>CM026388.1:41771667-41819060 GCA_014843695.1 Archivesica marissinica
CATGGATGAGTGTGCCAGTAAAGCCGTCCCCTCATGGATGAGTGTGCCAGTAAAGCCGCCCCCCTCATGGATGAGTGTGCCAGTAAAGCCGTCTCCCCCCATGGATGAGTGTGCCAGTAAAGCCGTCCCCCCCATGGATGAGTGTGCCAGTAAAGCCGTCCCCCCCCCCATGGATGAGTGTGCCAGTAAAGCCGTCCCCCATGGATGAGTGTGCCAGTAAAGCCGCCCCCCCATGGATGAGTGTGCCAGTAAAGCCGTCCCCCCCATGGATGAGTGTGCCAGTAAAGCCGCCCCCTCATGGATGAGTTGCCAGTAAAGCCGCCCCCCTCATGGATGAGTGTGCCAGTAAAGCCGTCCCCCCCATGGATGAGTGTGCCAGTAAAGCCGTCCCCCCCCTCATGGATGAGTGTGCCAGTAAAGCCGTCCCCCCTCATGGATGAGTGTGCCAGTAAAGCCGTCCCCCCCTCATGGATGAGTGTGCCAGTAAAGCCGTCCCCCCCCATGGATGAGTGTGCCAGTAAAGCCGCCCCCCCATGGATGAGTGTGCCAGTAAAGCCGTCCCCCCCCATGGATGAGTGTGCCAGTAAAGCCGTCCCCCCATGGATGAGTGTGCCAGTAAAGCCGTCCCCCCCATGGATGAGTGTGCCAGTAAAGCCGTCCCCCCATGGATGAGTGTGCCAGTAAACCGCCCCCCCATGGATGAGTGTGCCAGTAAAGCCGTCCCCCCCATGGATGAGTGTGCCAGTAAAGCCGTCCCCCCCCATGGATGAGTGTGCCAGTAAAGCCGTCCCCCCCATGGATGAGTGTGCCAGTAAAGCCGTCCCCCATGGATGAGTGTGCCAGTAAAGCCGTCCCCCCATGGATGAGTGTGCCAGTAAAGCCGTCCCCCCATGGATGAGTGTGCCAGTAAAGCCGTCCCCCCCATGGATGAGTGTGCCAGTAAAGCCGTCCCCCCATGGATGAGTGTGCCAGTAAAGCCGTCCCCCCATGGATGAGTGTGCCAGTAAAGCCGTCCCCCCCATGGATGAGTGTGCCAGTAAAGCCGCCCCCCCCAACCAAAACCCCCCCCATGGATGAGTGTGCCAGTAAACCGTCCCCCCATGGATGAGTGTGCCAGTAAAGCCGTCCCCCCATGGATGAGTGTGCCAGTAAAGCCGTCCCCCCATGGATGAGTGTGCCAGTAAAGCCGTCCCCCCCATGGATGAGTGTGCCAGTAAAGCCGTCCCCCCTCATGGATGAGTGTGCCAGTAAAGCCGTCCCCCTCATGGATGAGTGTGCCAGTAAAGCCGTCCCCCCCATGGATGAGTGTGCCAGTAAAGCCGTCCCCCCTCATGGATGAGTGTGCCAGTAAAGCCGTCCCCCCCATGGATGAGTGTGCCAGTAAAGCCGTCCCCCCCTCATGGATGAGTGTGCCAGTAAAGCCGCCCCCCCCCATGGATGAGTGTGCCAGTAAAGCCGTCCCCCATGGATGAGTGTGCCAGTAAAGCCGTCCCCCCTCATGGATGAGTGTGCCAGTAAAGCCGTCCCCCCATGGATGAGTGTGCCAGTAAAGCCGCCCCCCCCATGGATGAGTGTGCCAGTAAAGCCGTCCCCCCCATGGATGAGTGTGCCAGTAAAGCCGCCCCCCCATGGATGAGTGTGCCAGTAAAGCCGTCCCCCCCCATGGATGAGTGTGCCAGTAAAGCCGCCCCCCATGGATGAGTGTGCCAGTAAAGCCGTCCCCCCATGGATGAGTGTGCCAGTAAAGCCGTCCCCCAACCCCCCATGGATGAGTGTGCCAGTAAAGCCGTCCCCCCCATGGATGAGTGTGCCAGTAAAGCCGCCCATGGATGAGTGTGCCAGTAAAGCCGTCCCCCCATGGATGAGTGTGCCAGTAAAGCCGTCCCCCCCATGGATGAGTGTGCCAGTAAAGCCGTCCCCCCCATGGATGAGTGTGCCAGTAAAGCCGTCCCCCCCATGGATGAGTGTGCCAGTAAAGCCGTCCCCCCCATGGATGAGTGTGCCAGTAAAGCCGTCCCCCATGGATGAGTGTGCCAGTAAAGCCGTCCCCCCCATGGATGAGTGTGCCAGTAAAGCCGTCCCCCCCATGGATGAGTGTGCCAGTAAAGCCGTCCCCCCATGGATGAGTGTGCCAGTAAAGCCGTCCCCCCCATGGATGAGTGCGCCAGTAAAGCCGCCCCCCCCCCATGGATGAGTGTGCCAGTAAAGCCGTCCCCCATGGATGAGTGTGCCAGTAAAGCCGTCCCCCCCATGGATGAGTGTGCCAGTAAAGCCGTCCCCCCCAGGATGAGTGTGCCAGTAAAGCGTCCCCCCCCATGGATGAGTGTGCCAGTAAAGCCGTCCCCCCCATGGATGAGTGTGCCAGTAAAGCCGTCCCCCCATCATGGATGAGTGTGCCAGTAAAGCCGTCCCCCCCGCATGGATGAGTGCGCCAGTAAAGCCGTTGTCAGTAAAGCCCCCCCCCGTGGATGAGTGTGCCAGTAAAGCCGTCCCCCCCATGGATGAGTGTGCCAGTAAAGCCGTCCCCCCCATGGATGAGTGTGCCAGTAAAGCCGTCCCCCCCATGGATGAGTGTGCCAGTAAAGCGTCCCCCCCATGGATGAGTGTACAGTAAAGCCGTCCCCCCCTCATGGATGAGTGTGCCAGTAAAGCCGTCCCCCCCCATGGATGAGTGTGCAGTAAAGCCGTCCCCCCCCGTGGATGAGTGTGCCAGTAAAGCCGTCCCCCCATGGATGAGTGTGCCAGTAAAGCCGTCCCCCCTGGATGAGTGTGCCAGTAAAGCCGTCCCCCCCCCATGGATGATTGTGCCAGTAAAGCCGTCCCCCCCCATGGATGAGTGTGCCAGTAAAGCCGTCCCCCCCCCGTGGATGAGGTGTGCCAGTAAAGCCGTCCCCCCCATGGATGAGTGTGCCAGTAAAGCCGTCCCCCCCATGGATGAGTGTGCCAGTAAAGCCGTCCCCCCCCCATGATGAGTGTGCCAGTAAAGCCGTCCCCCCCCATGGATGAGTGTGCCAGTAAAGCCGTCCCCCATGGATGAGTGTGCCAGTAAAGCCGTCCCCCCCATGGATGAGTGTGCCAGTAAAGCCGTCCCCCACCCCATGGATGAGTGTCAGTAAAGCCGTCCCCCCCCATGGATGAGTGTGCCAGTAAAGCCGTCCCCCCCCCCATGGATGAGTGTGCCAGTAAAGCCGTCCCCCCATGGATGAGTGTGCCAGTAAAGCCGTCCCCCCCTGGATGAGTGTGCCAGTAAAGCCGTCCCCCCCATGGATGAGTGTGCCAGTAAAGCCGTCCCCCCCATGGATGAGTGTGCCAGTAAAGCCGTCCCCCCCCCATGGATGAGTGTGCTAGTAAAGCCGTCCCCCCCCATGGATGAGTGTGCCAGTAAAGCCGTCCCCCCCCCCATGGATGAGTGTGCCAGTAAAGCCGTCCCCCCAGGCATGGTGTGCCAGTAAAGCCGCCAGTAAAGCCGTCCCCCTCATGGATGAGTGTGCCAGTAAAGCCGCCCCCCTCATGGATGAGTGTGCCAGTAAAGCCGTCCCCCCATGGATGAGTGTGCCAGTAAAGCCGTCCCCCTCATGCAAAACCCCAAAAAAAAAAAAAAACAGAAAGTGTGTCGGACAGTAAGTGTGTCGGACAGTAAGTGTGTCGGACAGTAAGTGTGTCGGACAGTAAGTGTGTCGGACAGTAAGTGTGTCGGACAGTAAGTGTGTCTGACAGTAAGTGTGTCGGACAGTAAGTGTGTCGGACAGTAAGTGTGTCGGACAGTAAGTGTGTCGGACAGTAAGTGTGTCCGACAGTAAGTGTGTCGGACAGTAAGTGTGTCGGACAGTAAGTGTGTCGGACAGTAAGTGTGTCGGACAGTAAGTGTGTCGGACAGTAAGTGTGTCGGACAGTAAGTGTCTCGGACAGTAAGTGTCTCGGACAGTAAGTGTCTCGGACAGTAAGTGTCTCGGACAGTAAGTGTCTCGGACAGTAAGTGTCTCGGACAGTAAGTGTCTCGGACAGTAAGTGTCTCGGACAGTAAGTGTCTCGGACAGTAAGTGTCTCGGACATTAAGTGTCTCGGACAGTAAGTGTCTCGGACAGTAAGTGTCTCGGACAGTAAGTGTCTCGGACAGTAAGTGTCTCGGACAGTAAGTGTGTCTGACAGTAAGTGTCTCGGACAGTAAGTGTCTCGGATAGTAAATGTGTCGGACAGTAAGTGTCTCGGACAGTAAGTGTGTCGGACAGTAAGTGTCTCAGACAGTAAGTGTGTCGGACAGTAAGTGTCTCGGACAGTAAGTGTGTCGGACAGTAAGTGTGTCGGACAGTAAGTGTGTCGGACAGTAAGTGTGTCGGACAGTAAGTGTGTTGTCTCGGACAGTAAGTGTGTTGTCTCGGACAGTAAGTGTGTCGGACAGTAAGTTTTGTCTCGGACAGTAAGTGTGTTGTCTCGGACAGTAAGTGTGTTGTCTCGGACAGTAAGTGTGTTGTCTCGGACAGTAAGTGTGTGTGTCTCGGACAGTAAGTTGTCGGACAGTAAGTGTGTTGTCTCGGACAGTAAGTGTGTTGTCTCAGACAGTAAGTGTGTTGTCTCGGACAGTAAGTGTGTTGTCCCGGACAGTAAGTGTGTTGTCTCGGACAGTAAGTGTGTTGTCTCGGACAGTAAGTGTGTTGTCTCGGACAGTAAGTGTGTTGTCTCGGACAGTAAGTGTATTGTCTCGGACAAAGCGCGTTAGTAGGTTACTAAGTATTTTTGAACAGGTTATGTTACCTACTAGTACTATAACTATGTTGAATGCAGCTTGGTTTTGATTCGAAAAATTTAGTATTGGAGTTATAGTAGTTATAGATGTGTATCACACGTAATATGAGAGTATGATGCAGTTTTGGATGGAAAATAATCCCCTTTTTAAATCGTAATATATTTTAAATTTGTATTCAATACAATGTACGATGCATATTTAATTTGTTTCTTGAGGACTAGATTATCAAGGATGTAGATGTATATATTTATGGAATAAAATGTCACAGATGCATGCCAGTTTGGTTTTATGACAGTAGGTGTATGATAACTTCGAACTATTAATGCAGTCGGTATTCTAGAGATGTTAATGTATGGACGTCAATATAATCTAAGTAGTAGGTATTAAGTTGATGTTCATCCCTATGCACCACCAAGATGAATAGCGTTGCCGTCGATTGGTACCTTAATTCAGCCAGTGTAACAGAATGAACACCAACCCATACCAAAACTCCATTCTGAAAATGACGCGACATCATTAGTACCGAAAAATAATCAGAAAAACATCCACAGAACAGCAGAGATTCATGAGTTCATGAGAACAATAATAGTAGCATTATTCTGTGCACACACTATATATATCAGAACAGGAGAGATTCATGAGTTCATGAGAACAATAATAGTAGCATTATTATGTGCACAGACTATATATATCAGAACAGGAGAGATTCATGAGTTCATGAGAACAATACTAGTAGCATTAGTCTGTGCACACACTATATATATCAGAACAGGAGAGATTCATGAGTTCATGAGAACAATAATAGTAGCATTATTATGTGCACAGACTATATATATCAGAACAGGAGAGATTCATGAGTTCATGAGAACAATAATAGTAGCATTATTGTGTGCACACTATTTATATCAGAACAGGAGAGATTCATGAGTTCATGAGAACAATACTAGTAGCATTATTGTGTGCACACACTATATATAAACATGTATAACTGTTGTGTGAGTAGCATTAGTCTGTGCACACACTATATATAAACATGTATAACTGTTGTGTGAGTAGCATTATTGTGTGCACACACTATATATAAACATGTATAACTGTTGTGTGAGTAGCATTATTGTGTGCACACACTATATATAAACATGTATAACTGTTGTGTGAGTAGCATTATTGTGTGCACACACTATATATAAACATGTATAACTGTTGTGTGAGTAGCATTATTGTGTGCACACACTATATATAAACATGTATAACTGTTGTGTGAGTAGCATTATTGTGTGCACACACTATATATAAACATGTATAACTGTTGTGTGAGTAGCATTATTGTGTGCACACACTATATATAAACATGTATAACTGTTGTGTGAGTAGCATTATTGTGTGCACACACTATATATAAACATGTATAACTGTTGTATGAGTAGCATTAGTCTGTGCACACACTATATATAAACATGTATAACTGTTGTAGGAGTAGCATTAGTCTGTGCACACACTATATATAAACAGGTATAACTGTTGTAGGAGTAGCATTAGTCTGTGCACACACTATATATAAACATGTATAACTGTTGTAGGAGTAGCATTAGTCTGTGCACACACTATATATAAACAGGTATAACTGTTGTAGGAGTAGCATTAGTCTGTGCACACACTATATATAAACATGTATAACTGTTGTAGGAGTAGCATTAGTCTGTGCACACACTATATATAAACAGGTATAACTGTTGTGTGAGTAGCACAATGTTTCACATAAACGTATTATTTTATAATATTTACATATTACAAACCCTACTAATTATGTATAGGACTCAGCGAGTTGTACTCACAAGTAGTTCTCGAGTAATTTAGAGTCAGACATTTGTACCAAATGTTAGAGATGATTCGAGTGCAATACGTGATTCTTAGCTAACTGGGAAGATGCATATAATATAATATAATTCATTATAGAGCTGTGTGTCACCCCTCATTCATCAATGTGTATATAGTAGGGATGGCAACGAATAGCGATTATGGTATTCGAATATTCGGTCGGGAAGGTATTCGAATATTCGAATATTTGATAGAATTCTATCAAAAACTCAAAATCACTCAAACTATCAAATTTGTATAAACGCCATCCTGTAAGGCCATGCAAATATGACGACGACTCATTCAGTTATTGTTGTCGGCCACTGTACATTGGTTTAAACATTGTTTATTCTAACATTTTACATATAAATTAACAGCAGTATACTGAAAGGGACTAGAACGAAAGAAAAAACATGCATAGTTCTTTTCCCTATCAATTGATTGATATACAAAGGGCAGGAGAATAATATATATAACAATGAATATACGTGAAATCTATGCTAGGTATATGCTAAAGAATTTCAGGAGTTATTGTATCAGTGAGTCAATATAGTTTTGGATGTTAAAAGGAAAATGGTTAATATTTAAAGGAATATTTAAAGAAAGCTCAAGAACGTGAAATATAAAATTGGAGCACGAGAAGAAGATATTAGTATAACGAAAAGTGGTTGAATAGGATGCATGGGTGTTTTCACAAATAAAACTACACGTTATTTAAAATTGTATGATACAGGTACGTGTGGGTAGATGTTGTTGCAAAGAGTCAGTAATATGTCATTCTCTGTCTAAACAGTTTTGACATCATAATTAAATAATACCTACCTTAACACCTACTGTACTTATCCGATTACATGGTGTATCTATTAACACCTGCCAGGGATGCATACACAACATAATTTATTCACACATCCTGGAGCGAATTCTTTTGTGTTGGAAGGTGTTATGATGGTTTCAAAGGAAAAATAAAGTATCTGATTTATGACAGTTTATTTCATTTTTGCAAATATAATATTTTTCCCGAATATTCGAATACTGGAATAGTATTCGGATGTATTCGGATATTCGGACATTCGGACGTCCGAGCTAATATTCGAATATTCGCATATTCGTTGACATCCCTACTAATTACCAATGTTATGTTGTTGGAACATATTTAAATGTTATATTAACGTGAACTATAAATATAGATGCGTCCCCTGCCCACAAACGAAGAAGACACCACAACTAAGCAAAAGGCAAACAAGGCTAATGTATAAGATGGCATCCATCGATATGAACTAAATAAATACTAGGCCCTAATCCACACATCCACCTGGTTCACCTCTTACCCGTCGCGGGAGAACTCCGCATGCAAACAAAAGTCAAACTATCACGTCGCATCTATACGCCAAAAATAACAATGATTTCTAGCTTACCTACAGAGGGAGAGCACCTATACGCCACATACAGGTATTTAATAAATATACATGTGCATGTTGGGTTATGTAAGATCATGTCCCATGTTTTTAGATTTGTAAAACGAATAGGTTATAATAATGTTATAACCATGTGCTTACAATTCTAAAAGACGGGGAAATGCAACAAAGTTATAATAAAATGATAGTAAAGTGATAGTCTATAACAGTCCAGCTAAGCGTTTATAACGTGCGGCACATGTCCACTTATTAGTTGTCAACTATTCCACGGTTCATGGCAGGTGTCAAGTCACCTGTATACTATCATATGCTCTAACACAGGTAACACTATTGATGAATATAATAGTATAGTGCACACCAAAAAGTTACGAGGTAGATTTTTTCGATTTGATGGCTTCCTTCGATTTGAAGAACTCCTTCGATTGTGTATATGTCTTCAAATTGTTGAGGTCTCCCATCGTCTCGATTCGCCGGAGTCTAACATCAAAACCGTCAGCAGGCTTTACTATGATGACACCATCTGATGTCCAAGTCCCATGTATCGTATTGGCCTTAATAAGTTGACGAGTCAGATAGTATCGCTCACTGCGCGCTCGCGTGAGATCTTCGTTTATGAAGGTGTTCTCGTAGCCACACAATTTGAGTTTGGCCTTCTGTTCGTACACATTGTGACGCGCCCTATATGTGGCTAATTTGACTATTATATCTCGTGGGCGGGTAGGTTTGGATGACGATGGGGCTTCGGTAGGCACTGGCTTCTTGCCGAGCCTGAGCGTACGATCGATCGCGTCCACTTTTATATCAGCACCGACCGCTGCTGCGAGATCAATAACAATCTGGTCTGCTGTAGATTCACTTGGCGACTCCGGGATGCCCGATATACGGAGACGCCGGGAATGCTGTTCGGCCTTGTCGCGTTGTGAGTCGATGAATGCCACACTATTCTCGAGCTCCTCTATCCGTGTGCGGAGATTAGCATGTTCGTCCTCGAGATATTTGACCTTTTCCTCCAGGCCTCCGAGTACACCAGATACTATGCTAGTAACCATAGCAGAGATTTGTCCATCAAATGTTGTTTTCAACACATCGCCAATTTTCGTGATTTGCTCGTCACTGAGCTGAATGTTTGTAGTGGCAGCGTCCATCATACTGCACTCGCCAGAAAGCATTCTCGATTTTTTAAGATCAATGTCGTCTTCAAGTAATGGAAAGGATGCTTCACGTTTCTTTTCACAAGTGGGTGTTGATTGTACGCTCATGTCACGCTATTGTTGTAGCTCAGTGTAGTTGTGTTATATTCGAGCGTAGCTTCAATACAGCTTATCTTTTCAATTATGTTGTACTTTGAAATATACAGAGATCAACAGAGCGTGAATACATGCACTTTTACTGAATATCGCTGCAACGTCCTATAGAGTCGTATAGAGTCAAGCTTTTACATAATCATAGACCCGATTCAAACCTCGAATACATCTGAAATCCTCACAGCATTTTACAGCTTCCAAATGTTCAAATTACGTGCTAAGAATTAAACTTTAATCCAGAGACCAAAACACAACAACTACACCGCCATTACTAACCGGAAATCCTCAATTTAATATGCAAACATATGTGTGTGATTTACGTTTATTTATCGTCGCTACCTGTTGCCCATATGAACCACGCCTCCTGAAGATATTAGTCATTTTAGATTTTGGAGGATAGTGAAATGATACAGGCAGAGACCCATTCCAGAGTCTCCTCTGGTTCGTTTACGTGTACGGTGTAAAGCATCGACACGAGACCTCGGTCCCATCTGAAAGACTTGTAATTTGATTAGGGTCAGACGGGGGATCGAACCTGCGATCCCTGGATTACCAGTCCAGCGTGTTACCACTGGACTACAGATCCGTCTGTATGCAAACATAAATATTCAATGCAAAATATATACACAACTTTAAGATGCCCCACTAATCACAAGTACGCATGCAAGCACCCATGACAATCGGGGCTTAAGAACTCAAGACAATGCCCGTCATGTCTCACAACCGCTCTCAATGCTAACAACTGTATATTGTAACATCCTCATGGAAAGGAATTTACATAAGCTCTGATGATGATGATGATGATTGAGTTTATTTACCCTCGCTGCCGGTAAACCATATGGGTGAGCAAACGTGCGTTCGCACCGTCGATTATTCGATGAAGTGTTGAGTCGTCGGTTTCTTGTAGAGTGGTGTAGATTGAGGATTGTAGTTGTAGATTCCCGTGAAGATTTCGGTCCAAGATGATTAGTTTACTCGATAATTATTCCTTGTTGGTTGAGTCTATGTTGCTTAAGTCCAATATGATTATGTTCTAGAAGATTGTGGTACTGGTAGTTGAAGTCAAGGTGGTTGAAGGTCTGGTCGCTGATTGGATGAAGAAATGAGGTCATCCACTCGCTGTGAAGGCGCTTCTCCATCGTTGACCCATTTATGGAGTGATACCAAACGACAGGGTGACACGCCCCGCACATAACATCATCTCCCCGACAACAGGGTGACAAGCCCTGTGCCGGTTTCCTGAGTCGTTGATGTGCTGTAACGTCTCCCTCCGCCATCATGTCCAAGGTGGTTATTTTCTCGGTGGTATCTTAAGCTTTCTCGGTGCCTTTTAGGGCCACATCCTCCACGGCTCACAGCAGCAAAATGGTTCGGTTGTTCCGTCGTTGTCCACCCCGTTGACGCATCCGAGGTCGAGGTCGCATCCCTCCGTCTCCAACCGCTCGCCCATCATTGGAGACAGATAAAATAGTTCGAGGCGACGGGTGTGCCATCCACGCAAAACGATTGCCGTCTTCTCCTGCCCGGTCACTCGTCGCCTCTTCAGCGCCCCAGTACTAGCTGTCGCTGCTCTAGGTAAGTGTTGACACTCCGAAGAGTCGATGCGGGTCCTCGTCTGTACGCGGCAGCGGCGTGGATTGGTCACTTCGGAACGGTGACCCAATTTCCTGCTGTGAGCTGTGCCTTGTTCCCGACGTGCTGAGAGCTTATTGTTTTCCAATCCATTTCAGATATCCTGTCTATTTGTGTGCCGTATATATATATATATATTGAATGAACTGAATAAAATATGTTTAGACTAAGATGGACCCGGCCCGACGGGGCTATTTTTACCTAATGCCTGCATAACAATATAAATGAAAACAAGACATTATCAAAATCTCAACACAAGAATATAGATTCATCAAATTGAACTTAATCGACTGTCATATTTGCTGTACTAATGAGGAAGCTCTTAAACATTGGAAACCATAATTTCTTTTTCTTCAATGCATATTCATTGAACTGTTGGTATTTATCGCAGCACGCATGGTTTCGACGGATGCACTTATAGGCAGAGCAGCTGAGATTTGACTGGGACATTTGTGGCACAGAAATGATTGTTTTGCATATAAGCTGGAAATAGTATAGGCTATCCTAAATCACAAAGTTCCCAAAAGTTCCGGTCCGGGAAAAAAAATTGGGGGCATTTTTTGACTTTTTTGATATTTTCATGGGGAATTTCTGGAATAATATCATATCTCTAAAACCGCTTAATGGATTTTGAACAAACTACACAAATATATTAACCACCTTAGGAAGAATATGATAATGTTTATTTTTTGTCTGTATATGAAAGGTCAAGGTCACATTTCAAGGTCAAAGTTACAAAAATTCAATAAAATATGGATATGCGCCATACTTTCACTTCTAATGATTGGTAGCTCATATATTTCATTCTAATATTTAAGTTAACTCCAGACGAAGTTATAAACATAAGCAATATGGTAAGTATATTTAAGGTTAAGGTTACAAATTGAGGTCAGATGTCCATAAAATGAGATAAAATAACATCCTTGTCATGAATGGGTATACATATATAATCTGAATGTTGGAAGCATACCTAACTCTATAAACTTAGTGTATAACACATGAATTAAAATACATACAATTGATACATTGCAGTTTATACATTGATCACATGTCCACTCAGTGTATATTATATTACAAGAGAGACGTATATTGTATACAGTATACAAGTATATACATTATATGTATATATAATTAGGAGAAATGCTCATTCAATATGCCAATATCCACAATGTATTTCTATAGCAAATCTATAATATCTTCACTGTAATTAAGATTTCTAGCAGCTGATTAATATTTTAGCAATGCTGTTAATATTATCTTGGGTCATATTCTACTCATTGGATCAGTGTTTGATTTTGTCAGTACTCTGCTATTTCTGGTTGATTGGAGCAAAGTCCACCACAGTTGCCACACACTGTTGTACAATTCAGACCAAGCTTTCTGCAGCTGCATGACATACTACGACAACCTGTCATGCATCCACATCGGACAACTTTTAGAATGTTGGCAGGTGCTGGGGGCATGTCCGACAATCTGGGAATCAATATGCCATATGATAACACCCAACCATAATCACAAGGATCTTCTTCCAACCCTTTCCATTGCAGTATTTGATGGTATACTCGCAACGAATGATATATGGTTGCACTATGTGTTGGTGGTAATGTTTTAGGGTCAATTGATACAGAGTTTCTTGCTGTTTTGTCCAGGAATAATCTCATTCTGAGTTCATTGATATATTCAACCTCATTTTCTGTGTAGGTGAGAATGAGTGCGTTTTCTCCAGTTTTCAGGATCTCGCTGTGTGATACTTCATGGGGAAGTTTATCAAATTGTTCAGCACATTCTCTGAAGCTTGCCGACTTCTTTATTAGCCTTAACGCTGCAAGTTTACCAATGCCGTATGGTCTTGATACCGTATCGCATCCCAGTAATGCGTGAATAAACAAGATGTTTTTACATACTACCTCACCTAGGTTATTCTTTAACTCTAGTATGTTTACAGACTTTTCTACGTCCTTCACTGTTGAGATGAATGGAGTAGCCATGGTCCTCTGCATAATGGCACAGTAATACTAACAGATCAGTATCTTCACCAACCACCACAGTGTTCATATACTTCGAACAGTCTATGGCCATCATGACGATATCATAGTCTGCGTCTGTGTTTGCTTGAGTGACTTCAATGCCAGAATCTTCTAGCTTACTAGCTAGCATGTCTATAAACCTTTGTTTATTCTTAGAATTCAATAAGAAGTTTTGCTTCTTTGTATTCATGGTTAAGTCTTCTTGAACCCTGACCTCAGCCCCAACACGTCCACCAGTACGTCTTATGTGGGTGTTATCTTTAGTAGATGGACCAGCTATATAGCCATCAAACACAATATGACTGTTGGTGTAGTTATCTCTTACATACTTTATGTACATTGAACATATCTCATTATATGTTCTGCCTCTTGGCCAGTTGAGTCTTTGAATAAGGCAACCGCCATCAATTACATATATTATTTCCTGTTGTTGGTCAGGGACACTGTCATCAGTAAGAACTGTTTTGTTAGTTCCTGTGCTAGTGTTGCTTTATTGGCCTGTCTCAATAGTTGTTTGCTCTCGAACAAGGAAGGCGGATAGGTACATAGCTCATATGCAAAGAAATTCTGTAGATCTTCTATTGGTACAGCGCCCTGGGCAGCAGCAACCAATCGCTGGAAAAGAAGCTGTGGGTCAATCTCCACATCATCACCACCAATACTGACACTAGCATTATCACTCATAGTGGTTACTTGGGCCTTCTTGACTGAACTTGAAGTCACCCACTTTCTTCCCCTCCACATCTTTCAGAATGTTCATGCCCACTTCCCGCCCTTTGTCCACATTTACCTTGTCCCCGGCTACTACACCACTGGCTATACTTCTCAATGACTCTTCTGTGGATTCAAATGGATTTCTATCCATAAGAAAATCTACCATCTATTTGATATCATCTCTGTCTCTGCTTTGCCTGGTCTCCCCACATTCCTTGTGTTGTTCACTAGTCTCATACCTGTGTCCGCTTAGCTCTTGCATCTTGTAGTTAATTTCAGAACACGCTGGCCTTGAGGGGATCCACTGTGCTCTCTGCATTTTGTCCATGCCTCGCCCCCGAGTTAGGCCTCCAACTGTCTTCACACTACGCATAAGCATCTGCTCGATGATGAGGTCCGTTGACAGTCCAGCCCAGTATCGGTCCGATCTTCGTAGAACATGCATACCTTCCATGAACATACTGTGAACATTGGGGTGTGTTATTGATAGGGCAAGCATTTTGTTTAAATATATGCGTTGTGGCCAGTGGCAGCGAAAAATGGTAGCATTTCTAACAATGACTGAAGGTGAAGGTTCCAATCACCTGTGCGTTCTGCTTTTATAAATGCCTTAAAGATGTCTAGCAATTCTATGTATTGGAGCCATAGCTGGGCTGTTCGGCTTTCTTTCATTTTTGAAATGGCTTTCTGCCTCTTGAATTTCATTTGTTCAACACATGTAGATTTCACAACCGATTCAATGTCTACCTCCGCAGCTAAAAGGCCATCTAGAACTTTCATCGCTTCTTCTAACTGTGAACTATTGTCGTTCTCATGCTCATTGTCCCCATACTCATCATCTTCAGCATTCTCAGCATTCATGTCTGACTCAACACCATTTACGCCTGGGGATTTACTGGGACTGTTATTATTTATGTATACTACATCATTTGCAATCACCAGACCACCTTCATCACAACTCTGACTCATTTCTTCATCCACATTAGTGTTACATCCATTGTCAGTTATGTCATTCTCTTCTATTTCAACACTAGATACATCTACAGCTGAATCATTATCCTCCTTTCGGTTATTACTATTATGAGGGATTTCAATATTGAATATATTCGCTGCTAACAGCGAACACAGGGCTGACTCTGCCAGTAAATGCCCACGAATCGCTCTGCTGATGGCCTTTCCACTCAGGAGATGTGGAACTACGTTCTCGGCATACACGGTCTCCAATAACTCCTTGAGACCGGAGTCGGTCATAATGGTTCCAATGGTACCAAGGAAGCTCATCTGGATGTGGAGACCTCCGAGGCGACAGATGATACGCCTCAGCGAACTGTTTGGTGGTTGTGTGTCAACAATCAGTTGTGCCTTGTACCACAATGGCTGGTCAAATGTAATGATAGGATCCACATTGTATGTCAATGCCAGCTTCGTAACATATGAGAGCGTGGATAATATGCACGAGTCATTACTGGGATCCATATCGATCATTGGCAGGAACATTGTTGTCGATATTCCAGGGTGGTGACCAGTATGCACCAACTGCATGGTGCCATTCCACTAGGGGTGTTCGGTCTTAACAGCCAAGACACTTTCCACAGTATGTCGATGTTATATGTCTTGTCATGGGCAATTGATTGTGGCAGTGCTTCATAATAAAAGAGCAGTACTATTGAAATGGATATACAGTAAAAGCTTACCTGAGGCAAAGGGTATCATCTTCCCGCAGACATCACTCTAATAGATGGATATGGACTATTTATAAACTGTTCTTAAACAGTGAACAATGGAAGTGGATGTACACGTTTATAAAATGAATAATTGTAATATAGAAGTATGAAAAAATATTAAATAAATTGAGTTTTAATATATTTTTTATTATCATTTTCAGGGGTCAATTTACCCCACCCACTTTTATGGCCGTTATTTTTTAGAAAACAGTACATATCTATCTCTAACCACTTAAACTTACGTCCAGTCTCTCCAACTCATGATTCTATATCATATTTAAGATGTTATGTCAATATATGTGAGTTTTATAAGAAATGATTTTAGGTGTGTCTTCAAAATACAGCATGTTTTACCTCTTTTTCTGTGGATAAAGTCAACTTTTTCAGAAAATATACAAAAAAGGTAAGAAAATGCATTATTTTCATGTAGTTACATGCATTTAGCATCACTATGAATAATAAAATATAGTCATTTCAAAATGCCAGAAGAATTTAAATCTTTATCTAGATAATTGGGTATTTTTCTGTTTTTGTCGGCCATCTTGGCGGCCATCTTGGATTGTTCAGTTTCCCAAGTGGGAACTTTTGGGAACTTTATGGTGCAGGATTCTATGGACATTGAACTATATGAAAACATAAATTTCATTTCTGTGCCAGAAATGTCCCAGTTTAGCATTATTCAGGGCCAGCTGCTCTGCCTATTATCTTTGTGAATGCACTGGTGGAGGTAATGTACTTGCAAAGCAGAGAGTAACGTATAGACTTTATTTATCTTACAACGATTACGAAACAAAATGAAAATTGTAGTCTCATCTATGTAATTGTAATACCACAACATTTATATAAAACAGTCAGCACTTGAAAAACCAAATACCATCGAACTTATGTCTTTTACAGCAAAACAAGTCTGCAAACCTGTGTGTAGGCCTATCACATGCTTAAACAGTAACACCATATGATGAACTGTTCCACATTGTTTATGAATGCGATACTGTTAAATCAGATAACCTCAGAAACATTTACCTGAACCATGTACATGACTATTTCTCTAATAACTTATATATGTTAATGAAAAATATATCACGACCTGCGTTCTTGAAATATTTACTAGGACATATAGACAAAGACATTGCCAGATGAATACATCCGGAACAGTATTCAGACTTTCTGTGCACCAGTGCTTCATTTCTTAAGCAAGTTTATGCGATAGCATTATAAAATAAAGAAAATAATGTGTTCATATATGTGATACAAAACGATACTATTTATATCACCATGTACTTCATAATGTACCATTTTCGCTTTCGTGAATCCTTATGTTGTTTTAGATGGTTGTATATTTATTATTAAGCCCGAGAATAACTATTGACACTTTCCTTGATTTTAGGCCAAGGTTATGATATTGTATTGTTTTTTTCATTCTTAATTATCTGTACGTATGTTATGTTGTATGTATATTCTAATTCGTACCTGATCTATAGTTGTGTTTATAATTATGTTCTGTACTTTTATATCTTTCTTGATGATTGTATGTAACTCTTCAGAAATGGAGGAATAAAAGATAATATATATAGCAACAAAGCTAAAACCAACGAACAGTTGCTAATCAGTTTATTTAAGTCTACGTATAAACAAAGGCGACATAAAATTAAGCACTAACATGTATTCTAAGTATTTAAAGAAATGTTTAAATAAATATAAACAAACAACAACTAAAAAAGGATTATAAAAAATAAATATATAATTATATCACATAAGATTGATCGATCAGACCATAATGTGAACTGATTAGCAACTACGTATTGAGTGTAGTATAAACTGATTAGCCACTACGTATTGAGTGTAGTATAAACTGATTAGCCACTACGTATTGAGAGTAGTATAAACGGAATAGCCACTACGTATTGAGTGTAGCATAAACTGATTAGCAACTACGTATTGAGTGTAGCATAAACTGATTAGCAACTACGTATTGAGTGTAGCATAAACTGATTAGCAACTACGTATTGAGTGTAGCATAAACTGATTAGCAACTACGTATTGAGTGTAGCATAAACTGATTAGCAACTACGTATTGAGTGTAGCATAAACTGATTAGCAACTACGTATTGAGTGTAGCATAAACTGATTAGCAACTACGTATTGAGTGTAGCATAAACTGATTAGCAACTACGTATTGAGTGTAGCATAAACTGATTAGCAACTACGTATTGAGTGTAGCATAAACTGATTAGCAACTACGTATTGAGTGTAGCATAAACTGATTAGCAACTACGTATTGAGTGTAGCATAAACTGATTAGCAACTACGTATTGAGTGTAGCATAAACTGATTAGCAACTACGTATTGAGTGTAGTATAAACTGATTAGCAACTACGTATTGAGTGTAGTATAAACTGATTAGCCACTACGTATTGAGTGTAGCATAAACTGATTAGCAACTACGTATTGAGTGTAGCATAACCTGATTAACAACTGCGTATTGAGTGTATCATAACCTGATTAGCAACTACGTATTGAGTGTTACATAAACTGATTAGCAACTACGTATTGAGTGTTACATAAACTGATTAGCAACTACGTATTGAGTGTAACATACACTATTCATATAAACCATATTAATAAAATGTATTTATAATAGATTCGTCCACGACAGACTAAGGCATATTTATATAATGACTAGTACATTGACAATCAAGAGACATATCCCACTATGTTTAACATTCTATACATTATATTTAAGAACTATGCAGAGAGTGTTAACCTCTTTGTATAAATGGTTAAAATCTGTCATAAAATTAAGAAATATGTTGTCCTCTACTATCGCAGGTTCGATCCCCGGTCTGACACTAATAAAATGAACAGTCTTTCAGATGGGACTTTAAACCGAGGTCTCGTGTCGGTGTTGTACACCGTGCACGTAAAAGAACCAGAGGAGACTCTGGAATGGAATGGTCTCTGTCTGTATCATTGCACTATCGTCCAAAAATCTAAAATGATTAATATTTTCAGGAGGCGTCGCTCATATGGGCAACCGGTAGCGACGATAAATAAACGTAAAACACACACACACACACCTCTACTATCTATTGACGTGCATGTTTCGTACTGTACGCCAAGTAAGTTGAAGCATACAACGATATTAGTCAACTGTGGCCCATCTCTGTATCGTTATTGTCATAACAGATCATTGGGGTCTTAAGCACATTCGATTAATGTTATAGTTTTCGCACACTATATTGGCTCACCAATGTAGTGTGCGAAAACTATAGTATAGATAATGATGTACAATGTATATATGCACACAGGGGGGGGGGGACATATTAAAAAAAATATTTTAAATTTGCGAAAGAAACATATTTAAAATATTGATTTTAAATTGTGAAAAAAAAACATATTTAAAATGTAAATTTTAAATTGTGAATTTTTTTTTTTAATGTTGATTTCATTAAATTAAAAGACAGTAACCTAATAGTAAAATCCAGTTTTCTAAAATTTGCAACGAAAAATAAAAGTTCACAGTTATTATATTTCGGGTTTTACGCCTGCATCAGCACCATTTTGGGCTATATCGCCGGCGGGCAGTTTACTTAACAACACCTTTCCTGGGCAGGCTCCAGCGGTTAACCAGTACTTGGGTGCACCAACCTCCGTAAGAAACTGCCAACTTTTTCATATAAATGAGACACGGCCTGAGCGGGGCTCGAACAAAAGTTCACAGTACGTATGGTGTTCGTAATATGTTATATCTAGATCCATACAGATATCGATAATAGTGTTTCATTGTGAATAGTCATTATTTTCATTATACGTTTTATGTTCATATTTTGTACTTTAGTAATCCATTTTTAATTTGCATTACAATTATATTGTATTATATGGTACGCTACGCCCCATTGAGTGATCCGCTTAGTTCCCATACACTAGTGTGACAGTACGTACTACCATCCCAAGCTATAGATGTCGCTCGTTGTTTGATGACAGCAGTAAATATCTAAGTTCCCATATTAGTGGGGTAGATAACAGCAATTTTTGAGAGGAATCATGCAAATGATGATACAAGCATCAAATTTGGCACACTTGTTCTCCAAGTGATACTAATCAAATCTGCCTGATTGGCCAATTGAAAATCCAAGATGGCGGCCATTTTTCAAGATGGCCGCCAAATTAGCCGCCCGAAGTTGACGTTTTGCTTAGAAGTATTTGTAGTTGTCCGATTTGCATGATCTAGGTGTGGATTCCTATGTTTTCAAGCCTGCTGAAGTAGATTTTCCTGTTTATAAAGCACACTGACACATATTTTTCAAGATGGCCACCAGATTGTCTGTTTTTCATTACGTAAGCTTTGCCCCGGCTAGTAAATGTTCAAAGTTATGCATACCATGCCACTGGTCATCCAGCTGCTACTGTTCACATATGCAGCTGCAGAGTGATGTGCAGGGGAGCTCTGAATGAAAGCACTTGCATCTTCCTTTGCAACCTTTCTTACAGGAACATTTCGTCAGTTCCCGACAGCTCGCTGCAATAGGGGGTAGTGTTGTCCAACATATCTGCCATGTCTCTCATTTCTGTGTCCACCCCCATTCAGCGGGACTGCTCGTGTCTGGATTGGAGATGGTTGCCTGGCCCCATATGATCCCAGCCTGATAAGCCGCACGCTTTGCATGTTCTCTGAGGGCTGCCTGTGTTGGTGGAATTGAGTTGTACGGCCTCTGCTTGCGGGCAAAGAGATCTAGTCTTGCTTCGTCCACACCAGTGGCTGCGTTTGATCTGTCGTACATGAGGACAACGAATCTCTCCAGCCTCTGCAGGTCAAGATCACGAATCAATGTTGGATGCTGGCTGAGATTAGTGAATGTTTCAGAAACATCATCAAATACGTTCCAAGTCTGCCATGCAGATTTCTTCGCTTTCCCACGGAAGACAGACACGACGTCACATCCAGTGAACGCATGAAAGTATGGGATCCCTCCAGCTTTCTCAAGCTCTATTGCAGAAACTACCTCTTGGACTGGAATCCATCGCATCTTGGCTCCTTGGCCAAAGGCAATCCACATTTTCTCAAGACCTAGTTCCTGTAAGGATGGCAGTACAGATATTGCTATGACTAGCACGTCCGTGTCATTAGCCTTAATGATAATAGACTTGCTCCCATCAGTCGTTGCCGCCCTGGCGTGTACAAATATTCGACTGTCAGCTTCTTCATGACAACATGGGGACACAGCATGCAGAGACTTCCTTGTGTTGCTAATGGCACCTTCTCCTTTTGTGACGATGACTGTGCTTGTCGTCTCTGCATCACACATCTTTTCCGCAAGGAAGTGAAACAGCTCAGTCTTGTTGCTGGCGTCACGAAGGAAGCTTTGCCAGTTACCTGGTGTCTTACTCGTTCCTGTCACTCTTCTTCTGATTCCTTGCCCCCTTTTCGACCTCGTCTCGGATTTCAGACTTGACTTATTGTACACATCAAAGACTACGTCCACCCGCTCGTACCTGGCACCATAGGATTCCACCTTTGGGATGATGTCTTCTTTAGCATAGTTAGAACATGTCGTTGAAGTACGTGGAGGTAAGGCATTGATAAGTGCTGAGCCATCAATGATGATTGCATCTCCCTTTGGTTCTCTGTCTGGGATGTTCACTTGCGCTTCAAGAATTTCAACCAGCTGTGACTTCTGACACGTATGAAGCTTGCCGCTGTCACTGAGAGATGCAGGGTGTGACTGATTCTCGTGCTTGAAGAATTCTTGCAAGTCACACTGCCTGTTCTGGCACGAGATGAACAGTCGCGAGAATAACTGACAGTCGTCTTTCAGGACTTTCACCTTAGAAATTCCCCCAGCCTGTTCTTTTTTGACGAAAGAAACAAGGTTTTTCTTGATTGGATGATAGAAAGGACTTTCACCTTCATCCTCTAGCCCCTCCATGAATGATTGGAACTGCTCTTTTCCCTGTCGGTGATGTGTATCTACAATTTCAGCTAGAGTTGGGTCTGCAATGTTCTTCGTGTCTAGCACCAGCAGGTCGGCTGATTCTTCTTGGAATGGGTTGCCCATCTCCTGCATCACTGCAGAGAGTGATTTCACCTTTTCAAAGAAAGATTTCTGGGCACTCAGTGTCTGCTCATGGTGTCTGCTGCTGTAGGTGGCATCTTTCATACCAGACATGGCCTCGTATCCAGCTACTAGACGACTAACTTCGGGTCCAGCGACCATCCACCTACGAAGTGCTGACGGGTCTTCTGTCAACCCAAATGCTCCTCCGTCACCTTTGATCACTGCATTATTGTGCTCGTGTGCTTGGTCGATCGCCAGGGCAGAGAATTCTCTTCTTGACTTGTGGATGGCGAAG
This sequence comes from Archivesica marissinica, assembly GCA_014843695.1. Taxonomy (NCBI): domain Eukaryota; kingdom Metazoa; phylum Mollusca; class Bivalvia; order Venerida; family Vesicomyidae; genus Archivesica; species Archivesica marissinica. The sequence goes on from CM026388.1 coordinate 41,793,436, forward strand.
TTCCCTTTGTGAAACTTCCTGGCCACATCTGGATGTTGTTGCTCAAGTGACATCATATCTCGGAGGTGAATTGGGATCCATCGCGCATAGTTGACATTGTTATTCGCAAAGAAGTAAGGCACCAGTTCTGAAAGTGCTTCACGTTACAAGTCTCCTTCTCTGAATGAGCGGATCAGGGTGAATATGGTGAGCTCCATGTCCAGCACCAGACTCCAGAACTGGAACTGCAGACTCTCTTTCCTCCGTTGTTCACACCAATCCTCAAAGGTTATATATGATATGCTAGACTCTTCAGAGCGGTAATCATGGTATGCCTTCTTCGTCAGTTTGTACAAGCTGCATGCAGTGATCTGGTGTGCTTGTCTTGTCCTGGTGACACTGGATGCAGACAGGTAAGACTCTGTTGTACCAGATGAGGCCACCTCTGCTTCCACAATGGCACTGGTCCAGCCACTGTCCCGTAGTAATGTTCCTATCGATCTCAGTGCAGCCATTTCTATATGAAGTCCACCGAATATGATCACGAACTTGTCCTCTCCATATTCGGGCCACTTCCATTGTATTTGTTTTGCCAGAGCATACAACGGTTGGTCAGCAGCAATGACAGGTATCTGCCCTGGGTTCAGGAAAGCCACTGTATCACGGACTTTCGCCATGGCATGCTTGATCGTTGCAACAGAGTGAGCCTGGTCTCGCCACAGAGGCATCATTGCTGAAATGCTCATTTCAAATGGATGGCTCCTTTTCTGCGTTGCATGGTGGGCTGACCATGTGATGCTGACTGCATCAGCCACATCCTCAGTGAGGAAGACTTCCTCCAACCAAGAATATTCTTCTTTCAAGTGTGACCAGATCGACTCGGGTGCTGGTAAGGATTGGCTTGCTACTGGAGGAGGATTGGGGTTTATCGTGATGTATGCTGGTCGAATATTGGTGTATGCTTCTGGAAGCTCTGGAACTTTCTTAACCTTCATTTCTGACTCTAGTTTGAGCGGCTCACGTTCATCGCCAGCATTTTCAGTGCTTGGATATTGGAATATGGACACACTTGTACCATGGAAAGATGTTTGAGCTGTGGTCGCAGTCGGATTATGATATATGTTGTCCACTGCTGCAGTTGTGAACAACTGCTTTCTCAAGACTGGGGGACAGATTACTCCATCTTCCACATACTGTGCAACAACTGCTTCTCCTAACTGTGCTGAGATTTCTAGGACTCTGTCGTATGATATGCTGAGCCCATTCTCATGGAGCATTTCAATGATTTGTCTCTTCCTCGTCTTGGCAAACACATACAGACCCATGTAGACTGCAAAAGGTGGCTCACGGTCCTTGGAATGCCTGTGGACATCCGTTCCTTCCTTGTATTTGGCAAGGCAGTTGTACTGTAGGAGTTGTGATATAGAAAGGTCAGATTTCGATGCTCCATGCTGGAGTTGGGACTTGATGTCTGCACCATGTTCGATCATGCATACAAATTACAGCAGTGATGGTGGTACAGCCTGTTCTAGGTCTGTGTCGTGAAAGCTGCTGCTGAAATTTGACTTTTGATGGAGCATGTCTCGTCTTATTATCCCAGCAGCTTTCGCTAGATGGAGCGCTTCACCGTACTTGGATGCTTGTGAGAGGATTGAGCCTACATCATTTTCAAAAGCCAGCAGAACATCTCGTCCTTGGCGATGAGCTTGCAGCCGGAGCAAAGCTTACGTAATGAAAAACAGACAACCTGGTGGCCATCTTGAAAAATATGTGTCAGTGTGCTTTATAAACAGGAAAATCTACTTCAGCAGGCTTGAAAACATAGGAATCCACACCTAGATCATGCAAATCGGACAACTACAAATACTTCTAAGCAAAACGTCAACGGGCGGCTAATTGGATTTTCAATTGGCCAATCGAGCAGATTTGATTAGTATCACTTGGAGAACAAGTGTGCCAACTTTAATGCTTGTATCATCATTTGCACGATTTTTCTGCTATCTCCTACACTATATATACATAACATTGTAAACAATATATATTGCAGTCATCATCAGGTTTTTTATTAGGGGTTTTTGTTATCGCTTAGAAATTACCAAATGTATTGCAATTTTATACTAAATTAAATATGAACAGGAGTTATGAATCGTTCAAACAATACAAAAGTATATATTGTTCCCAGCTATTTCAATATGCAGTTTATCATGCCATCTGTGAACATATGATGTCATACACCCAGCGTTATGACATCACACAGCAGTGAGAAACATATTTTATTTCATTGTCTTGTATTTCACTGGAAAGCATCACACACAGTTATTTCCCCTGAATACTCCCTAAAAGTAGATAAGTCCAATTAAGTGTTGTCCTCTGTTTTTATCGTTGTTTCCCCTGCACAACATGCTACAATTTATTCCACTATCGCTTTATATGATTATTAAATTACTATATCTCGACAGATCTCCTACAGCGTATGCAATGGGTACTTATTTGTAAAACAATGCTATCAGTTAATTAACACGATTTTGATAAAATCACAATTATCATACCGCAACATTTGGTCAGGGAACAACAGTAAAAACAAAGGATCTAACTGAAAGGATATATTCACATTTGGAATAAATCAGACTTTATCTGCCAATGGAGGTATTAGACAATTAGAGATGTCTCTCATTGAGGCACATTGAGTTTTTCTGAAGTAAAAATTCGGCAGGTTGGAAGCTAGGCTAAATATTAACGTATGAGAAATAGGTTCAATGGTTATATCGGCCATGTTTTGGAGACAGCAGTAAATATAATTATGTAGGTATATTTTCCCGCATATGCCTAACACTGTAGACAATATAAGTACATTGCAAAGTCAACATATGGTTTCATTTTTCATTTACACTCATGTTTCACTGTGTGTATATGTAACCCTGTCGGGGACCATTGCGTAATTAATCATTCCACGCACCCTTTATTGGACATGTAACTCAGACATGTAACTCTATTTAAAATCTATTATTCTCGTGTCAGTTGTGTGCATATTACATAACACTTCTTTATCACATGTCTTTGCTTGTGTTCAGTTTCATACATCCATCACATAGTGTCTTGTATGTACACACGTGTAATGCATTCTGGAAGGATTCTGACAGGTTGTAAGAAATGAATTTATTATCGGTTTTTGGGAACCTTACGGTGAACAAACGGATTTGTGTAAAACAAGTTTATGCTTCCATATATGGAAGTCCTTTGTTTTACTGACTATAAATAGAAAACCGTTATACTGATACCGGTTTATCGAAGCTCGACAGCAGATAGAGCGCGACTAAGTTTTGTGTAGAATGGAAGACATATTCACAGGGTGGGTCAGTGAAAGTCCGAATTCGTTTTTACACGGCGTTTGTGGCAGTCAAGAGGACATTTCTGGTGGAGCTAGAGGGAAGCACGGAGAAGAAGAAACAGCCAGAGATAAAGCCGGTAAGTCCCCGGGAGATTACGCAGCCATAGAGGCATTTGATTTATTTAGAAATTATCTAGATTCACAACTGAAAGATTTTAAGAAGGACCTTTCAGTAGCCACGAAGAAGAAGGATTCTGTAAAATTAAAGAAAGAATCCAATAAAGTTCAATACGAATTCAATTCAGACATTTTATATGACTTAGAAGTGGTCAAAGAACAAGTTAAAAATAAGGAAATTTTGAAGATAATACAGGGATCTATAGACAAGCCAAAACACAGAAATAAATTGATTCAAGTAGCAGACAGCTCTCCCGGGGTCTGGCTTACGGTGTCAGAGTATGAAAAGCCCATACTTGGCAGTGATAGCGACGATGAACGTCGGCTCAAACAAGCTGAATCTCGAGCGGTTAAGAAGCTCAAACCAGTTTCTACGGCCACTTCTAATCACGCTAATTTGTACAAACCTTACCGTAGTTCTTTTTTCCGAGGTAACGTGGAGACTCCAAGGACGGCAGATACCGGGCGTGGTGGGTTCAACACGGGCAGCTACGGTCAGAAGTCTTTTCGTGGCCCAAGGAAAGCAACTCAAAACGACATCTGTTTCCAGTGTGGTTTCAGAGGACACTTCCGGCGAGACTGTAGGTCGTCTGCGGGGTTCACAGGGGCCAAATCAGAAGCATACACAACTGATAGACCAGCCGGATAAATGATAAGTATTCCTATATGTACTCGTCACAAGAGGATCAGTTCTTTGAGGATCTAGAAATGAATTTTGAACCTGATTATGCAGAGGAAGGTCAAAACGTTAAGGGTCGGTTAAAGTCTCGTATCTCATTCTGGGAAAAAATGGTGCTAATGAAACTATCATAGACATTCTTAAAATCGGCTACAAAATACCGTTTCTAGAGACACCAGAACCTTCAGTTTCTCGTAACAACAAGTCAGCATTAGAAAATATGGATTTTGTGGAACAATCGGTAAATGATTTGCTTAAAAATGGATGTGTCGTAGAAACACCATTTATTCCACACACAGTTAATCCTCTTAGTGTTTTCAAAAACAAACAAGGTAAAAAACGGTTAATTTTGGACCTTAGAAAAATTAACAAATTTCTCTGGAAAGATAAATTCACGTTTGAGGACTGGAAAATAGGCATTGAATATTTTCAAAATGATGCATTTTGTTTTAAATTCGATTTGTCCAAAAGTTATCACCATAGAGACATATTTCCTCAACATCAACAATTTTTAGGATTTTGTGTAAATGGGAAATATTACTGTTTCACAGTCTTAGCGTTCGGTTTGAGTAGCGCCCCTTTTTGCTTCAGTAAGTGCCTCAGAGAGATGGTCAAATATTGGCGAAATTATGGGATCAAAATTATCATGTTTCTAGATGATGGCTTTTCCACAAATAAGACGCTACAACTGGCTAGTGCAGACGCCATCTTTGTTAGACAGTCACTTATTCAGGCGGGTTTTGTTATTAATAACGAAAAGTCTATCTGGGCACCAGTTCAAATGATTGAGTGGATAGTAATTTTCTGGGATAGCATAGAATTTTACATCAGTATTCCAATGAGACGTATAGAAGATTGTCTATTACAGTTTAGTACGTTGCTAAGTAACATGCCTTTTGTTACAGCCAGAATTTTAGCTCAGTGTACAGGCAAAATCATGTCATTATCCCCTGTATTTGGTAATATTACAAGACTAATGACAAGGTACTTATATATGGAAACTGAAACCAGGAAATCGTGGAATTTTGTTTACGAGTTGCAGAGTACAAGCAGTTGCATAACGGAAATAAATTTCTGGAGATAATATAGTGCTTCTAAATTAGAGATATCTGTCTATAATCCTACCTACACTTTGGTATATTCAGATGCTTCTAATTTAGGTCCAGTGTCCTATATTGTAAACTGTAGGGACAGTATATATCGCAGTCTGTGGTCTGAGTCTGAAAAACACAAACGTTCTACGTTTAGAGAAGTCAAGGCAGTAAGACTTGCCCTTAGGGCATATGGAGACATTTTGCTAGGGAGAACAGCCAAATGGTTCTCGGACTCTCAGTCTTGCGTAAAGGTTATACAAGCAGGAAGCACCAAGTCAGATCTACAACTAGAATCTCTGAACATTTTTGATTTATGTATAAAATGGAACATTGATTTAAGAATACAGTGGGTTCCAAGAGAACAAAATGATATTGCAGATACTATTAGTAAGATGGGAGATACTGATGAGTGGGAGGTGACAGTGGAGTTTTTCGATTTCATGAACGAGCTATGGGGTCCTTACGACATTGATCGTTTTGCCAGTCACAGAAATCGTAAAGTACAGCGTTATAACTCAAAATTCATAGATTTTGAAACTGAAGCAGTAGATGCTTTCACACAGTTTTGGGGTCACAGTAACAATTGGTTGACACCTCCAATACGTCTGGTAACACGCACCATCTTTCATTTGTTACATTGCAAAGCTAGCGGAACAATAATTGTACCTAAATGGCCCAGTTGTTCTTTCTGGCCAATTTTGTTCAAAAGAAATGGCGACAAGCAGGCATTCATAACTGAGATTTTGGAATTCAATATAGGTCAGAATATTTTCACAAAAAATGATTCGATGAAAAAATGCATTCTAGATTCTACAAGATTTAAAAGCAAAGTGTTGGCCTTAAGATGTTTAGCTCAGTAAAACAAAAAATTACAGGGTGCCAACAGAGGCGGTGTTCAGTGTTGTCAGACTAATGTACAAAAGTTGTATGTTTTAGGATTTACAATGAGAAAATAATGAAAAAAGTATACTATACACAGGGCAAGCTAATTACGGCTTGTGGGTGATAGCATTACTGAGGTACAGGGAAATAGTTTGTGGTCTACACTTTATTATATTATGTGTATACATACATAGTTACAGTGGCGGTATAAGCTGACATTAAACTGCGTCAGGAAGAATTAAAAAATACTCGTAAGGTCTTATTGTACGGAGTTACGGAGCGTGATAGCCAGGACGTGCGGTTTTTGTATCCTATAGAAACTGGCTAAATTAAGTTGTGACTGTGTACGTAAACATTGTAGTAAAGTCATTGAACTAAATCCAATACACGTACTAGCGCCCCTCTGCATAGGGAAGTTCATTTAAAGGGGAACAACTCGCGTGACCAACTTTACTCGTTCGTTGGTCCCTCTTCATATAGTGTACATATTTGTAAGCGTTATGTAACTGGTAAATAATAAAATCGGACATCGACAATTAGTTAGTACAGTAATAAATTATAGACGTTGAAAATAATTAGTAAGTCAGAAAATGTTCTGGGTTGATGCGTTTTTATCCTTTTATGTTAGGACCGAGGATTTGTATAAATACTAATCGAAAGATCAAAGACGATTGAGCAGATTTTGCTATACTGTTCAGCTGTCCTGGTTTTAAAATTATATTAAAGGCGTATATCACAATTGTTCGTGCGCAGCTTTCTACGCATCGCGATTATTACCGTTGGTACATTTCACGGCTCACCTCTACAGAAAAAAATAATATCACTTTTTGTGTTAGTTTTATATTTCAATATAATAAATTAGTACGCGTCTTAATATTCGTAATGGTCTTTTATAAACGCAATCGAACAGGAACGTTTTTATCTGGAGCCAAGTCATCTGTAAGAAAGAAACAAATTGCATTTGAACACCTACTGCCTGATAATAAAACTGACATCAATTCGGACGGGACACATCCCATTCTAATTTCGGACACTTTAAACGGCGATGATCGTAAGATTACGTGGCGAGATGGACGGCGTATAGTAGAGCTGGGCCATCTAGCAAGTCAAATGAAGTGTGAGGATTGCAGTGCTGCCCTAGAATTGTGGAAATATCCTATTTTGACACTGAAATGGTAACGATTATTCTCATTTAGCTCAAAAACAAGCATGGTGTGGTATGTTTTTTATGCTTTCATATTTATCAGTATATTGTAGATATACTACACAGAAAATTTAAAAACATTCTGACGATTGAAAAAAAAATTATGACACATTTTCTTACTTTTCGCAAAGCCAAACTGCAAAAATATCCGAGACGTAAACAATAAAAAATGGTCAAAATGAAAAATATTTCACATAGAATTATAAAGTTTATTGATATACATGAACATCTGCTAGTTTGCATCAAATATATGCAATATTAAATGGAACTAAACTCATTTTCTAGTGTTTTTATGTATGTTTAAAGGAATTTGTATGCTCATTTTTGACGTCAAAATTTGGACCAATAATGTGTACACGGTACTACTCTTCAATTGCTCATAACTCAAAAACGAGCACGGGGACCCACTAGTTTTAAAATATTTTCATACATGGAAATGTCTAATCTAAATATATGCAAAGTTTAAAAAAATGTTGACGATTAGAAATTATTGTGCTATACGCATTTAAGAAACTGTGGTTGACAATGCAGGAACTGTTATTTCATAAGACAAGCTTATACTAGCTAGTAGGTGTTTGACAGTTAAGGACATTGTCATGGACAGTATGGGAACTGGCATTGTTTCAAGTCTGGTATATAATGTTAGCATTATATAAGTTGGTGATTTGAAATGGGTATGCAGGAATACATGAAACATTTTAAAATTGTTAAAGTACACCGTGATTGATTTTGCAGAAGTGCTATTCACTTGATATATGTAGAATGTATATCGGGGGTCAGTACTTAGGGCATTAACATGGACGGTGAGAGTTATATATACATTTTAAAGAATTGAAAAATAAATCATTACACTTGGAACAAAATGTATTTATTATATAATTATGTAAATTTGAGTACAGAAACCGTTGTTATTACGGCTTAGAAAGTATCTAATAACAAAACGGCTTACGTAAGATACCTTATTTTTGTTTTGTTTCTTACATTTCACAGATGTGTTTAAAATTGGAATTTGGAAGAAGATTGAGTCCACACCTGTTCATCCAGATCTTGAAAACGCTCACAAGAATTTAAAGAGTTTGCGCTTCAATTCTAAAGCAGCTAACACAATAAAATCTTACGAAGGATACTTCAAACATTTCTGTAAATGGTGTTACAAATACAACTTCAATCCAGTACCAGCTAGTGAGTTTCATGTCGGACTGTATCTTTCGTTTTTGGGTAACCCTTCTTTGTCAGAGTCGAAAATAAATAGTACAATATATGGCATTAGATGGGCACATAAAGCAGCAGGATTCTGGGATCCATGTACTTCTGAATTTGTGAAAGGTGTTAAAAAAGGTATTTTGAGATCCGTGTCAAAACCTCATGCAGGTAAAGAACCTGTTGATGATACACATTTAAAGGCCATTGTGGAACTTCTCGGCACAGATTACAACTTGCTTAATGCTAGATTTCTCGCCATGACTTTGCTGAGTTTCTCAGGATTCCTTAGGTTTGATGAGGCAGTGTCGCTGAGGAGAAGTGACATAAGTTTCGAAACAGATCATATTAAGGTTTTAATTTTAAAGTCAAAAGTAGATCAGGAAATGAAGGGAGACACAATTGTGATTAGCAAAACAGGTAATTCTACCTGTCCAGTTAGGGCTTTAGAAAAATACATAGTGCTAGCAGAAATTCCATCAAATTCAACCGATTATTTGCTCAGAAGAGTAACCTTTGCAAGAAATATCAAACACATAAGCTAAGAGAAGGACCACATATTTGTTATACAACAGCCAGAGAAATATTTCTGGAAAATATGTCCAAGATAGGTCTAGAAAAGGAAATATTCGGTTTACACTCCCTTCGTATTGGAGGAGCGACTTCTGCAAGTAACAGAGGTGTGCCTGATAGGTTAATCAAAAAACATGGCAGGTGGTCTACCGAAGGTTCTACACATTTGTACATAAGGGAAAGCTTGGAACAAAAGCAATCAGTTACACAACGACTTGGAATCTGACTTGGAATCTTAATCTTAGGCAGGCTCTTAGAATAGTTTAATCGCAATATATTAAAATAAAGGTTGGCCAAACCGCCCAATAGTACCGATGTTTACATCGGAGAAATGAAAGTCAAAACACATTACAAATAGTATCATCTATTATAGATATTACAAATTACACCAATTTTAGAGAGCTCCTTCGCACTTCACATGTATATTTTAAAAATAGACTACGTCAAACTAGCCGTGCTGAACAGTGAATGATCGTTAATAATAATCAAATCTCAATGCGCATTAAGCTTCGACATTTATTACCCAGTATTTATCCGTCTAGATTTGCATAATCCGTTCGGATATATGAACGATCAAGAATAAGGAAGTATATATAGTAGGTTAGGTTTGTAGCAAAACACATTTGTTTTGATATCGAGATCATAGGAAAATGATTAGTGGACGGTATTATATATATATATAATATAAAATCTCAGCTAAACCCGTTCTTTTTCGTTCGATAAATGCTTTGTCTGCTGCGAACACTCCTATACAGTCGTTTGTTCTTTATGAAGGTTAGGTAAAGGCTAGATAATAAATGCTTTATGTTCGTCTGAAGGTACTGAAAGAGAACATAAATGAATTTATTATCGGTTTTTGGGAAACTTACGGTGAACAAACGGATTTGTGTAAAACAAGTTTATGCTTCCATATATGGAAGTCCTTTGTTTTACTGACTATAAATAGAAAACCGTTATACTGATACCGGTTTATCGAAGTTCGACAGCAGATAGAGCGCGACTAAGACCCCCGCCCACCCACCCTAAGGGGATGCATCCACATACAATTCGGAAAATTATTAAATTTGAATCATTATGTCCTACAGAAGTATTTTGCGGAGATTTTATATACATAAATACACATGTACATACTTTATATCGTGTAGGAACACTGGATATACGGAGTGAAGCAGTAGAAATAGACGAAACTGTTTTAATAACTTATTATATTGTTTAGTCATGTTTCAGATTGGATAAATTTGCTGCATATGACAGTTATGATATTATGCTATATGAGCATAAACATTTAAAGTACATTTACTATATTGATAGTTCTGATTGGTGTTTAACATGTTCTCTCTATATTTGTAGACAAACGATTTTTTGTTCGTTTGAAAGAGCAGTATGCGGACGGATGTACGAGTTGTGTGGAAGGAACGGTTTCTGGACTATATATAATACAAGAATCTATCTTGTAAATGCGTATATTCATAGCGTTTAATTGTTAAGTGAAAGACACAAAAAACAACATTCAGTGGTGTTAAATTGCATCAGGAACCGTTGAGTTTGAGTGTATGATTATATTGAATAAATGCTTTGTCTGCTGCGAACACTCCTATACAGTCGTGTGTTCTTTATGAAGGTTAGGTAAAGGCTAGATAATAAATGATTTATGTTCGTCTGAAGGTACTGAAAGAGAACATAATGATGTTCAAACACGGCTACAACTATATTCACCTTATGTTAACTTTTTTCATTCTGGATTCATTCCTGCTGACTCTAGTGGCGTCCGTGGTCCAGTGGTAGAGTGTCGGATTTGGAATCGAACGGTCCCGGGTTCGATACTTGGCCAGGCCACGTATGTAGTGCCATTGAGCAAGGCACCTCACACACATTGCTCAATACTGGTTAATCACTTAGGTCGGCTAAGCCTGTCCAGGAAAACATGTCTAAGTCCCCGCGAAGAGTTTGGCATTAAAGGAACATACATACATACATACATACCAACTTATATATGTATAACTTTTTCGCAGAAGCACTGGATTCTGAAAAGGAGGTTCGAGCTGTATTCGTTGATATTAGTAAGGCGTTCGATCGAGTATTATTACTGTACTCTTACATAAATTAAAATGCTTTGATATCACTGGTAGTCTTCTTAAATGGTTTTCTTCATACTTAACTACTCGGAGACAACGGGTGGTCATCACTGGTTGGAACAGCATATGGGCAGGTGTAGCTCAGGGGTCCATCCTTGGACCTCTGTTATTTCTGATTTACATCAACGACATTGTCGCTGATAGCAATGTTAATATACGCCTTTTTGCAGATTATATAAATATCTATGTTATAGTGGAAGATCCGAAAACGGCAGCTGATATTCTTAACTCTGAACTTCTGAACATATATGGGTGGGCCTCCGAGTAGTTAGTTCTCTATCGCAGTCCAAACCAGGCTCCACACCCAACTTTGTTTATGAACAACGAGGAAATCTAGAAGTGTTCAAACATTTGGGTATTTATTTCGCCACTATTTAACATCCACATTGATTACATTGTACAAGAGGCCTACACACGTATAAACAGTATGCGTAAACTCAAATTCACCCTTGACCGTCGATCCCTTGAAACCATATATATATATCCTTTGTATGCCCAATTCTAGAATACGGTGATGTAATCTTTGACAATTGCACAACTGACCAATCAAACACACTTAAAAAGGTGCAGTACGAGGCAGCCCGAATCGTCACTGATGCTACCAAGCTAGTCTCTACAGAAACTGGTGCATGGAACTGGATAGGACACACTAGAATCCAGACGCCTAAAGTACCGGCTCATTCTCAAGGTCCAACATAACGCCTTCTTACCTGTCTGAACTTTGTCCGCCTTCTGCTCAGAATGAAACCTATTAAATGCGTAATCGCTAAACACTGCGAGTACTGAGAGCACGAACTTCTTTATATTATAATGCATTCCTTCCTTCATTCCGACAAGCCTTAATGATCTTTCTTCGTCCTTCAAAAATGCATCAACTCTCTCATCATTTAAGAGTCAACTGTTCCAGCCACGAAGCGAAGTCCCAATTTACGATTACTCAGAGAAACGAAGACACCAGATTCTCAATTCCCGGCTCCGTATCAACTGCAGTATACTTGTTGGCGATCTTCTCTCTAAAAACATCATACCGTCATCTCTTTGCACCGGCCGGCAACGTTAAACTACTTATCACTTCTTCCTTCAATGCAGATTGTATGACACAATCAGAGCACAACTGACAAACAGCATCAATGCACACTGTAATGTTTCCATAAAAACCATTCTTTCTGGGAATACTTCTATACCAGAGCATCACTGACAAACAACATCAATGCACGCTGTAATGTTTCCATAAAAACCATTATTTCTGGGAATACTCCTATAGCAGATGACGCCAACGAACAGAACTGCCTTACCGTACACGAGTTCATAGAAAAGTCAAATCGATTTGACTGAGTTGTGTAGTCCAAGACGTCCACGATGAAATCAACTTCACAATCCGCTCCACCCTATTTCTTACTCTCATTCAATACTACTCGTCAATACTTCTAGATCTCATTTCTGCATAATGTATTCTATTGATAAGCGTTTCGATGCGTTTCCAATTTGAATTATATTTATATATTTGATATTACGCCAAGTTATTAAAGTTGCCATATATACCTGGTACCAACATCTAGTATGAAGTGGAAATAATTACCGTAAGCTTTTAGCCCCCAGTTCAATCCACATATCACGATATAAATGTATGTTTCTGTATAGTTCTCAATGTATATTACATGTATCCTGATAAATAAATACAGTATGTTTAAATCAATCCCTATGATTTGTAAATTAAACTTCAAGGTATTTATATTTGAATTAGTAAATAACTTTAATGATAAGACAACACGACGATTTAACAAGTTTCGAAGCCAAAGCGTAATTATAACGCTGTTTTGTGTAGTGACGTCACGACAAATTGTGCGCAAAAATGAAAGCATCAACATTATTGTATGGTTAAAACGAGCGCTATATGGCATGGTGATAAAATGATCTTATACCCGTAGTGATTTCATAATAAATTGTATGAAAGTGATTTGAAAGCACACTTAATAAGCACAATTCCAACCTTGCTCCATAACATATGTTATGAAATGAACACTCCTGTAAGATCACATATTTCCACAGTCTATTTTATAAACGATTTCAATAAGCTCGATTTGTGAGCGTATCATGTAATATCGGGTTTCGCTGATCTGACCGGCGCTCGATGGCAGCTTGGTTGTGTTGCCATGTTTCCATGGGATATCGCTCGGTCCCGTTTGCAGACGGATCTGTAGTCCAGTGGTAACACGCTGGATTGGTAATCCAGGGATCGCAGATTAGATCCCCCGTCTGACCCTAATACAATTAACAGTCTTTCAGATGGGACGTTAAACCGAGGTCTCGTGTCGGTGCTTTACACCGTGCACGTAAAAGAACCAGAGGAGACTCTGGGATTGGTCTCTGTCTGTATCATGCACTATCCTCCAAAATCTAAAATAACTAATCTCTTCAGGAGGCGTCGCTCATATGGGCAACCGGTAGCTACGATAAATAAACGTAAAACACACACGGGAAATCTTCTAAAAAGTTGTTAATTCACATTCCTGATTAAAATCAATACAACCAATAGGCATATGGTGGCTTAATGAGAGATATCGGTTAGTTACTTCTCCTAAATACTTCCGAAAAGTAAATAGGTCATTTCCTATTAAGTACTTTCCTCTGTGTTTATCGTTGTTTCGTTTGCACAACATGCTAACAATAATTATTTTCATTTACTTTCTCATCTTATTATTATTAAATTACTGTATCCCGACAGATATCCCACAGTATATGCATTGTGTACTTATTTGTTAATACATATTATCAATTAATTAACAGGATTTTGATAAAATCGCATGTATCATACCGCAACGTCTGGTTAAGGAACAGCAGTAAAAACAAAGGAATACAAAGAAATGGACATAATTTTATTTACGTTTAGATTAAACATATTTTATTTCCCAATATAATACATATTGAACAATGCATACATCACAATATACAGAAACAGGATTAGAATGAAAGACAGAGTCTTATATAATTCTTCTCCTCTATTTACATTAAATAAGATTAGATAAATCTGACTTTATCTGCAAAGGGAGATAACAGAACTGATGTCTCCCACTGGACAACTTCCCACCACAAAAAATACCCCCCCCCCCCCATCGTCTCATGTGGTAATGGTTACATTAATGGTTCAAATACCAATAATAAGATGCTTTATGTGTGTGATGTTCATTACTTGTGAAAGTGTGGTGTAAGTGTGCGTACGATGCTATGTTCCTTGTGCATGACATAGCAATATTCATTTTGAATACGGACACTATTTGTACTGTACATTGTAATCTGAACTTCATTAAAGCCCCATGTGCGCTTACTTAGAATGGGTTGCACGCCGGGATATTGTGGATGAATAGATGTTATGATCTCATACTCTCATTTTTCCATAATGATTATGGTAAAAAGTTAAATTGGGAAATATGGCCACAAACGAACCTGCTTATTTTAAGTTATCTCCCTGTATGGGTATTTGTTAACAAAATCACCAATTACTCTGTAAATAGTGGTCTACTAAAGTTAGCACGTGGATGAATTTGTATATCACTCACATTGCCGTGAAACCTGTGCTAACGACCACCTGTTAATAACGACGACCTGTCAACAACGGCCATTTCAATTCCACCATCCATAATCGTTCTTTAAAAGACCATGAATAGCGACCACCTGCCGACCGCGACCAGCGGCCAGTCAAAATCATGCTCGGCAAGCCAAAATTAACACCGAACAACGATCGCGTGTCATCATCGTTCACCAACCAAAGGTGTTATAAATAAATGGCCGCTAGTACATAGATGTGTAGACAATTAGCCGTACCATATAATCGTTTTGGTTTGTATCCTACCATAATAAAATAAACAGTCTTTCAGATGGGACTTTAAACCGAGGTCTCGAGTGGTGCTTTACACCGTGCATGTAAATGAACCAGAGGAGATTCTGGAGTGGGTCTGTATCATTACACAATCCTCCAAAAATCTAAAATAACTAATATGTTCAGGGGTCGTTTCTCATATGGGTAACCGGTAGCGACGATAAATAAACGTAAAACACACACCACGCCAATAGTGACGTTCATTCATACACATGGAATTACATAGTTATATATTGCGATTATCATGTATTCAAATAGTGACGTTCATTTATAATATAGTCATTATAATATTATTATTATTATTATGTGTGTGTTTTACCTTTATTTATCGTCGCTACCGGTTGCCCATATGAGCGACGCCTCCTGAAGAGATTAGTTATTTTAGATTTTGGAGGATAGTGCATGATACAGACAGAGACCCATTCCAGAGTCTCCTCTGGTTCTTTTACGTGCACGGTGTAAAGCACAGACACGAGACCTCGGTTTAACGTCCCATCTGAAAGACTGTTAATTTTATTAGGGTCAGACGGGGGATCGAACCTGCGATCCCTGGATTACCAGTCTAGCATTTTTATTATTATTATATACCAAACTTATATAGCGCTCTTTTCATCTAAACATAAAACGTCCAAAAGCGCTTTACAGCCTAAATATCACAAATATCCACATACAATGAGATAAAACAAGGCAAAAATAGCAAACACAATTACAATGGATTCTAAATATGCTATAAAATATTCGGATCTAAAATTATAACAATTAAAATATAGGTAATAATTAAATAAAATGTGTTCATTTGCAGTCTTAATCCTGATTGAGCACAGACACAGTTCGATATGAACATTTAAAAAGATGTGTCTTCAAAGACTTTTTGAAAGAACACAATGTTGTTGAACTTCTAAGATTTGATGGAAGAGAATTCCAAAGTTTTGGGGCAGCAGTCATGAAACTTCTATCTCCGTATGTGACAGTCCGATGTATTGGTAACACAAGAGTAGCTGCTTCGTTTTAGACCGTAAGTCTCTCCTTGGTATATAAACCTCAAGCAAGTTTCTCATATAAATCGGTGCTTCTCCATTCAATGCTTTATATGTGTGAGTCAGTATTTTATACTTTATTCTTTCTTGAACTGGTAGCCAATGAAGTTCTTTTAGAATGGGCGTTACGTGACTGAAACGGGATGTTTTGGTTATGATGCGAGCTGCTGTGTTTTGAACAGTTTGTAATATACACGTAGTTATTAGTTGTATACATTTAATAGTCCACAAAAACGTTGGTTTATAATATACATATAGTCATTAGTTGTATACATTTAATAGTCCACAAAAACGTTGGTTTATAATATACATATAGTCATTAGTTGTATACATTTAATAGTCCATAAAAACGTTGGTTTATAATATACATATAGTCATTAGTTGTATACATTTAATAGTCCATAAAAACGTTGGTTTATAATATACATATAGTCATTAGTTGTATACATTTAATAGTCCACACAAACGTTGGTTTATAATATACATATAGTCATTAGTTGTATACATTTAATAGTCCATAAAAACGTTGGTTTATAATATACATATAGTCATTAGTTGTATACATTTAATAGTCCACACAAACGTTGGTTTATAATATACATATAGTCATTAGTTGTATACATTTAATAGTCCATAAAAACGTTGGTTTATAATATACATATAGTCATTAGTTGTATACATTTAATAGTCCATAAAAACGTTGGTTTATAATATACATATAGTCATTAGTTGTATACATTTAATAGTCCACAAAAACGTTGGTTTATAATATACATGTAGTCATTAGTTGTATACATTTTATAGTCACTAATACATATTAGTTCCGCATTTCAGGCATAGAACAACACTATCAACTCCTATTTTGTTTATTGTTGGCTTAACGTTGCTAATGATTGCCTATATGAACGACGTGCAGTTTACCTAACAACACATTTCATAGGTAGGCACTTGTGCTTAACCAGTACTTGGTGCACCAACCACCGATAGAAACTGCCAGCTTGTTCATATAAAGAGAAACTCCTCTATTCCTTCTTTGGTCTATTATAATAGGTGTCCCATTAGGAACTAGAACTGGCGTCGGTGCTTCACGTGTTTTGAGTGTTTAGTTATCATCGCTACATATTGTTCATATGAGCCACCTGAATGGATTATTCATCTGATATTTGGAGTATAGTGCAATGGCACAGACAGTAACCCACTGTGGTTCTTTTACGTGCACGGTGTAGAGCACCGACTCGAGATATAGGTATAAAGCCAAACCTGAAATACTGTTTGTTGCGACAGATGGATCTGTAGTCCAGTGGTAACACGCTGGACTGGTAATCCAGGGATCGCAGGTTCGATCCCCGTCTGACCATAATAAAATTAACATTCTTTCAGATGAGACGTTAAACCGAGGTCTCGTGTCGGTGCTTTACACCGTGCACGTAAAAGAACCAGAGGAGACTCTGGAATGGGTTCTGTCTGTATCATTGCACTATCCTCCAAAATCTAAAATGACTAATATCTTCAGAAGGCGTCGCTCATATGGGCAACCGGTAGCGACGATAAATAAACGTAAAACACAATGTTAATCGCGTATGCTATTGTAACATTGAATGTAACTTGATTGTTTTCCAATTGTCAGGTACACTCGTAATTTGATAGATGCAGGAAATGGACAGTTCAACTTGCTATTGCTATATTGGAATAAGGGACAAGGTTCAGGCATACACAGCCACACAGACTCTAACTGTTTCATGAAGGTGAGTTGCTACGTTACGTGGTATGGCGACAATTATTATGTTATGATGTTGATATTTGATGTAGCATCAATAGTATGCGCATTCATATTTAGAGGTTATTAAACCGCGGAGGTTGGCCATTTGTGGATATTGGCGCACTCTATCGATATATTGGCCTGAGGACCGTTAGGCCCGAGGGCCAATATCGGATAGGTGCGCCAATATCCACAAATGTCCCACCGCAGCCGTTTAATAACTTCTTTATTGCATACCTTAACGGCCCCAGGCGGACATGTTTACACAATGTAGTTACTATGTTGTTGCTACGGGATACGGACAGAAGCCCCCCCCCCCGGACAAAAGTCCCCCCATCTTTTTTGCCACAGGAGGACAAAAGCCCCCCGTTCAAATTCAGGGTAGGACAAAAGCCCCCCCCATAGAAAACCCAAGGGAGGACAAAAGCCCCCCCATGCACATTCAGGGTAGGACAACACCCCCCCCCCATAGAAAACCAGGAGGACAAAATCCCCCCATGCATATCCAGGGTAGGACTTACCCCCGCTCCTCCCCCACCCCATTTATCAAAATGCAATGCCTAATCACATTGATCTCTATCGTATAACATGATTAATCAACTAATCCCATTGATCTTCTTCGTGATTATGTGATTAGTCAACTGATGTTTTGAATAATTGGATAATTGGTTAATGTCTGTAATCATGCTAATTTTATTATAATTGGTTTTAAATTGGTTTCTTTGATGTTCTTTCAACATGTTAATCAGGCTAATTTAATTTTGAGTTGATAATTAGGAAATATCTCACTCATATAATTGGTTTTAAATTGGTTTCTTTGATGTTCTTTCACCATGTTAATCAGGCTAATTTAATTTTGAGTTGATAATTAGGAGATATCTCACTCAAGTAAACTCAGACATTAAATGTGTTAATTAAAGTATGTATATAAAGTTCAGTAAACAGACAGACAGACATATACTTTTATTCTCTCAGGTACATGTGTACAACATGAGGGTATATAACAGAAACAAATATTTAGCCACGTGGTGCTTCCGGGAATGACCTGAAATGAAAGCAGTTGTATAAACAATCATATCATGCATAATAATGTATAGAAATATGCTGGGGGATTCTTCTTCATGTATCCAAATTTTACATACAAATACAATATTATTCACGACATAGTTCCACTATTACGTCTAAATGATATAAAACGAAAGACAAATATAATATTTAAAGAGTGTGGGATATAATAGTTAATATACTTATTCTCTGTCGGATTGTTTGTCATTTTGGGATGAAAGGTCAATCGATTGTTATTGGCCTGGTGACGTGTAATGAATGAAAATAATTTTACTATCCTAATGACTCACGTAGTAGACAACATAATCCCATCGTGCGGATTAGTATTTATGAGTTGGGTAAATTGGTCTCGTAATGAGTCTAATACATGGTGAGGTTCATAAGGTTCCATTATGGAGTTTCTTACCTCTAACAAGGGCCAGGTTAAGTTGTGTTTCAATGGATTTATGTATACAAAGAAGAAGGAGTCTAAATCATCCATACGTTGGGAATGTTCGAAACGTAAGCGTCAGAAATGCAAAGGTGCCGTAGTGACCGATTTAAATGTAAGTATCTAATTATTTTTTCACGACATTCTAACTTTTTCTACGCAGCGATATATACAGATCTTCAATTTTGGTAACTGGTTCTACCCAGCAATAGCTACAGAGGCACAAACTTGTTATACCCAGCAATCTCTATAGAGCCAGAATAAGAGTAACTGGTTCTATCCAGGAATATCCAGTGGGCTAACCTTTTTTTTTCGTTTTTTTTTATATTAGTTTTACATTTGTTTCAGACTAATGACGTCACATCGTCTGTTACACACTGTCACGAGGCAGACCACTTCGCCATTGAAGCTGACAAACTCAAGTCAGAGATAAAGAAGACCGTGCAGTCGTGCCGTGGGCAACCGGGCCAGATAATCGCGGACCAAATGCACAATTGACCCGTCCAGGTATAAAAATTAGCTAGTGACTGACTGGTTCTACCCAGAAATCTTTATGGAGCTATTGACTGGTTCTACCCAGAAATCTTTATGGAGCTATTGACTGGTTCTACCCAGAAATCTTTATGGAGCTAGTGACTGGTTCTACTTTCTAGCCTTTGCTTATGTTTCAGGTGCGTGTTGCTGCAGGGCGAGTCGACTCTCTTAAGCGGAGTGTCAGGCGGACCAAACGTGCAGGTGCCCCGAAAGAGCCAGACTCCAGATCATCTATTCCACATCCGCTCCCTGAAAACTACCAAACAACCGGTGGTGATGACAACATGCCTTTCGTATTGTACGACAATGGATCGACAGACAATCGTATAATCCTCTTTGGTACAGACGCTGGACTGAACTTACTCGCCGAGAATGACACCTGGTTTATGGATGGGACATTTGGAATATCACCCCCGCAGTTCGAACAACTGTTTGTTATCCGAGTGCATGTGGCCGACGTCGCTGTGTCAGCTGTGTATGCTCTGTTACCTTTCAAGAGTCAGTCAGTGTATGAGGAGTGTTTGTCCGGGCTTCTAGATGCGTGTCTTCTGCGGGACATCCGACCCACACCGTCTGTCATCATCATGGATTTTGAAGTTGCGATTCACAACGCTGCGAAGGCCATGTTGGGTGATGTTGAGATTAAGGGCTGTTTCTACCATCTGACGCAGAGTACGTGGAGGAAGGTTCAAGCCGAAGGATTAGCGACAGAGTACAAGGAATGCGACGACATGAAACAGTTAGTTTATACAAATTTATTTTAGCTCGATTGCGAAACAAGTTATTTCAACTTATATAAATTACTCTCGAGACCTCATTCCTGATGGAATCCATCGCCACGAGGGAGAGAGAAGAGGCAATGTGAAATTTAAATGCCTTGCCTAAGGGCACAATCGTAACGGCTCCAGTGAGGCTCGAACTCCGGACCTTTCGCACCTGAAGCGAACGCGCATCCACTGCGCTATCACGACTTCCACATGAAGCAGTTCGTGGGGATGATCGACGGTCTGGCGTTCCTGCCTGTGAGTGACGTTAAGGAAGGGATGGATGCACTCAAAGACCTTGTTCCAGAATCTCTCGAGCCAGTCATAGACTACTTTGACAACGTATGTGAGTGGTGGATACAAGACGATCAGAGGAGCGAACGGCGTCATCAAAATGAGACGGACACAGCCCAGATTCCCCCCGGCAATTTGGAATGTGAACCAGACTACACTCGACGGAGGTGATAGGACCAACAACCTGTGCGAAAGCTGGAACAATAGTTTCAAACACCTGGTAGGACATAGCAACCCAAGTCTCTGGACCGTCATCACATCTCTGCAGAAGGACCAGACAGCAGTTAACACCGAACTCGAGCGTGTACGGACAGGCCAACCGTCAGCCAAACGTCAGCGGAAGGAGACTGTCAGCCACCAGAAACGTCTCAGCAAGTTGTGCAGCCATTACCGCGATGGACAGAACTCACAGGCCAGTTTTATGTTCGCGATTGGAGAATGTATCCGACTATGAACAGTTTATTCGCTTGTGTTCCCAGTGTGTTCCCAGTGTGTCCCAGTGTGTTCCCAGTGTGGTGAAATCATCCTTATTATAGAACATAACATTTGACTGCTTACGACATAGTCCCCAGTGTATGACATCTTGATTTGAGCCCCGTCACATCACATTAGTCACATGAGTTTGTTCAGACCATAAGTGTGCTGATATATTAATGCACGATATAAGAGATTAATGTGCTTGTTTAATTCATGTTTTGAATTGATTTGAGTCACATCACATCAGTCACATGAGATTGTCCAGACCATAAATAGCCATCATATAGAAAGTACATGTGCTTTGGTTAATAGTGTGCTGAAATATTAATGTGCTTGTTTCATGTTTCATTCATGTTGTTCATGTTTGTTTTGCCAATATAAAAGGTACATGTCACTCAATGTCTTACTTGTCAATACTTAGGAAACAATGTCAGTGATAGGGGGGCTTTTGTCCTACCCTGAATGTGAATAGGGGGGCTTTTGTCGACCCTTGGGTTTTCTATGAGGGGGCTTTTGTCCTACCATGAATTTGAACGGGGGGGGGCTTTTGTCCTCCCTTGGTTTTTCTATGGGGGGGCTTTTGTCCGCCCGTGTCAAAAATCATGGGAGGGCTTTTGTCCGGGGGGGCTTATGTCCTACACTCTGTTGCTACCTGTGACACGTGGTCGTGATTCGTTCTCGGCTGTCCGTCTGTAGCTGGCCATTCATGGTTGTGTCTTACGTATATCCCTCCTGGTCGACAATATATACTCATATGCCTTGTCAACTAACAAAATATAACATATAACAGTTACCTCTTTATGTCTACGATTGGTAACACGCTGGACTGGTAATCCAGGGATCGCATGTTCGATCCCTAGTCTGACCCTAATAAAATTAACAGTCTTTCAGATGGGATGTTAAACCGAGGTCTCGTATCGGTGCTTTACACCGTGCACGTAAAAGAACCAGAGGAGACTCTGGAATGGGTTTCTGTCTGTAGCAGTGCACTATCCTCCAAAATCTAAAATGAATAATCTCTTCAGGAGGCGCCGCTCATATGGGCAACAGGTAGCGACGATAAATAAACGTAAAACACACACACTAACAAAATATAACATATAACAGTTACCTCTTTACATATACGATTAGTACAGTAACAAGGAATTGCAGAGTTGTATGCATGTTACTGCTTAGTTGAGTGGTCGCTTATGCGTTTTATTGTTAGATGAAGGTAATGCATTATAATGTATTGGTATGTTGAGTTTTATAGATATTGGATGGTGAAGGAAGGTAATGTACTATAATGTATTGGTATATTGAGTTTTATAGATATTGGATGGTGAAGGAAGGAAGGTAATGTACTATAATGTATTGGTATGTTGAGTTGTATAGATGTTGGATGGTGAGGGAAGGTAATGTACTATAATGTATTGGTATGTTGAGTTTTATAGATATTGGATGGTGAAGGAAGGAAGGTAATGTACTATAATGTATCGGTATGTTGAGTTTTATAGATGTTGGATGGTGAAGGAAGGTAATGTACTATACTGTATTGGTATGTTGTATAGAGGAGGGTCATGTACTATACTGTATTGGTATATTGTATAGAGGAGGGTTATGTACTATACTGTATTGGTATATTGTATAGAGGAGGGTCATGTACTATACTGTATTGGTATATTGTATAGAGGGTTATGTACTATACTGTATTGGTATATTGTATAGAGGAGGGTCATGTACTATACTGTATTGGTATATTGTATATAGGAGGGTCATGTACTATACTGTATTGGTATATTGTATAGAGGGTTATGTACTATACTGTATTGGTATATTGTATAGAGGAGGGTCATGTACTATACTGTATTGGTATATTGTATAGTGGAGGGTTATGTACTATACTGTATTGGTATATTGTATAGAGGGTCATGTACTATACTGTATTGGTATATTGTATAGTGGAGGGTCATGTACTATACTGTATTGGTATATTGTATAGAGGGTCATGTACTATACTGTATTGGTATATTGTATAGAGGAGGGTTATGTACTATACTGTATTGGTATACTGTATAGAGGAGGGTCATGTACTATACTGTATTGGTATATTGTATAGAGGAGGGTTATGTACTATACTGTATTGGTATATTGTATAGAGGGTTATGTACTATACTGTATTGGTATATTGTATAGAGGAGGGTTATGTACTATACTGTATTGGTATATTGTATAGAGGAGGGCTATGTACTATACTGTATAGTATGGGTATAGAGGAGGGTCATGTACTATACTGTATTGGTATATTGTAGCAGCAGGGGGGGGGGTGAGTAACATTTTTGATGGGACCCTTTTTTATTAAAATAAAGCTCTCCAACTCGTTCTAATTCCCAAATAATCGAATTTGGGGGGTTAAAATATCGACCTAAATTTGTTATTATATTATAACCAAATCGACGAGGAATACACTTAACAACTCTTATAAGTGTGCATCTTTGATTTCCGTATAACTTTTTTATTTATCAATATTTTTGCACGAAATTTTGTGTACTGGCTATTGAATACATTTCGAGTATTATCCCGTGCTCAACATGATCAATTTAATCGATACGGCGCGTTGAACCACGCAACGCCAAAAACAACACAATGCACGAGGAAATGGTGTGCTGGCACAAAATAAAACTGCATTTGGTCGTTGTGGACTTGATTACGATCCACACATCAGAAAAACATGACATGGGCAGGCTATGGTCAGCGGAACGGGGAATAGCCGTCGGCTTCATCAACGTCGGTATACACCAAACAGAGGTACGTCTCAAAGTCAATTCAATGTCACTAATTAATTAAGTTTCTTTGTGTTATAAACATTGAAAGTCACTAACATTCAGTATTGTATCGAACATATCCATAAAAAATAAATTATATATTTTAATTACTAATTTCATGTTATCCGTATCATTTGCAGGTTGCGCGACGCATGGGTGTACACCGCAACACCATCAGAAAGCTGATGCTTAAGTACAGAGCGACTGGCAACGTTGGTAACCTCCCTCGCAGACCACGTGGGCGTTGTACAACAGCTGCACAAGATAATCACATCGTACATGTGCATCGTCAGCAGAGAACACGTACAGCTGTCAAGACGGCCGGAGAAACGCGCGGGACGCACGGACGCCATATCTCTGCGCAGACCGTTAGAAGGCGTCTTCGATCGCTCGCCAACATGCAGTGTAGACGGCCCTTTAAGGGTATTGTATTGACTCAACGGCATAGGGCACTGCGAGATCGTTGGGCTCGGCGTAATCTTAGAACCACACAGGCAGAATGGGGGCAGGTCCTGTTTACTGACGAAAAGAAGTTCTGCCTACAGGAAAACGACTGTCGTTCACGGGTATATCGACAACGGGGAGAACGGCTCAACGACAACTGCGTCATCGAACGAGATAGGTACGGGGGTGGGTCAGTAATGGTATGGGCTGGTGTCTCCTTGCATCACAAGACTAACATCGTGTTCATTAACGGTAATCTAAACGCCGCCCGGTACCAACATGACGTGCTTCAAACTGAGGTAGTACCCATGTTTAGGAACAATAGAGGATTGCGGTTGCTGCAGGATGGTGCACCAGCCCACACGGCTAAGGCGACAAGATTCTTTCTGAATGCTAACCACATCAATGTGATGGACATACCACCGAAGTCTCCCGACTTAAACATTATAGAAAATCTATGGGATGAATTGAATCGCCGCGTAAAAAGGACCGGCGCAGTGCCACAGACCATCGCCCAGCTCCGTGCGAAGATTGGGCAAGAGTGGGCAAATCTACCCCAGAACTATGTACGACGTTATGTCCCTTCCATGCGACGACGTTGCCAAGCTGTGATCCGCAGTCAGGGTGGGCATACGCGATATTAGAATAATTAATTCTCATTGGCTTCATGTTTTATCATTGACATTATCATTTTGCAACATTGACTTTTTACGCACCATCACATTACTTAGTCATGTGTGTTAAATTTGTGTTTGTTATGAAATAAAATAAATGGAATATCATGAAATATATCTCAACTGTATTTGCTGAAAATTTCACCATTATCGGGCCAATATTGACGGAGATATGATACCATTTATACATGCACACTTATAAGAGTTGTTAAGTG
>CM026388.1:41820060-41875956 GCA_014843695.1 Archivesica marissinica
CAGGGGGTCTCTGGTGCGGAAAGATTCGATCGCTCGTGTGGTTTTGCCACTACCACCCCCACCATTCAGGTAGCTCAATTGGTGCCGAGTCAGTGGGTCATTGAAGCAGGGGGCCTGACTCGGTGGTAAGTCTTTTTGTTGGCCTTGGTATACCAGCCTGGGGACATATGCAGCATGTTCCTGAGGCATATACAGCTGATCACCCTTGTCTCTCTACTGGGTTGGTTCTACTGAGGGCAGATACTCTATTCCCAGGAGACAATTCACGCACAAGTCAATTTCACAGTTGCAGGTCCTATGGGCAACATAGGCCTCGACATCCTTGAGCTTGTGTAGTGCCGTCTTCTGGATGTATATGCTGTCTGTGGCCACCCGGACAGCCTCCTTGGCGTCGAAACGAATACTGTGGCTGGCTTCCGTCATAGTACGTGAGAACATGTCCAAGGGGGCACTGTTGGGGTGCTCACCAGGTAATCCAGCTCTCCCTGGTCAGTCACGAGGCGCCGCGTCAGTCGCTTGCCTTCAGCTTTGGCGCCCTGGGTGAACTTACCAATAATGCTGCATCCCTGATCACGATCCTCGGGGAGCCAGACCTCCTCCTGCTTGGTATAGGAGATGATGGCCTCCCGGACACGCAGGTGAGTCAAGAGCCCAGATTCGGTGAGGTATGCGAGGAGGGGTGTGGGGGCCCACCCCCTCTCCTCAAAATGCTTCCCAAACCAGGCAGGGATTACAGGATGACTGTCTTGTTTGAACACCCACTCTGTGACCTCAGCAAACCCTGCGCTGATGTCTTTGGGCAAAGGCCCATTAATAGCCACTCTCGTCATCCTGTGGGTAGGGTGGCCAAACCGCTCAAAGTATGATTTCGCTTCGCCGAAGCCTTGGAAGCTGGCAGGGTAGCAGGCCTTCATGTCGATGCTGACAACGTCTCTCGTGTCATAGTCCATGGAGTTCCAGAGGCCACCATGGCCGTGTTCTACACAGGCATTTTGGATATCATCTGCGAAGAACGTCGGGGTGGGCTTCCAGCCGTTCCTTTCTTTGGCCACTATGCTCGCCGCATGGTTTACCCCAACGGCCCTGTCGGCAAGAGATTCGTCACCTAGATGGGTGCAGGCCTCCTGGAGCCTTTGGTGGTCCTCCTGAGTTATGTAGGTGCGGCCATCCTGCAGGACAAACTGGTCTACACTCAGCTGCTTGTCTTGCCTGCCACCCAAGAGCCAGACTGCGATTGGCTCATCCTGGGTTGTGTGTCGGATTGCTTCCCACACATCGCCTTCATAGATGTGGACCTGCCTGGACTGTGGGAAGTGGAGGTCTTTGGGCCAGGCGTGGCCGTTGTGGCAGATGAGTTCTACCCTCCCATAACTTCTGGTACCCCGTCTCTGGTACTTGCCACTGTTATATATGTCCTCCCCGGCGATGTCCTTCAAGATGATTGCACGCTGGAGAATACTCTCCAGTCCGGCCACATCGTCGACCGTGGCACCAGACTCATGGACTTCGTCCTCCCACTCCCGGATTTTCTGGCGTCTGGTTGGGGTGAGAACCTGGCCCCTCAGGGCGCCCTCAAAATGCTCCACGACTCGCTGGGCCACACAGTTAAGATCGCCGTCTCTTAGCGGGGCAAGGTTGGCAGGGTCCGGGTTTCTGAGGGGATAGACGCCGTAGACAACCGTATGACGTGACGGGGTATGCATTCTGAAAGTAAGGCTTGTCGATTCCCGCGAGGGCACCGGCTTCGTGTTCCGATCGATGGTTACAACTGCCTGACCTTTCTTCATATCTGTCCTCACTGGGTCAAACTTGTCTTCGACCACCCAGTCACCTTCATCCCGCTCTTGCAGGTACTTGAGCTTGAGAATATGCTCACACTCGGGGAGCTCTCGCAAGAGCTCTGCAGCTCTGACATTCGTCATAGTGGCATCCAGAGACATACGGCCCGCCCCGGCCTCTACCCTCCATGTGGAGAAGACCACCGAGGCTCCATCAACTTGAAACTCGTCTTTAGCATCGTTCAAGATCCCTACCCACGGTTCATCAGCCGGGAATCTTACCAGGGGAGGGACCGGGATGTCCAGGTCGAAGGTATATCCCGCGGGGCGTGGGGGCTTCGGCGCTTCCGGGATGTCGAGCCGCTCGTGAAGAATTTCGGGACCTTCCCTCGCGATCGCGCGGGCTAGGGGTTCTTTCGAGCCCTTGGTCAGGCCGTGTAGATGCGGCCTCCTCAAGCGTTCCGTGATCTTGCGGAGATGCGGTAGGCGCTCTCGCGGCCGCCTCGCGACCCGGGCGGCGTACTTCCCGGCCCGCAGCGCCGCATCGACTTCGGCCTTGAGCTGCCCCGCCTCACGGACATGCTGGGCCTTTATAAGAGGGTTATATCTCCTGAGTGCGGGGAATCGCCCCGTCTTTGCCGCCCGCCGGAGACGTCTCGCGTATTCGGCGGCGCGAACTTTCGCGATCGCCTCTAAGAGGTCTCGTTTCTTGAGCCTTGATCTCCCACGAATACCCAACTCGTGAGCTTTCAATCGCAGTTCGGTAACTGTGACCATTATATGGGTATACCTTACTGTACACTATTCTCTAAATCTGAAGCAACTGTGTACGTGATAGTATATTATAACGTGCAACTATGAACAGTATATTATAACGGATATTATTTCTCTAAATCTAAAATTATTTTATTCGCACTTCCAAGAGTTGGACCAAGACCTTCTCAAATTTTATCCGGGCACGACGTTCGGCGTATGCCAATTTATGCTTGATACGTTCACCTCCGCAAGGTTGACATAACTTACCCTCGCTCTGGGTTCCCACCCCGCAATTCCTGCATGGCACGGGTTCGACCGGCCGCCTACGGAGCTGGGCTCGATGCTGCTTGCAATGTTCGAAGACGCAGCTCTTTCCACAAGGAATGTGGGAACCAATCACAATCCACCGACAATTATTATGACCTTGAGGCATGATCGTTGTTATCTTCCGATATATATCCATTGAGACAAACCATTAATTGGTAGTTTACAATGGAGAATTTTGGTCTCGAAACAGATTTTAATAAAGTTTTAACTTCGAAAAAAAGTTAAAAAAAGTTCAGCTTTGCTTTGGTTTCGAACCCGCGCCTGCCCGGGGACAATGTTTTACAGCCCATTAAATTATTATATATTAAAATAATAATTTCTTTTTTTTTTATTTACTACTGCGGTCCTTGCTCTGATCCTTCAGACACCTCTCACGGTCCCCAGTCTCAAACACTCCTGTCGGAATGCCACCTTACGAAACACGAAAGCCAATGTGCATTACAGAAGTGCCGAGAGTGCATAATTACAGACTTGATCAGAGCATGCAACCATAACAGACCTCGCGGCTTTAGCCTAAGGGCAATGAATTTATGTTCAGAACTAATATATAAATTTAATATAACCGATGTGTAATACGTAGTTCGCACAGGTGCGCGATTGCGCAATACATGTTTACCAATATTACGGTTGAGCTGTACTGCCATCTCGATAACTATTTTGTTAAACGTATATGTTCTGCTGAACACGATGTAAACCGTTATTGTAGATGTGTTATTATTAGATTTATATAGGAAAGTGCACCCTTGTATATTGATTAACCTGATGCGATTACTTCCGTGTTGTGTAAGTTTGCACTAGTTTATCTGCAAGTGCGTATATACGGGGTCACCCCGCTGCTCGGTTATCGGTGGGCCGTCCCCAGTGGCTCATATATGGGTATTTTTTGGCCGTCTGAAATGGGGCTGGGAGCGTCCTCGGCCCACATTATGAGGTCTGTTTACCCCCTGGTCTTTTTTATGTCCGATTGATGTTCACCCGTCGGCGGATCCGAGCTGATGGTGGCAGCGGCGTTGACGCCCGGGGCACGACCAAAAGGCTTAATAATCATTGAGATTCACCCCCGACAGGTAAGTGGTTTGTCATTTCTTTTTTGGCACGTAGTGTCTGAGAGCCCTGGACCGGCGAGGGTTGTGGGCAGTCCCCTGGCTCATATATGGGTGTTTTTTGGCTGTCTGAAATGGGGCTGGGAGCCTCCTCGGCCCAAATTAAGAGGTCTGTTCACCCGGTACATGGAGGGAGGGCTCAGCAGGGGGGCGCGGAGGCTCCCATTTATTTTGTTACTCACCCCCCCCCCCCACCTGCTGCTATTGTATAGAGGGGGGTTATGTACTATACTGTATTGGTATATTGTATAGAGGGTCATGTACTATACTGTATTGGTATATTGTATAGAGGAGGTTTATGTACTATACTGTATTGGTATATTGTATAGAGGGTCATGTACTATACTGTATTGATATATTGTATAGAGGAGGTTTATGTACTATACTGTATTGGTATATTGTATAGAGGGTCATGTACTATACTGTATTGGTATATTGTATAGAGGATGGTTATGTACTATACTGTATTGGTATATTGTATAGAGGGTTATGTACTATACTGTATTGGTATATTGTATAGAGGGTTATGTACTATACTGTATTGGTATATTGTATAGAGGAGGGTCATGTACTATACTGTATTGGTATATTGTATAGAGGAGGGTCATGTACTATACTGTATTGGTATATTGTATAGAGGGTCATGTACTATAATGTATTGGTATATTGTATAGAGGGTCATGTACTATACTGTATTGGTATATTGTATAGAGGGTCATGTACTATACTGTATTGGTATATTGTATAGAGGGTCATGTACTATACTGTATTGGTATATTGTATAGAGGGTCATGTAATATACTGTATTGGTATATTGTATAGAGGGTCATGTACTATACTGTATTGGTATATTGTATAGAGGGTCATGTACTATACTGTATTGGTATATTGTATAGAGGATCATGTACTATACTGTATTGGTATATTGTATAGAGGAGGGTTATGTACTATACTGTATTGGTATATTGTATAGAGGATGGTTATGTACTATACTGTATTGGTATATTGTATAGAGGAGGTTTATGTACTATACTGTATTGGTATATTGTATAGAGGAGGTTTATGTACTATACTGTATTGGTTTAATGTATAGAGGGTCATGTACTATACTGTATTGGTATATTGTACATAGGAGGGTAATGTACTATACTGTATTGGTATATTGTATAGAGGGTTATGTACTATACTGTATTGGTATATTGTATAGAGGGTTATGTACTATACTGTATTGGTATATTGTATAGAGGGTCATGTACTATACTGTATTGGTATATTGTATAGAGGAGGGTTATGTACTATACTGTATTGGTATATTGTATAGAGGGTCATGTACTATACTGTATTGGTATATTGTATAGAGGAGGGTTATGTACTATACTGTATTGATATTGTAAGAGGGTCAAAATGTATTGGATATTGTATAAGGTATGTACTATACTGTATTGGTATATTGTATAGAGGAGGGTCATGTACTATACTGTATTGGTATATTGTATAGAGGAGGGTTATGTACTATACTGTATTGGTATATTGTATAGAGGGTCATGTACTATACTGTATTGGTATATTGTATAGAGGAGGGTCATGTACTATACTGTATTGGTATATTGTATAGAGGGTTATGTACTATACTGTATTGGTATATTGTATAGAGGGTTATGTACTATACTGTATTGGTATATTGTATAGAGGAGGGTCATGTACTATACTGTATTGGTATATTGTATAGAGGAGGGTTATGTACTATACTGTATTGGTATATTGTATAGAGGGTTATGTACTATACTGTATTGGTATATTGTATAGAGGAGGGTCATGTACTATACTGTATTGGTATATTGTATAGAGGAGGGTTATGTACTATACTGTATTGGTATATTGTATAGAGGGTCATGTACTATACTGTATTGGTATATTGTATAGTGGAGGGTTATGTACTATACTGTATTGGTATATTGTATAGAGGGTCATGTACTATACTGTATTGGTATATTGTATAGAGGGTTATGTACTATACTGTATTGGTATATTGTATAGAGGAGGGTCATGTACTATACTGTATTGGTATATTGTATAGAGGAGGGTTATGTACTATACTGTATTGGTATATTGTATAGAGGAGGGCTATGTACTATACTGTATTGGTATATTGTATAGAGGGTCATGTACTATACTGTATTGGTATATTGTATAGAGGGTTATGTACTATACTGTATTGGTATATTGTATAGAGGAGGGCTATGTACTATACTGTATTGGTATATTGTATAGAGGGTCATGTACTATACTGTATTGGTATATTGTATAGAGGGTTATGTACTATACTGTATTGGTATATTGTATAGAGGAGGGTTATGTACTATACTGTATTGGTATATTGTATAGAGGGTCATGTACTATACTGTATTGGTATATTGTATAGAGGAGGGTTATGTACTATACTGTATTGGTATATTGTATAGAGGGTCATGTACTATACTGTATTGGTATATTGTATAGAGGAGTTATGTACTTACTGTATTGGTATATTGTATAGAGGTTATGTACTATACTGTATTGGTATATTGTATAGAGGAGTCATGTACTATACTGTATTGGTATATTGTATAGAGGAGGGTTATGTACTATACTGTATTGGTATATTGTATAGAGGAGGGCTAT
The DNA here is from genome assembly GCA_014843695.1 of Archivesica marissinica. Lineage (NCBI taxonomy): Eukaryota > Metazoa > Mollusca > Bivalvia > Venerida > Vesicomyidae > Archivesica > Archivesica marissinica. Next base: position 41,826,686 of record CM026388.1, read on the forward strand.
GTACTATACTGTATTGGTATATTGTATAGAGGAGGGTTATGTACTATACTGTATTGGTATATTGTATAGAGGGTATGTACTTACTGTATTGTATATTGTATAGAGGAGGGTCATGTACTATACTGTATTGGTATATTGTATAGAGGAGGGTTATGTACTATACTGTATTGGTATATTGTATAGAGGTCATGTACTATACTGTATTGGTATATTGTATAGAGGAGGGTTATGTACTATACTGTATTGGTATATTGTATAGAGGAGGGTCATGTACTATAATGTATTGGTATATTGTATAGAGGAGGGTTATGTACTATACTGTATTGGTATATTGTATAGAGGGTCATGTACTATACTGTATTGGTATATTGTATAGAGGAGGGCTATGTACTATACTGTATTGGTATATTGTATAGAGGGTTATGTACTATACTGTATTGGTATATTGTATAGAGGAGGGTCATGTACTATACTGTATTGGTATATTGTATAGAGGAGGGTTATGTACTATACTGTATTGGTATATTGTATAGAGGAGGGTCATGTACTATACTGTATTGGTATATTGTATAGAGGAGGGTTATGTACTATACTGTATTGGTATATTGTATAGAGGGTCATGTACTATAATGTATTGGTATATTGTATAGAGGAGGGTCATGTACTATACTGTATTGGTATATTGAGTTTATAGATATTGGATGGTACTGTGCTGGAGCAACTATACGACTGGCCGTCGGAGAAGAAAGAGCGGAAGTTAAGATTAGCTCGCGTGAACGTGCTGGAAAAGAACGTAGTGACCTTTATAAATGGTATGATATATACAGACATTTCTTTTATGCTTTCCAATAAATGATAGCATTTTCACACAGTGAACTACGGCCTAGTCCCTATCACTTCTTGAGTTTCGTATTCCTCCGCGGTTGGACGCACTTTAAATTTGCATTTAGCTATTTGCTGACAATTTCTTATTAAGGACGTTCACATTAACAGTTAAATTGAATACAATTTGAAAACAAAGACGGATCTGTAGTCGAATGGTAACACGCTGGACTGGTAATCCAGGCATCGCAGGTTCGATCCCCCGTCTGATCCTAATAAAATTAACAGTCTTTCATAGGGGACATTAAACCGAGGTCTCGTGTCGGGGCTGTACACCGTGCACTTAAAAGAACAAAGGACTCTGGAATTTGGTTCTGTCTGTATCATTGCATTATCCTCCTAAAATCTAAAATGACTAATCTCTTCATGAGGCGTCGCTCATATGGGCAACCGGTAGCGACGATAAATTTGCGTAAAAACACATTATTATATACATATAATTATATGTCATTGGAAATATCCTTGCACAGCTGATTACATTACATGCATTCAATAAATCGTGATAGCGCAGTGGATGAGCGTTCGCTTCAGGTGCGGAGTTCGCGCCCCGCTGGAGCCGTTACGATTGTGCCCTTAGGCAGTGCATTTAAATTCCACGTTGCTTCTTCTCTCCCTGGTGGCGATGGATTCCATCAGGAATGAGATCTCGAGAGTGATTAATATAAGTTGTAAGAACTTGTTTCGCAATCGAGCTATAATAAATTTGTATAAACTAAGGTATTCAATATATAGCACAAAGTAGAAGTGACATTATATTAAATTCCTTCTTTCAGATGACCTTGGAGTACACCGCTTACTTAACCCAAGTCAATCCGAACCTGCAATCACGCTGCACCTTTATTCTCCCTCACTAGAGATGGTTGAGATTTTTGACGAGAAAACGGGACATCATAACGAACGCAAGATCACAATGACCAGCAAGTTCGGCAACAAGAGTCCATTTGTGAGAATGTTTTATTGTCATGATAATTAAAAAGTGATATTTAATTAATGAATGACAGAGCCTCCGTCGTGCAATGGATACGGTATCCATCTTGTAACCAATGGATACGATGTCCATCTTGTAACCAATGGATACGATGTCCATCTTGTAACCAATGGATACGGTGTACATCTTGTAACCAATGGATACGATGTCCATCTTGTAACCAATGGATACGGTGTACATCTTGTAACCAATGGATACGATGTCCATCTTGTAACCAATGGATACGGTGTACATCTTGTAACCAATGGATACGAAGTCCATCTTGTAACCAATGGATACGATGTCCATCTTGTAACCAATGGATACGATGTCCATCTTGTAACCAATGGATACGGTGTCCATCTTGTAACCAATGGATAAGATGTCCATCTTGTAACCAATGGATACTATGTCCATATTGTAACCAATGGATACGATGTCCATCTTGTAACCAATGGATACGATGTCCATCGTCTAACCAATGGATACGATGTTCATCTTGTAACCAATGGATACGATGTCCATCTTCTAACCAATGGATACGATGTCCATATTGTAACCAATGGATACGATGTTCATCTTGTAACCAATGAATACGGCGACCACCTTGCCATCAATGGATACGGCGCACATCGTGTAACCAATGGATGCGTTGTAGCCAATGGATACGAGGCGATGTAACACACTCAGACAGGCAATTCCTGGCTACAACTGGGCGCGAACTACGGTCCTCTTGTACATGAAGCGAGCGCGCTACCACTGCGCTATCACCGTACTACGACTGCGCTATCACCGTACTACAACTGCGCTACCACTGCCCTATCATCGCCCACCACGGCGCTATCACCGTACTACGACTGCGCTATCACCGTACTACAACTGCGCTATCACCACCCACAACTGCGCTATCACCATACTACCACTGTCCTATCATCAACCACAACTGCGCTATCACCGTACTACCACTGCGCTATCACCGTACTACAACTGCGCTATCACCGTACTACGACTGCGCTATCACCGTACTACCACTGCGCTATCACCGTACTACAACTGCGCTATCACCGTACTACGACTGCGCTATCACCGTACTACCACTGCGCTATCACCGTACTACGACTGCGCTATCACCGTACTACCACTGCGCTATCACCGTACTACAACTGCGCTACCACTGCCCTATCATCGCCCACCACGGCGCTATCACCGTACTACGACTGCGCTATCACCGTACTACAACTGCGCTATCACCACCCACAACTGCGCTATCACCATACTACCACTGTCCTATCATCAACCACAACTGCGCTATCACCGTACTACCACTGCGCTATCACCGTACTACAACTGCGCTATCACCGTACTACGACTGCGCTATCACCGTACTACCACTGCGCTATCACCGTACTACCACTGCGCTATCACCGTACTACTACTGCGCTATCACCGTACTACGACTGCGCTATCACCGTACTACCACTGCGCTATCACCGTACTACCACTGCGCTATCACCGTACTACGACTGCGCTATCACCGTACTACCACTGCGCTATCACCGTACTACCACTGCGCTATCACCGTACTACGACTGCGCTATCACCGTACTACAACAGCGCTATCACCACCCACAACTGCGCTATCACCATACTACCACTGTCCTATCATCACCCACAACTGCGCTATCACCGTACTACGACTGCGCTATCACCGTACTATCACTGCGCTATCACCGTACTACGACTGCGCTATCACCGTACTACGACTGCGCTATCACCGTACTACCACTACGCTATCACCGTACTACGACTGCGCTATCACCGTACTACGACTGCGCTATCACCGTACTACGACTGCGCTATCACCGCACTACGACTGCGCTATCACCGTACTACGACTGCGCTATCATCGATCACCACTGCGCTATCACGACTTCCTCGTCATTCATATCATTAAATACAATCGGAACGAGGTATCGAGAGCGAACAATTTGGGTGGCAGGGTCGAGCTAACAGTAATTTGCATAAACTAAGGTAATGACAGTAGACAGTCGTGATAGCGCAGCAGATGCGCGTTCGCTTCAGGTCCGGGGTTCGAGCCCCACTGGAGCCGTTACGATTGTGCCCTTAGGCAAGGCATTTAAATTCCACGTTACCTCTTATCTATCCATCGTGGCGATGGATTCCACCAGGAATGAGGACTCGAGAGTGATTAGTATAAGTTGCAAGAACTTGTTTCGCAATAGAGTTAAAATAAATGTGCGTAAACTAAACTAATGAATTATAATTTCTGTCTTTTACAGTCACAATGCTGTACTATTTCCTAGACGAGAGACACACGTGGTGGATGTTGTTGCAGTGCCTGTAATATGTCATAGGAATGTTCTAGTCTAAATCTATTTTACATCATAATTAAACACTACCTACCTTAGAACATACTGTAATTATCCGACGCGACCACAACACGATTTATTCACACATCCTGGGCCGCTTTCATTTCCAATAATATTGGAAGGCGTTAAGATGGTTTCAAAAGAAAACAACGTATCTGATTGTATGCAATACATTAAATGAAGAGTGCACGTGCTTACTCGGTGTCCAACAAGGAGAGTGTTTATCCCCATGTTTATTTTCTATGTTTATTAATGATTTAGAAGATGTATACATTCATAATACTATTAGTGGAATAGATGTTAACATGTTTAAGATATGTATGCTTCTATATGCTGATGACATTGTTATATTTGCAAATTCAGCGGAAGAACTACAACGGAGTATTTATTTACTGTATGAATATTGTAGTATTTGGAAATTGAAGGTTAATGTAGCCAAAACAAAGGTAATGATCTTTAAGAAAGGTGGTTCAATCCCAAGAAATACTGTGTTTTATTATGATGGTCAGCAAATTGATATAGTCAATAAATTTTGTTATGTAGGCATAGTATTTACGACTGGTGGGAGTCTTAGCAATGCACAGAACACTTTATCAGGCCAAGCACAGAAAGCCATGTTTCAATTAAACAAGTATTTGTATAAGTTTACCTACATACCGCCTAAAGACAGGATAGAATTGTTTGATAAATTAGTGTCGCCTATTCTGAATTATTGTTGTGAAGTAGTAGGTTTTGCTAATGATTTGTCAATTGAAAAGGTACATATGCAGTTTTGCAAAAAGTTGTTAGGAGTTAAAAAGACTACGCAAAATGATTTTGTATATGGTGAACTAGGACGTACATCATACAAACTATACAAATGTTTCAAATAATAAAATATTGGTTAAGAATGTTGCACTATTGAACTCAGTAAATAAGCAGGAAATACGAAAGTTAGGTCTGTATATTTATAATGCATTCATAATTAGAAATATAGTCATGTGTAGAAGTTAGTTGAATTACAATTCTGCTTTTGCTTTGATTTCAAATGATGCTATACATATTTAAAACGTTATATATGTGTGTAATATATATGATAATGTTGTACAGGTATACTTGTGATGCTATATACTATTGAATAATGTATTTAATAATTTGTTATATAGCCGAGGTATGTAATACATATAATAATGATGTATGTGTATACTTGTTATCCACTGGCCGAATCTTGTTATATTCGTTTTCGGACACGGTAGACTGATGGTGGAACAGCGTTGTAGCTTTGCATAGTATTCAGAATGTGCATATGGAGTGCAAAATTTGGTCTTGAGATGGCATTTATCAGATAAAAATAAGATAAAAATGGAGAATTATTTTCGCTATGATATGGAGAAAATAGCAATAAAGCACAGTTATAAATGCGTATGTTTTCTATATGTTTAATTAATGAATCTATGTATATGTCATGTAATATTAATCTACAAAGCCGCTCTGAATTAAATAAATGGATACGTTCTGAAAGTTTACAAATATGACCACATGTAAATTTAAATTTATAATATTTAACATTTAGCAATGAATATGGTTACGACGGGTTTACTACTCGGCCATGTTATACAACTTTGCAACAACTTCAATTGTGTATGTTTGGTTTTGTGTTTTGTTGCGTCTTTTGACCTTCTTGTTAGAAATAAAGAACTATTTTGCTTTAATTATAAGACACATATCAGATAAATATTACATGTATTTACACATAAATATAAATGGCTGTGGGAGCTCATTTGTATACAATGTATGCTTTATGTTTGCACTGTTCGCTAACTGTATATAATATGTATGTATGTCCTCATGGGCTTGACAGCCTATTGGAATTTAATAAAATAAACTGTCAAACTATCTGACTATGTACGGTCACCGGCTTTTGTTAAATAGAATAGCGTATAATCATAGTACAGCTGAAAACAGCATGACGCGGATCCTGGCTTGTGCTGCATTATAACACAGGAAATCGACAAAGACAAGATTCAAAACAATAAAGGACACGGACACCCGGTTCTGTGGATTCCGTGAGAGAATAGTAACATAACAACGGGTATTGATTCTGCAACACACAGACAACGTGTTCAATGCAACACACAGACAACGTGTTCAATGCAACACACATACAACGTGTTCAATGCAACACACATACAACGTGTTCAATGCAACACACAGACAACGTGTTCAATGCAACACACATACAACGTGTTCAATGCAACACACATACAACGTGTTCAATGCAATACACAAACAACGTGTTCAATGCAACACACATACAACGTGTTCAATGCAACACACAAACAACGTGTTCAATGCAACACACAGACAACTTGTTCAATGCAACACACATACAACGTGTTCAATGCAACACACAGACAACGTGTTCAATACAACACACAGACAACGTGTTCAATACAACACACAGACAACGTGTTCAATGCAACACACAGATAACTTGTTCAATGCAACACACAAACAACGTGTTCAATGCAACACACAGACAACGTGTTCAATGCAACAAACATACGTGTTCAATGCAACACACAGATAACTTGTTCAATGCAACACACAGACAACTTGTTCAATGCAACACACAGACAACTTGTTCAATGCAACACACATACAACGTGTTCAATGCAACACACAGACAACGTGTTCAATGCAACACACATACAACGTGTTCAATGCAACACACATACAACGTGTTCAATGCAACACACAGACAACGTGTTCAATGCAACACACAGACAACGTGTTCAATGCAACACACAGACAACTTGTTCAATGCAACACACAGACGTGTTCAATGCAACACACAGACAACTTGTTCAATGCAACACACAGACGTGTTCAATGCAGCACACAGACAACGTGTTCAATGCAACACACAGACAACGTGTTCAATGCAACACACAGACAACTTGTTCAATGCAACACACAGACAACTTGTTCAATGCAACACACAGACAACGTGTTCAATGCAACACACAGACAACTTTTTCAATGCAACACACATACAACGTGTTCAATGCAACACACAGACAACTTGTTCAATGCAACACACAGACAACTTGTTCAATGCAACACACAGACAACTTGTTCAATGCAACACACAGACAACGTGTTCAATGCAACACACAGACAACGTGTTCAATGCAACACACAGACAACCTGTTCAATGCAACACACATACAACGTGTTCAATGCAACACACAGACAACGTGTTCAATGCAACACACAGCCAACGTGTTCAATGCAACACACAGACAACGTGTTCAATGCAACACACAGACAACGTGTTCAATGCAACACACAGACAACGTGTTCAATGCAACACACAGACAACGTGTTCAATGCAACACACAGCCAACGTGTTCAATGCAACACACAGACAACGTGTTCAATGCAACACACAGACAACGTGTTCAATGCAACACACAGACAACTTGTTCAATGCAACACACAGACAACTTGTTCAATGCAACACACAGACAACTTGTTCAATGCAACACACAGACAACGTGTTCAATGCAACACACAGACAACTTGTTCAATGCAACACACAGACAACTTGTTCAATGCAACACACAGACAACGTGTTCAATGCAACACACAGACAACGTGTTCAATGCAACACACAGACAACTTGTTCAATGCAACACACATACAACGTGTTCAATGCAACACACAGACAACTTGTTCAATGCAACACACAGACAACGTGTTCAATGCAACACACATACAACGTGTTCAAGTATAACGGCCAAGATCACCAGATATCGGGCGTACATAATACAGTCTACATCCGTAATGTTGAATTCGACCAAATAAAATACTCCGAAATTCGATATAAACAGAGCCAGTTGTATGTAAATTGATAGTGTCTGAAACGGGACTTTGATCCGACTTCGAGATATACGGAGAATTGGACATGGATGATGTAGACTGTATATCTTTGTAATAATTGCAATGACATAATACTTTAATTAGAACAAATGAAGTAGTGCAACCATATGGTAGCTGCAGTATGTTAATACAACCATACGGTAGCTGCAGTATGTTAATGCAACCATACGGTAGCTATATTATGTTAATGCAACCATACGGTAGCTATATTATGTTAATGCAACCATACGGTAGCTGCATTTTTATGTTAATGCAACAATACGGTAGCTGCAGTATGTTAATGCAACCATACGGTAGCTGCAGTATGTTAATGCAACCATACGGTAGCTATATTATGTTAATGCAACCATACGGTAGCTATATTATGTTAATACAACCATACGGTAGCTATATTATGTTAATGCAACCATACGGTAGCTGCAGTATGTTAATGCAACCATACGGTAGCTATATTATGTTAATACAACCATACGGTAGCTGCAGTATGTTAATACAACCATACGGTAGCTGCAGTATGTTAATACAACCATACGGTAGCTGCAGTATGTTAATGCAACCATACGGTAGCTGCAGTATGTTAATACAACCATACGGTAGCTGCAGTATGTTAATGCAACCATACGGTAGCTATATTATGTTAATGCAACCATACGGTAGCTGCAGTATGTTAATACAACCATACGGTAGCTGCAGTATGTTAATACAACCATACGGTAGCTGCAGTATGTTAATACAACCATACGGTAGCTGCAGTATGTTAAACTCATGCAGTTTATCCCATTTTCAATGGATGCCACTGGTATCATGACAGGTTCATATAGCACAAGAAAGCCAAGTCTACTATTTCCTTTCATGGCTTTATTCTGGTAATTATTCAAGATCCCGTCTGTTGTGGCGGGCGCACTACCGGGCCGGCATCGGCCGCAAGGTGGAGCAAGAGCGCACACGTTGCGATCCGATAGATAGCTGGTGATTTTTTAAACATTTATTGATATTTTGATGGTGACCTATGTCCGAGTAGTCGGAGGATACTCTGGTAGCTTGTTCACCAGTTTATGTGTGTATAATGTGTGTGTTTTACGTTTATTTATCGTCGCTACCAGTTACCCATATGAGCGACGCCTCCTGAAGAGATTAGTCATTTTAGATTTTTAGAAGATAGTGCAATGATACAGACAGAGACCCATTCCAGAGTCTCCTCTGTTTCTTTACGTGCACGGTGTAAAACACCGACACGAGACCTAGGTTTAAAGTCCCATCATGAAAGACTGTTAATTTTATTAGTGTCAGGCGGTGGTTCGAACCTGCGATCCCTGGAATACCAGTCCAGCGTGTTACCACTGGACTACAGATCAGTCAGTCGGTCACGAAATGGAGTGCTGGGTAAGGTCAAGGTGACATACTCTAAATAGTCAGACATGATTAAAACGCTGTCATACCGTAAATCCAATATGTATCTAATTATAGCAGAATATCTATATACGCCATAGCTTTCGGTTCTAATCATTTTTTATACATGTATGTAAATTTTGTGTAAAATGTATATTTATATATGTTATATCATTGCTTGAAATAAACTATGTTTAAACTACGGTAACACTATCTGGAGTTCGAGCCCCGCTGGAGCCGTTACAATTGTGCCCTTAGGCAAGGTATTTAAATTCCACGTTGCCCCTTCTCTCTCCCTCGTGGCGATGGATTCCATCAGGAATTAGGTCTCGAGAGTGATTAATATAAGTTGAAATAACTTGTTTCGCAATCGAGATAAAATAAATTTGTATAAACTACGGTAACAAGGTCAAAGTAGATATGTACATGCCTATGGGGATTACTAATAAATATCTGGATTACAATGGCTGTCTGATTAGCACAGTGGTTAGCGCACTCGCTTCTCACCAATGCAACCCAGGTTCGATCCTCAGACTGTGGAAGTATGTGAGATGTTACAGTGGTCGCCAGATCAGATTGGTGAGTTTTCTCTGTGTACTCCTGTTTCCTCCCACACGAATGACCACACTTACACTTTCATCAGCGCCAATGAGAGTGATTAATATAAGTTCTTAAAACTTGCTTCACAATCGTTGTAAAATAAATAAATTTTAAATTTGGTGTTAGAACCGGAAGTCGTTTCTTTAAGGAAGATTCTTAAATCCACACTGCCACTTCTATCTTCATCGTTGCTATAGATTCCAGCAGAATGAGGTCTCGAGAGAGTTGCTATGGATTCCAGCAGAATGAGGTCTCGAGAGAGAGTTGCTATGGATTCCAGCAGAATGAGGTCTCGAGAGAGTTGCTATAGATTCCAGCAGAATGAGGTCTCGAGAGAGTTTCCATGCATTCCAGCAGAATGAAGTCTCGAGAGAGTTGCTATGGATTGCAGCAGAATGAGGTCTCGAGAGAGTTGCTATGGATTGCAGCAGGAATGAGGTCTCGAGAGTTGCTATGGATTTCAGCAGGAATGAGGTCTCGAGAGTTGCTATGGATTTCAGCAGGAATAAGGTCTCGAGAGTTGCAATGGATTTCAGCAGGAATTAGGTCTCGAGAGTTGCTATGGATTCCAGCAGGAATGAGGTCTCGAGAGAGCTTAATCTAATGTCTGTGTGATGTTTATTGGTTAGTAGTCCCAGTGATGCTTGCATGCTAATATCGTCTGACGGATTGTTATTATCTCTGTTAGGCGTTCACAATGCTATATATTGGATTTGGGATTCACGTCTAATGATAAGGCAATTCTCTGCTGAAGGAGTCTCCAAGCATGTTCAACCTGAATTACATAGGAATATTACAAGATATGAATAATGTACAGGAATATTACAAGATATGCATTATATACGAATATTACAAGATATGAATTATATACGAATATTACAAGATATGAATTATATACCAATAAGATGGGTTAAATGTGAAACGCAGTTATGATTTAGAAACGCATGATATTGAGGTTGTTGTTCTTGAAATATATTGTAAATATTGTAAACCATTTTTTGTTTGCAATGTGTATAGGCATCCTCACTCTAAAATAGAGTGGAAAGACAGATTTGAATTGTTTATCGAAAATATGTTCTATGAAGATAAAGAAATAATTTTATTAGGTGATTTCAATAGAAACCTCACTGATTGTTATACAAATGATGAATGGGCAAATTTTTATATCCCACTAGGTCTTACACAGTTAGTAACGGAACCTACTAGGGTAACTAGATCATCTGCATCTTTGATTGATCACATATATACTAACATGGAAGAAAACATTGCCAATATGTATGTACCAAAGCTTTCTATCAGTGATCATTACCCAGTATTCTGTAATCGTAAAGTCAACTTTATTTAGTCCTTTTGCGAAGATTTACGTATTGCAGACTGGACCTTTGTTTATATATATGATGATCCAAATGAAATATTAAATATGTGGTGTAAACTATTTTTAGAAATTGTACATAAGCATATTCCAATAAAAACTCAGCGAGTGAAACGGAAATATCAACCAGACTGGATAACAACAGAAATCTTAGATACTATGAAAAAACGCGATAAAATGAAGCAAGATAAATCAGAGCAAGGTGTTAATCAATATAAACTACTTAGAAACAAAGTGTCGGCAATGATTAATACAGCAAGGAAAGAGTCATGTGAAAGAAAAATAGAGTCTGGTAAAGATAACCCACGTACTGTCTGGAAGATTTTTAAAGAGTTTGGGTCAGGAAAATCAACACAATCTGTAAACAATATTAACTCAATATACCATCAAGGATCTGATTACTCTCAAAATGTTGAAATGGCAAATATATTTAATGAATTCTTTGTCAATGTTGCATCTAATATCAAAGATCCAGTCCCTGATCACTTAAACTTTGACTATATAAAAGATTTTATTAATGAACATGTACCTGTTGATGTAGTGTTTGAAATACCAGAAGTTACACAGAGTAATATCAGAAAACAATTACTCGAACTTAATGTTTCTAAAGCTACTGGAATCGATAATATTGGACCAAAGCTGTTAAGACTTTCAGCTGATATCATTGTACAACATTTAACTGTTAAAATAAATAAGAGTTTGAAAACATCAACTTTCCCTGAAGCTTGGAAATTTGCAAAAGTCAAACCATTATTCAAAAGTGGAAAAACCAATGACGTCAATAACTATAGACCTATTTCAATTTTACCATCTTTGTCGAAACATTTTGAAAGACACGTGCATAAATCGCTGCAGACTTTTTTGGATCACTTCAATTTACTTCACAAAACAGAAAGTGGTTTCAGAACTGGCCACTCAACTGAATCAGCTTTACTTTATATGATAGATAAATGGATTCGAGCAATGAATGAGGGAAAATTGATTGGAATTGTAATGGTCGATTTTCGAAAAGCTTTTGATCTTGTCGATCATACTGTTTTGTTAAAGAAATTATCATTATACAACAATACTTTGAAGCTTTTTCAATCATATCTTTGTGATAGAAAGCAAACTGTTTCTATAAATGACGTTTTATCTGAAAATAGAACTGTTAATTGTGGAGTCCCGCAGGGCTCAATATTAGGACCTCTTTTATTCTTACTTTTTATCAATGACTTACCACTAATGTTTTCAAATAAAATCACCGGTAGCGATTTATATGCAGATGATACTACATTATATGATATCCATAATAAGAAAGAAGTGTTAGAAACAAGATTACAACAAGTTTTGGAAGACTTGAAATACTGGTGTTTCCAAAATGGAATGAAGATTAATACAGACAAAACGAAAGTTCTATTTATGATGACAGCCCAGCGAAAATGTGCTTTCCCTAACCCTACACTCTCTCTTAAATATGAAAATATATTATTGAAAACCAGCAAATCAGAGAAGTTGCTTGGAGTACACATTCAGGATTTATTAAAATGGGACTCACATATCAAATATATTGTGAAAAAGATTTCAACTAACATTTGGCTATTAGGTAAAATACGGTATATTGTGAATCTGAACTACAGAATACTTTATTACAAGGCATATATCCAACCACATTTTGATTATTGTTGTATCATATGGGGAAACACCACACAACAAAATATCAACACATTATTAAGATTGCAGAGACGAGCTTGTAAATTCATTCTGGGCCAAGATTATATTTCTTTGCGTGAATCAATGTCTGAAATTAATATAATTACTTTTGACCAACGGATTATTTTTCAAAAAGCAGTAACAATGTACAAAATTATGAACAATCTTGTACCGAATTATTTGAATGAACATTTTCAATTAAGACATTGCAATTCAGTTACTTCAGATATGACATTGGGAAATGTTTCAAATATGGATCTCTATATTCCAAGACCTAGATGTGAAATGTATAAGAAATCATTAGAATACTCTGGTCCAAAGATATGGAATTGTCTACCATTTGAAATTAAGACATCCAGATCTTTAAATATATTCAAGACAAAATGTAAAGTATGGATACAACGTTTTAATTGGTAGACACTAGACAGTTATATATATATATATATATAATGATTGTAAATCAATATGCTTATGTCGTTTTGTATTTCTATCAAAGTACCTGATTTACTTAGGCTGTTGTTTAAGTTACATTGTACAACATTATGCATGTATATTGTACGGCATAACTATGTTATAATTATTTGTATGTACATTTATTCTATAGTGTTAACAAATTGAAGAGGGCCCTAAGGAGGATTAGTTCAAAACTAATTAGGTCACCCTCTATAAATAAAGAAATCTATCTCTATCTATTACAAGATATGAATTATATACGAATATTACAAGATATGAATTATATACCAATATTACAAGATATGAATTATGTACGAATATTACAAGATATGAATAATGTACCAATATTACAAGATATAAATTATATACGAATATTACAAGATATGAATCATATACGAATATTACAAGATATAAATTATATACCAATATTACAAGATATCAATTATATACCAATATTACAAGATGTTATATTTATGTTATATTTCGGGTTTTACGCCGGCGGGCAGTTTACTTAACAACACCTTTCCTGGGCAGGTTCCAGCGGTTAACCAGTACTTGGGTGCACCAACCTCCGTAAGAAACTGTCAACTTTTTCATATAAATGAGACATGGCCTGAGCAGGGCTCGAACCCCTGACCAACAGTGATGATAGGTTACAGTGGTATACAAGTCAGTGACCTTAACCACTCGACAACGGAGGCTGACTCGAATATTACAAGATATGAATTATGTACCAATAGTACTAGATATGCATACCTGCTCCTGCGTATATTCAAACTCCCACAGTGTACAGAGTACAACATTAGAACGCCCTACTCTCTCCACATTGGAAATCTGTGAAGAAATTCTCTGTTTAGCCTGCTCTTCCGTTAACTTGTTCCTTTCTATTATCCGTTTCACTGCCTGAAAATATAGAGCTGAAAGGATTTCATGGAATCAATCAAATCTGATATACAATTAGTTATATATATTTAAGAAATATAATTTTCCTTTCAGTTATTTATTGGCGATAAAACACGGTGTTCTGAGGGTGTAGGCCAGTAAGGTTGATCCCATGGCGGCTCAGAACGAAAAACCATGTCCTAAAAATAGCAAATATTTGTGCTTAAATAATGTCACAAAAAGATAAAACTGCTAGTAAAATGGCATAACGTTTGACTTTACTCGCTAAAAACTGTTCAATTGCAGATTTAAAAATGATAAATTCCGTCTTTGTGTGTACAGACAAAATGTCGAACCATGTAGATATTTATGTTTTCCGATGAAATATAGAAATTTATCAGTGAAATAAAATGTGCAATAATCTCCCGCCACCAGAGACGTCACTTAGATCGTCGTCTAAACATGAGCCCTCCCGCCACCAGAGACGTCACTTAGATCGTCGTCTAAACATGAGCACTCCCGCCACCAGAGACGTCACTTAGATCGTCGTCTAAACATGAGCACTCCCGCCACCAGAGACGTCACTTAGATCGTCGTCTAAACATGAGCACTCCCGCCACCAGAGACGTCACTTAGATCGTCGTCTAAACATGAGCACTCCCGCCACCAGAGACGTCACTTAGATCGTCGTCTAAACATGAGCACTCCCGCCACCAGAGACGTCACTTAGATCATCGTCTAAACATGAGCACTCCCGGCCACCAGAGACGTCACTTAGATCGTCGTCTAAACATGAGCCCTCCCGCCACCAGAGACGTCACTTAGATCGTCGTCTAAACATGAGCACTTCCGCCACCAGAGACGTCACTTAGATCGTCGTCTAAACATGAGCCCTCCCGCCACCAGAGACGTCACTTAGATCGTCGTCTAAACATGAGCCCTCCCGCCACCAGAGACGTCACTTAGATCGTCGTCTAAACATGAGCCCTCCCGCCACCAGAGACGTCACTTAGATCGTCGTCTAAACATGAGCCCTCCCGCCACCAGAGACGTCACTTAGATCGTCGTCTAAACATGAGCCCTCCCGCCACCAGAGACGTCACTTAGATCGTCGTCTAAACATGAGCCCTCCCGCCACCAGAGACGTCACTTAGATCGTCGTCTAAACATGAGCCCTCCCGCCACCAGAGACGTCACTTAGATCGTCGTCTAAACATGAGCCCTCCCGCCACCAGAGACGTCACTTAGATCGTCGTCTAAACATGAGCCCTCCCGCCACCAGAGACGTCACTTAGATCGTCGTCTAAACATGAGCCCTCCCGCCACCAGAGACGTCACTTAGATCGTCGTCTAAACATGAGCCCTCCCGCCACCAGAGACGTCACTTAGATCGTCGTCTAAACATGAGCCCTCCCGCCACCAGAGACGTCACTTAGATCGTCGTCTAAACATGAGCCCTCCCGCCACCAGAGACGTCACTTAGATCGTCGTCTAAACACGAGCACTCCCGCCACCAGAGACGTCACTTAGATCGTCGTCTAAACACGAGCACTCCCGCCACCAGAGACGTCACTTAGATCGTCGTCTAAACACGAGCACTCCCGCCACCAGAGACGTCACTTAGATCGTCGTCTAAACACGAGCACTCCCGCCACCAGAGACGTCACTTAGATCGTCGTCTAAACACGAGCACTCCCGCCACCAGAGACGTCACTTAGATCGTCGTCTAAACACGAGCACTCCCGCCACCAGAGACGTCACTTAGATCGTCGTCTAAACACGAGCACTCCCGCCACCAGAGACGTCACTTAGATCGTCGTCTAAACACGAGCACTCCCGCCACCAGAGACGTCACTTAGATCGTCGTCTAAACACGAGCACTCCCGCCACCAGAGACGTCACTTAGATCGTCGTCTAAACACGAGCACTCCCGCCACCAGAGACGTCACTTAGATCGTCGTCTAAACACGAGCACTCCCGCCACCAGAGACGTCACTTAGATCGTCGTCTAAACACGAGCACTCCCGCCACCAGAGACGTCACTTAGATCGTCGTCTAAACATGAGCACTCCCGCCACCAGAGACGTCACTTAGATCGTCGTCTAAACATGAGCACTCCCGCCACCAGAGACGTCACTTAGATCGTCGTCTAAACATGAGCACTCCCGCCACCAGAGACGTCACTTAGATCGTCGTCTAAACATGAGCACTCCCGCCACCAGAGACGTCACTTAGATCGTCGTCTAAACATGAGCCCTCCCGCCACCAGAGACGTCACTTAGATCGTCGTCTAAACATGAGCACTCCCGCCACCAGAGACGTCACTTAGATCGTCGTCTAAACATGAGCACTCCCGCCACCAGAGACGTCACTTAGATCGTCGTCTAAACATGAGCCCTCCCGCCACCAGAGACGTCACTTAGATCGTCGTCTAAACATGAGGCCCTCCCGCCACCAGAGACGTCACTTAGATCGTCGTCTAAACACGAGCCCTCCCGCCACCAGAGACGTCACTTAGATCGTCGTCTAAACACGAGCCCTCCCGCCACCAGAGACGTCACTTAGATCGTCGTCTAAACACGAGCCCTCCCGCCACCAGAGACGTCACTTAGATCGTCGTCTAAACACGAGCACTCCCGCCACCAGAGACGTCACTTAGATCGTCGTCTAAACACGAGCACTCCCGCCACCAGAGACGTCACTTAGCGTCGTCTAAACACGAGCACTCCCGCCACCAGAGACGTCACTTAGATCGTCGTCTAAACACGAGCACTCCCGCCACCAGAGACGCCACTTAGATCGTCGTCTAAACACGAGCACTCCCGCCACCAGAGACGCCACTTAGATCGTCGTCTAAACACGAGCACTCCCGCCACCAGAGACGTCACTTAGATCGTCGTCTAAACATGAGCACTCCCGCCACCAGAGACGTCACTTAGATCGTCGTCTAAACCATGAGCACTCCCGCCACCAGAGACGTCACTTAGATCGTCGTCTAAACATGAGCACTCCCGCCACCAGAGACGTCACTTAGATCTTTTCCTTGACTTTTCCTTGACTTTTACACAATATTTAATTTCCCCGACTTTTCCTTGACTTTTCCCCCCGACTATTCCTTGACTTTTCCCCCGACTTTTCCTTGACTTTACCCCCGACTTTTCCTTGACTTTTCCCTGACTTACACAATATTTAATTTCCCTGACTAATTACAAAATTACATGACTTTTCCCTGACTTATAGAACAATATTTTTTCCACATTAAATTCCACGTTGCCTCTTCCCTCTCCCTATTGGCGATGGATTCCATCAGGAATGAGGTCTCGAGAGTGATTAATATAAGTTGAAAGAACTTGTTTCGCAATCAAGTTAAAATAAATTTGCATAAACTAATATTTTTCCCACTGATTTTTCACTGACCGGTGGAACTCTGTCTAGAACATAAATAGGATTTGTTTCGTTAAAATGAATGGAGAATATTCCACTATAGGAAGCTATTATGTTTACTCTATAAAATGATATTCAACATCTTCACTTATTTAAGTTATTTTACATATTTTACATATTTTAATGGAATACTTTCACATTTGATCAATATTCCTATTAATATCTATTAAGGTTTAAACTTCATTTATTTTACAATGATTGCGAAACAAGCTGTATCAAATTATATTAATCACTCTCGTTGGCGCAGATGACAGTGTATTTGTGGTAATTCGTGTGAGAGGAAACCGGAGTACCCGGAGGAAACCCACCTGTGCGATCTTGCAACATCCGTACCAACTTACATACTGCCCAATCCAAGGATCAAACACGGGTTGCATTGGTTAGAAGCGAGCACGCTAACCACTGCGCTAATCGGACAGCCGAATAATATATATTAGACAGGAATGGTGGATTTCTCCATTTTAGAGACAATAAACAATAAATTTGGTTGTAACATATTTATTGAAGTGTTTTGTATTTTTGTTTAAAGTTTTATGTAAACCAAAAAATGATGTTTTTTTAATTAAATATTTATAAAAACTGTTTTGTAAGAAAAATTAATTGTTTAAAGCCCCAAAATGGATTTATTTGAAAGTGTATCATACATGGATTTATTATTAAACAGTTGCTAAGGAACAGATTATTTAAGAGTTGCTAAGGAGCAGATTATTTAAGAGTTGCTAAGGAACAGATTATTTAAGAGTTGCTAAGGAACAGATTATTTAAGAGTTGCTAAGGAACAGATTATTTAAGAGTTGCTAAGGAACAGATTATTTAAGAGTTGCTAAGGAACAGATTATTTAAGAGTTGCTAAGGAATAGATTATTTAAGAGTTGCTAAGGAATAGATTATTTAAGAGTTGCTAAGGAACAGATTATTTAAGAGTTGCTAAGTGTCTGTGTATACGAGTATATGACGCCTGTAAATATTACATATATGGGAACAAACCTCTTCTTGTGGTACAATAGTTGTCCAAACCTCATGACACATATCATCCCAGCCGGCCTCCAACAACACAGCAGCATCTAGCACAATAACAGTGTGGCCAGCTGAAATATTAGAGAAACATTAAATTTGTATTGAATTTATAAATTTTACCAATCAAACAAACAGTGTAGTATTTATTTCGGTTCTTTTTTCATTCGGCTCACTTCGTAGCTCCAGTTTTTTAAACTATTACTGCCCATCAATCATTTTATGATTATTATTGGGAGTCAGTCTGTTGTGAGATTGAGTACAGTAAACCATCGGCATTTCCTGGGTACCATTTGTACTGTACTGAACTCTCCAGCCTCTGTATGTGACAGACATCTTGCCCACATATCACCATTTGTCCCTGGTAGGAGCGATCGTGCAGCACAGATGATAGTGGTGAAAGGCGTGTTCTATCGACGGCAGGTGAGTTGAAGTCAACACCCGCACCCACTCGTCCACGGAGTCCCCTATCTATGCTAAGAGGTTAAAACTGTTGTAAACAAGAAAAGGAATTTTTATCCCAAAAAATTAACATGCAACATTTTGCAAACAATTTGTTTCTGCAGGAGTTCAGATTCATACGAACAACTTAGGTCATATTGCAACACTCAATCAATTATTAATACTCCGACCAGTCTTTTATTAAGGGACAGGTTGCCAGGTGGAATAACCGGCACTCCTCATATCAAATGTCCCTCATCATTCCAAAGTTCATAAATCCACCAAATAAATTAGCTACACATAGTACACAATCATATTTGTGAAACAAGAGAGAGATATACCATTTGCATATTCTTGAATTTCCTCTTCTGCTAGCCTCAATATTTCTGGCCATACTATACTATTCAACCTTTGTAATTCCTCCTGTGAAATAAATAGGAAAGAGGTACCCATACAAGCATGTTGCTTTCTCCTCAATGCTGCATGTATGTACATAGGAAAGAGGTACCCATACATGCATGTTGCTTTCTCCTCAATGCTGCATGTATGTACATAGGAAAGAGGTACCCATACAAGCAGGTTGCTTTCTCCTCAATCCTACATGTATGTACATAGGAAATAGGTAACCATACACGCAGGTCGCTTTCTCATCAATCCTACATGTATGTACATAGGAAAGAGATACCCATACATGCATGTTGCTTTCTCCTCAATCCTACCTGAATGTACATAGGAAAGAGGTAACCATACAAGCATGTTGCTTTTTCCTCAATCCTACATGTATGTACATAGGAAAGAGGTAACCATAAAATCATGTTGCTTTCTCCTCAATCCTACATGTATGTACATAGGAAAGAGGTACCCATACATGCAGGTTGCTTTCTCCTCAATCCTACATGTATGTACATAGGAAAGAGATACCCATACATGCAGGTTGCTTTCTCCTCAATCCTACATGTATGTACATAGGAAAGAGGTAACCGTACAAGCATGTTGCTTTCTCCTCAATACTACATGTATGTATATATAACCATACAAGCAGGTTGCTTTCTCCTCAATCCTACATGTATGTATATAGGAAAGAGATACCCATACATGCATGTTGCTTTCTCCTCAATCCTACATGTATGTACATAGGAAAGAGATACCCATACAAGCATGTTGCTTTCTCCTCAATGCTGCATGTATGTACATAGGAAAGAGGTAACCATACAAGCAGGTTGCTTTCTCCTCAATCCTACATGTATGTACATAGGAAAGAGGTAACCATACAAGCAGATTGCTTTCTCCTCAATCCTACATGTATGTACATAGGAAAGAGATACCCATACAAGCATGTCGCTTTCTCCTCAATGTTGCATGTATGTACATAGGAAAGAGATACCCATACATGCATGTTGCTTTCTCCTCAATCCTGCATGTATGTACATAGGAATGAGGTACCCATACATGCATGTTGCTTTCTCCTCAATCCTGCATGTATGTACATAGGAAAGAGATACCCATACATGCAGGTTGCTTTCTCCTCAATCCTACATGTATGTACATAGGAAAGAGGTAACCGTACAAGCATGTTGCTTTCTCCTCAATCCTACATGTATGTATATATAACCATACAAGCAGGTTGCTTTCTCCTCAATCCTACATGTATGTATATAGGAAAGAGATACCCATACATGCATGTTGCTTTCTCCTCAATCCTACATGTATGTACATAGGAAATAGATACCCATACAAGCATGTTGCTTTCTCCTCAATGTTGCATGTATGTACATAGGAAAGAGATACCCATACATGCATGTTGCTTTCTCCTCAATCCTGCATGTATGTACATAGGAATGAGGTACCCATACATGCATGTTGCTTTCTCCTCAATCCTGCATGTATGTACATAGGAAAGAGGTAACCATACATGCATGTTGCTTTCTCCTCAATGCTGCATGTATGTACATAGGAAAAAGATACCCATACAAGCAGGTTGCTTTCTCCTCAATCCTGTATGTATGTACATAGGAAAGAGGTAACCGTATAAGCAGATTGCTTTCTCCTCAATCCTACATGTATGTACATAGGAAAGAGGTAACCATACACGCAGGTCGCTTTCTCCTCAATCCTACAGGTATGTACATAGGAAAGAGATACCCATACATGCAGGTTGCTTTCTCCTCAATCCTACATGTATGTACATAGGAAAGAGGTAACCATACAAGCAGGATGCTTTCTCATCAATCCTACATGCATGTACATAGGAAAGAGGTAACCATACAAACAGGTTGCTTTCTCATCAATCCTACATGCATGTACATAGGAAAGAGGTAACCATACAAACAGGTTGCTTTCTCATCAATCCTACATGTATGTACATAGGAAAGAGATACCCATACATGCATGTTGCTTTCTCCTCAATCCTACCTGAATGTACATAGGAAAGAGGTAACCATACAAGCATGTTGCTTTTTCCTCAATCCTACATGTATGTACATAGGAAAGAGGTAACCATACAATCATGTTGCTTTTTCCTCAAACCTACATGTATGTACATTGGAAAGAGATACCCATACAAGCATGTTGCTTTCTCCTCAATCCTACATGTATGTACATAGGAAAGAGGTAACCATACAAACAGGTTGCTTTCTCCTGAGCGACGGGAAGTTTAACTGGGCAGGCTCCTGATGATAACCAGTACTTGGTGCACCAACCTCCGTAAGAAACTGCCAACTTTTTCATATAAATAGACACGGTTTGAGCCGGGCTCGATCCTGTGACGTCACCATCAGTGATGATAGATTACAGTGGTATGCAAGTCAGCGACCGCAACCACTCGACCACGGAGGCGAACATAATCATCTTAGACAGGTTATGGGTATTGTAATATAAGTTATTTATTTAAAGCAGCATTACATCGTATGAAATAAAAGATATTTGAAAAATTCAATTTTTACGTATGGATAGCAATGCTGCTACACATTCTAACATTATACTTTGTATGCTTATGGTCATTTGGTAAACAGTGTTTTTTGGTGAAAAACTCGAATTGTGCCCTTAGGCATTGCATTTAAATTCCATGTTGCCTCTTCTCTCTCCCTCGTGGTGATGGATTCCATCAGGAATGAGGTCTCGAGAGTGATTTATATAAGTTGAAATAACTTGTTTCACAATCGAGCTAAAATAAATTTGTATAAACTAAAACTCGTGACAACGGATTATATCAGGAATGAGGTCTCGAGCATGATTAATACAAGTTGTAAGAACTTGTTTTGCAATCAAGCTAAAATATATTTATATACTATTGTGAGTGGAGCTAGCCATGAGTAATAGTAATAGCTTTCTATGTTTAAGTTTACGATTACGAAGCAAGTTTTAACAACTTATATTAATCACTCTCGTTGGCGAGGATGTATGGTCTTTAATGTGTGAGGAAACCGGAGTACTCGGAGAAAACCCACCTGTCTGATTTGGCGAACACCGTACCATCTCACATACTACCAGTCCGAGGATCGAACCCCAAGTTGCATTGATGAGAAGCGAGCGCTCTAACCACTGCGCTAATCGGACTGCCTTTCTATGTTCATGAGTGAAATAAATTTTGATCATTCACGTAAAGAAACCAATTGTCTTTTCATTTTATGCTTTGGAATTTGGTCTATAATTAGCACAAATTGGACTGTAGATGGTGTGTTTTACGTTTATTTA
Organism: Archivesica marissinica; assembly: GCA_014843695.1. Classification (NCBI taxonomy): domain Eukaryota; kingdom Metazoa; phylum Mollusca; class Bivalvia; order Venerida; family Vesicomyidae; genus Archivesica; species Archivesica marissinica. The sequence continues at coordinate 41,849,829 of CM026388.1, forward strand.
TCGTCGCTACCGGTTGCCCATATGAGTGACGCCTCCTGAAGAGATTAGTCATTTTAGATTGTTGGAGGATAGTGCAATGATACAGAGAGAGATCCATTCCAGAGTCTCCTCTGGTTCCTTTACGTGCACGGTGTAAAGCACCGACACGAGACCTCGGTTTAATGTCCCATCTGAAAGACTTCATTTTATTAGGGTCAGACGGGGGATCGAACCTGCGATCCCTGGATTACCAGTCCAGCATGTTACCACTGGACTACAGATCCGTCTGTAGATGTTCATGAACAAGTACTATAACATCTTACTTTGCGTCCAAACACAAGTTTACCGAGTTCCTTTCTATTGACCTCTCCGTCATCTCCTACAATATGTTTCCCAAATGCAGTCACGACTTTTTGAAAACCTGGAGTTCCTTTAACATAAGCTCTATGACCTAAAATAAGAATAATAAAGTCAGCCTTCTAAAAGGAAAGTAAGTTCAGCTAATTCACCTAGACATGTTTCTATCGATTACATGGACCACAGATAAACTGTATGTATGTTCCATTAATGTCAAACAACTTGCGGGGGGACCTGGACATGTTTACATCGATTCCAGATCCAACGGTCTACCACTGAACCACAGATAAACTGTATGTATGTATGTTCCATTAATGTTAAACCGCTTGCGGGGACCTAGACATGCTTCCATCGATTCCAGATCCAACGGTCTACCACTGAACCACAGATAAACTGTATGTATGTATGTTCCATTAATGTCAAACCGCTTGCGGGGACCTAGACATGCTTCCATCGATTCCAGATCCGACACTCTACCACAGATAAACTGTATGTATGTATGTTCCATTAATGTCAAACAACTTGCGGGGACCTGGACATGTTTACATCAATTCCAGATCCAACGCTCTACCACTGGACCACAGATAAACTGTATGTATGTATGTTCCATTAATGTCAAACAACTTGCGGGGACCTAGACATGCTTCCATCGATTCCAGATCCAACGGTCTACCACTGAACCACAGATAAACTGTATGTATGTATGTTCCATTAATGTCAAACAACTTGCGGGGGGACCTAGACATGCTTCCATCGATTCCAGATCCAACGCTCTACCACTGGACCACATAAACTGTATGTATGTATGTTCCATTAATGTCAAACAACTTGCGGGGGGACCTGGACATGTTTACATCGATTCCAGATCTGACGCTCTACCACTGGACCACAGATAAACTGTATGTATGTATGTTCCATTAATGTCAAACAACTTGCGCGGGGACCTGGACATGTTTACATCGATTCCAGATCCAACGCTCTACCACTGGACCACAGATAAACTGTATGTATGTATGTTCCATTAATGTCAAACAACTTGCGGGGACCTAGACAAGTTTCCATTGATTCCAGATCCAACGGTCTACCACTGAACCACAGATAAACTGTATGTATGTATGTTCCATTAATGTCAAACAACTTGCGGGGGGACCTGGACATGTTTACATCGATTCCAGATCCAACGCTCTACCACTGGACCACAGATAAACTGTATGTATGTATGTTCCATTAATGTCAAACAACTTGCGGGGACCTAGACAAGTTTCCATTGATTCCAGATCCAACGGTCTACCACTGAACCACAGATAAACTGTATGTATGTATGTTCCATTAATGTCAAACAACTTGCGGGGGGACCTGGACATGTTTACATCGATTCCAGATCCAACGCTCTACCACTGGACCACAGATAAACTGTATGTATGTATGTTCCATTAATGTCAAACAACTTGCGGGGACCTAGACAAGTTTCCATTGATTCCAGATCCAACGGTCTACCACTGAACCACAGATAAACTGTATGTATGTATGTTCCATTAATGTCAAACAACTTGCGGGGGGACCTGGACATGTTTACATCGATTCCAGATCCAACGCTCTACCACTGGACCACAGATAAACTGTATGTATGTATTTCCATTAATGTCAAACATTGCGGGGACCTAGACATGCTTCCATCGATTCCAGATCCAACGCTCTACCACTGGACCACAGATAAACTGTATGTATGTATGTTCCATTAATGTCAAAGAACTTGCGGGGACCTAGACATGCTTCCATCGATTCCAGATCCTATGCTCTACCACTGGACCACAGATAAACTGTATGTATGTATGTTCCATTAATGTCAAACAACTTGCGGGGACCTAGACATGCTTCCATCGATTCCAGATCCAACGCTCTATACCACTGGACCACAGATAAACTGTATGTATGTATGTTCCATTAATGTCAAACAACTTGCGGGGACCTAGACATGCTTCCATCGATTCCAGATCCAACGCTCTACCACTGGACCACAGATAAACTGTATGTATGTATGTTCCATTAATGTCAAACAACTTGCGGGGACCTAGACAAGTTTCCATTGATTCCAGATCCAACGCTCTACCACTGGACCACAGATAAACTGTATGTATGTATGTTCCATTAATGTCAAACAACTTGCGGGGACCTAGACATGTTTACATCGATTCCAGATCCAACGCTCTACCACTGGACCACAGATAAACTGTATGTATGTATGTTCCATTAATGTCAAACAACTTGCGGGGACCTAGACATGCTTCCATCGATTCCAGATCCAACGCTCTACCACTGGACCACAGATAAACTGTATGTATGTATGTTCCATTAATGTCAAACAACTTGCGGGGACCTAGACAAGCTTCCATCGATTCCAGATCCAACGCTCTACCACTGAACCACAGATAAACTGTATGTATGTATGTTCCATTAATGTCAAACAACTTGCGGGGACCTAGACATGCTTCCATCGATTCCAGATCCAACGCTCTACCACTGGACCACAGATAAACTGTATGTATGTATGTTCCATTAATGTCAAACAACTTGCGGGGACCTGGACATGTTTACATCAATTCCAGATCCAACGCTCTACCACTGGACCACAGATAAACTGTATGTATGTATGTTCCATTAATGTCAAACAACTTGCGGGGACCTAGACATGCTTCCATCGATTCCGGATCCAACGGTCTACCACTGAACCACAGATAAACTGTATGTATGTATGTTCCATTAATGTCAAACAACTTGCGGGGGGACCTAGACATGCTTCCATCGATTCCAGATCCAACGCTCTACCACTGGACCACAGATAAACTGTATGTATGTATGTTCCATTAATGTCAAACAACTTGCGGGGGGACCTGGACATGTTTACATCGATTCCAGATCTGACGCTCTACCACTGGACCACAGATAAACTGTATGTATGTATGTTCCATTAATGTCAAACAACTTGCGCGGGGACCTGGACATGTTTACATCGATTCCAGATCCAACGCTCTACCACTGGACCACAGATAAACTGTATGTATGTATGTTCCATTAATGTCAAACAACTTGCGGGGACCTAGACAAGTTTCCATTGATTCCAGATCCAACGGTCTACCACTGAACCACAGATAAACTGTATGTATGTATGTTCCATTAATGTCAAACAACTTGCGGGGGACCTGGACATGTTTACATCGATTCCAGATCCAACGCTCTACCACTGGACCACAGATTAAACTGTATGTATGTATGTTCCATTAATGTCAAACAACTTGCGGGGGGACCTGGACATGTTTACATCGATTCCAGATCTGACGCTCTACCACTGGACCACAGATAAACTGTATGTATGTATGTTCCATTAATGTCAAACAACTTGCGCGGGGACCTGGATATGTTTACATCGATTCCAGATCCAACGCTCTACCACTGGACCACAGATAAACTGTATGTATGTATGTTCCATTAATGTCAAACAACTTGCGGGGACCTAGACAAGTTTCCATTGATTCCAGATCCAACGGTCTACCACTGAACCACAGATAAACTGTATGTATGTATGTTCCATTAATGTCAAACAACTTGCGGGGGGACCTGGACATGTTTACATCGATTCCAGATCCAACGCTCTACCACTGGACCACAGATAAACTGTATGTATGTATGTTCCATTAATGTCAAACAACTTGCGGGGACCTAGACATGCTTCCATCGATTCCAGATCCAACGCTCTACCACTGGACCACAGATAAACTGTATGTATGTATGTTCCATTAATGTCAAACAACTTGCGGGGACCTAGACGTGCTTCCATCGATTCCAGATCCGATGCTCTACCCACTGGACCACAGATAAACTGTATGTATGTATGTTCCATTAATGTCAAACAACTTGCGGGGACCTAGACATGTTTACATCGATTCCAGATCCAACGCTCTACCACTGGACCACAGATAAACTGTATGTATGTATGTTCCATTAATGTCAAACAACTTGCGGGGACCTAGACAAGCTTCCATCGATTCCAGATCCAACGCTCTACCACTGAACCACAGATAAACTGTATGTATGTATGTTCCATTAATGTCAAACAACTTGCGGGGACCTAGACATGCTTCCATCGATTCCAGATCCAACGCTCTACCACTGGACCACAGATAAACTGTATGTATGTATGTTCCATTAATGTCAAACAACTTGCGGGGACCTGGACATGTTTACATCAATTCCAGATCCAACGCTCTACCACTGGACCACAGATAAACTGTATGTATGTATGTTCCATTAATGTCAAACAACTTGCGGGGACCTAGACATGCTTCCATCGATTCCAGATCCAACGGTCTACCACTGAACCACAGATAAACTGTATGTATGTATGTTCCATTAATGTCAAACAACTTGCGGGGGGACCTAGACATGCTTCCATCGATTCCAGATCCAACGCTCTACCACTGGACCACAGATAAACTGTATGTATGTATGTTCCATTAATGTCAAACAACTTGCGGGGGGACCTGGACATGTTTACATCGATTCCAGATCTGACGCTCTACCACTGGACCACAGATAAACTGTATGTATGTATGTTCCATTAATGTCAAACAACTTGCGCGGGGACCTGGACATGTTTACATCGATTCCAGATCCAACGCTCTACCACTGGACCACAGATAAACTGTATGTATGTATGTTCCATTAATGTCAAACAACTTGCGGGGACCTAGACAAGTTTCCATTGATTCCAGATCCAACGGTCTACCACTGAACCACAGATAAACTGTATGTATGTATGTTCCATTAATGTCAAACAACTTGCGGGGGGACCTGGACATGTTTACATCGATTCCAGATCCAACGCTCTACCACTGGACCACAGATAAACTGTATGTATGTATGTTCCATTAATGTCAAACAACTTGCGGGGACCTAGACAAGTTTCCATTGATTCCAGATCCAACGGTCTACCACTGAACCACAGATAAACTGTATGTATGTATGTTCCATTAATGTCAAACAACTTGCGGGGGGACCTGGACATGTTTACATCGATTCCAGATCCAACGCTCTACCACTGGACCACAGATAAACTGTATGTATGTATGTTCCATTAATGTCAAACATCTTGCGGGGACCTAGACATGCTTCCATCGATTCCAGATCCAACGGTCTACCACTGAACCACAGATAAACTGTATGTATGTATGTTCCATTAATGTCAAACACTTGCGGGGGACCTGGACATGTTTATCGATTCCAGATCCAACGCTCTACCACTGGACCACAGATAAACTGTATGGTATGTATGTTCCATTAATGTCAAACACTTGCGGGGACCTAGACATGCTTCCATCGATTCCAGATCCAACGCTCTACCACTGGACCACAGATAAACTGTATGTATGTATGTTCCATTAATGTCAAACAACTTGCGGGGACCTAGACATGCTTCCATCGATTCCAGATCCGATGCTCTACCACTGGACCACAGATAAACTGTATGTATGTATGTTCCATTAATGTCAAACAACTTGCGGGGACCTAGACATGCTTCCATCGATTCCAGATCCAACGCTCTACCACTGGACCACAGATAAACTGTATGTATGTATGTTCCATTAATGTCAAACAACTTGCGGGGACCTAGACATGCTTCCATCGATTCCAGATCCAACGCTCTACCACTGGACCACAGATAAACTGTATGTATGTATGTTCCATTAATGTCAAACAACTTGCGGGGACCTAGACAAGTTTCCATTGATTCCAGATCCAACGCTCTACCACTGGACCACAGATAAACTGTATGTATGTATGTTCCATTAATGTCAAACAACTTGCGGGGACCTAGACATGTTTACATCGATTCCAGATCCAACGCTCTACCACTGGACCACAGATAAACTGTATGTATGTATGTTCCATTAATGTCAAACAACTTGCGGGGACCTAGACATGCTTCCATCGATTCCAGATCCAACGCTCTACCACTGGACACAGATAACTGTATGTATGTATGTTCCATTAATGTCAAACAACTTGCCGGGACCTAGACAAGCTTCATCGATTCCAGATCCAACGCTCTACCACTGTACCACAGATAAACTGTATGTATGTATGTTCCATTAATGTCAAACAACTTGCGGGGGGACCTGGACATGTTTACATCGATTCCAGATCTGACGCTCTACCACTGGACCACAGATAAACTGTATGTATGTATGTTCCATTAATGTCAAACAACTTGCGCGGGGACCTGGACATGTTTACATCGATTCCAGATCCAACGCTCTACCACTGGACCACAGATAAACTGTATGTATGTATGTTCCATTAATGTCAAACAACTTGCGGGGACCTAGACATGCTTCCATCGATTCCAGATCCGACGCTCTACCACTGGACCACAGATAAACTGTATGTATGTATGTTCCATTAATGTCAAACAACTTGCGGGGACCTAGACATGCTTCCATCGATTCCAGATCCAACGCTCTACCACTGGACCACAGATAAACTGTATGTATGTATGTTCCATTAATGTCAAACAACTTGCGGGGACCTAGACAAGCTTCCATCGATTCCAGATCCAACGCTCTACCACTGAACCACAGATAAACTGTATGTATGTATGTTCCATTAATGTCAAACAACTTGCGGGGGGACCTGGACATGTTTACATCGATTCCAGATCTGACGCTCTACCACTGGACCACAGATAAACTGTATGTATGTATGTTCCATTAATGTCAAACAACTTGCGCGGGGACCTGGACATGTTTACATCGATTCCAGATCCAACGCTCTACCACTGGACCACAGATAAACTGTATGTATGTATGTTCCATTAATGTCAAACAACTTGCGGGGACCTAGACAAGTTTCCATTGATTCCAGATCCGATGCTCTACCACTGGACCACAGATTGCCACACATCTGGATCTAAATTTGGAAATTGAGAGACCATAACATACTAGTTCCCTGTTTGTAACAAACATACAGATTAAATATTAGTTTTATTTTTGTTATTTAAGTTTATTTAACGTCGCTACAGGTTTCCCATTTGAGCGACAGGCAGTTTACATAACAACACCATTCCTGGGCAGGCTCCAGCAGTTAACCAGTACTTGGTGCACAAACCTCTGTAAGAAACAGCCAACGTTTTGCATTTAAATGAGACACAGCCTGAGAGGGGCTCGAACCTGTGACCATCAGTGATGATACAGATAGGTTACAGTGGTATGCAAGTCAGCGACCTTAACCACTCGACCATGGAAGTGGATCTATTAATAGACTGAAGCTGAAGTAGATACATGAACAACATGATTACCTAGTTAATCACAGTCCACAACTTTGGTAGACATATGAACAACATGGTTACCTAGTTTATCACAGTCCACAACTGTGGTAGACATATGAACAACATGATTACCTAGTTTATCACAGTCCACAACTTTGGTAGACATATGAACAACATGGTTACCTAGTTTATCAGAGTCCACAACTTTGGTACACATATGAACAACATGGTTACCTAGTTTATCACAGTCCACAACTGTGGTAGACATATGAACAACATGGTTACCTAGTGTATCACAGTCCACAAGTTTGGTAGACATATGAACAACATGGTTACCTAGTTTATCAGAGTCCACAACTGTGGTAGACATATGAACAACATGCTTACCTAGTTTATCACAGTCCACAACTGTGGTAGACATATGAACAACATGATTACCTAGTTTATCACAGTCCACAACTTTAGTAGATACATAAACAACATGATTACCTAGTTTATCACAGTCCACAACTTTGGTACACATACGAACAACATGGTTACCTGGTTTATCACAGTCCACAACTTTGGTACACATATAAACAACATGATTACCTAGTTTATCACAGTCCACAACTGTGGTAGACATATGAACAACATGATTACCTAGTTTATCACAGTCCACGACTTTGGTACACATACGAACAACATGGTTATCTAGTTTATCACAGTCCACAACTTTGGTAGACATATGAACAACATGGTTACCTAGTTTATCACAGTCCACAACTTTGGTACACATACGAACAATATGGTTACCTAGTTTATCACAGTCCACAACTTTGGTACACATACGAACAACATCATTACCTAGTTTATCACAGTCCACGACTTTGGCCCCTTGTCCCTCTAGTCTCGTACAAACTGAAGATTTTCCGCTGGCAATACCTCCAGTCAATCCAATTATGTATGGTGCATTTGGCAGTATTTCTTTAGCCTGCAACAAATAGTTTACATTGCTTCATTATTTCCTAATCTCACTTTCGATGGTCTAGTTATAAATTCAAAACAGACACAGAATTTCACATCAATCTCAAGAGAAGACAGAATCTGTGAATATTGTCTTTTGATGAGTAATTTATCAACTCCGTAATCTGTTTCACTTGGGAATGACCTTGATTGAGATATCAGGAAATCCCTGTCGCTAAATATTTTAAATCGCCAGACATATCCAGTTACTTTTTCGATTAGCGCAGTGGTTAGCGCGCTCGCTTCTCCAATGCAACCTGGGTTCGATCCTCGGACCGGGAAGTATGTGAGATGGTACGGTGGTCGCCAGATCGGACAGGTGGGTTTTCTCCAGGTACTCCGGTTTCCTCCCACACGAATGACCACAAATACGCTGACATCAGCGCTTAACAAGAGCGATTCACATAAGCAATCATTGTTAAAATAAATAAAGTTTAAACTGAGCTACTTTTTCCTAGGTGAAAGATTATATTCTGCTGTACATGCAAGATTAAGGAATTTATGCAGTAATCTAAATAATGACCTATAATTAAACAATTTAATGGATGACCCAAACTGCCGATGTGGCTGCATATATGAAGACGCTGAACATTTCCTCTTTAAATGTCCATATATCCGAATACAAAGAATTGAATTATTTACAACAAACATATGTTTTAATCCCCTAAATACAAGAATGTTACTATTCGGAGACCACCGATTATCACCAGAAGATAACGTATTGATTGACTCGTCTGTCCAAAAGAAAATGTTTTCAGAGTGAATAAAACTACCATAAACGGAAAAATTACGGAAGAATCTGCCAACTTTTTCATATAAAGAGACACGGTCTGAGCGTGGAAAATACTTTCAGACATGTGTTTTATATATATATATCGGATCACTGACACAAATCATTAGGGACAGACATTAGAACATATCTACATCCCCGCGGGGGATAGACATTAGATAGGTAGGTAGGTATTAGAACATATCTACATCCCCGCGGGGGATAGACATTAGATAGGTAGGTATTAGAACATGTTACATCCCCGCGGGGGATAGACATTAGATAGGTAGGTAGGTATTAGAACATATTTACATTCCCGCGGGGGATAGACATTAGATAGGTAGGTAGGTATTAGAACATATTTACATTCCCGCGGGGGATAGACATTAGATAGGTAGGTAGGTATTAGAACATATTTTTATCCCCACGGGGGATAGACATTAGATAGGTAGGTAGGTATTAGAACATATTTACATCCCCGCGGGGATAGACATTAGATAGGTAGGTAGGTATTAGAACATATTTACATCCCCGCGGGGATAGACATTAGATAGGTAGGTAGGTATTAGAACATATTTACATCCCCGCGGGGGGGGGCAGACATTACATAGGTAGGTAGGTATTAGAACATATATACATCCCCGCGGGGGATAGACATTAGATAGGTAGGTAGGTAGGTATTAGAACATATTTTTATCCCCGCGGGGGATAGACATTAGATAGGTAGGTAGGTATTATAACATATTTACATTCCCACGGGGGATAGACATTATATAGGTAGGTAGGTATTAGAACATATTTACATCCCCGCGGGGGATAGACATTAGATAGGTAGGTAGGTATTAGAACATATTTACATTCCCGTGGGGGATAGACATTAGATAGGTAGGTAGGTATTAGAACATATTTACATCCCCGCGGGGGATAGACATTAGATAGGTAGGTATTAGAACATATTTACATCCCCGCGGGGGGGGGGGCAGACAGACATTAGATAGGTAGGTAGGTATTAGAACATATTTACATCCCGCGGGGGATAGACATTACATAGGTAGGTAGGTATTAGAACATATTTACATCCCCGCGGGGGATAGACATTAGATAGGTAGGTAGGTATTAGAACATGTTTACATCCCCGCGGGGATAGACATTAGATAGGTAGGTAGGTATTAGAACATGTTTACATCCCCGCGGGGGATAGACATTAGATAGGTAGGTAGGTATTAGAACATATTTACATCCCCGCGGGGGATAGACATTAGATAGGTAGGTAGGTATTAGAACATATTTACATCCCCGCGGGGGATAGACATTAGATAGGTAGGTAGGTATTAGAACATATTTACATCCCCGCGGGGGATAGACATTAGATAGGTAGGTAGGTATTAGAACATGTTACATCCCCGCGGGGGATAGACATTATATAGGTAGGTAGGTATTAGAACATGTCACATCCCCGCGGGGGGGGCAGACATTAGATAGGTAGGTAGGTAGGTAGGTATTAGAACATGTTACATCCCTGCGGGGGGACAGACATTAGATAGGTAGGTAGGTAGGTAGGTATTAGAACATGTTACATCCCCGCGGGGGGACAGACATTAGATAGGTAGGCATTATAACATGTCTACATCAGACAGACAGACAGACAGCCAGACAGCCAGCCAGCCAGCCAGCCAGCCAGACAGCCAGCCAGCCAGCCAGACAGACAGATTATACATTGAAGCTATATAAAAGGCCAACCTTCAGCGGATGAAACAGTGTGCCGAGGAGTCGCTTCCTTTGCGATGATGAACTGATTTTACTCTCTTCATATTGACTATGGCAGACATCTTCCACGAGATCTATCGTGTATTCTTGTAATAACCTCATACCCTGAACAACGGTAATAATAACATCAAGTAACTCTTCCACTAGATCTATCGTGTATTCTTGTAATAACTTCATACCCTGAACAACGGTAATAATAACTGGCATCAAGTAACTCTTCCACGAGATCTATCGTGTATTCTTGTAATAACTTCACTGAACAACGTTAATAATAACATCAAGTAACTCTTCCACTAGATCTATCGTGTATTCTTGTAATAACTTCATACCCTGAACAACGTTAATAATAACATCAAGTAACTCTTCCACGAGATCTATCGTGTATTCTTGTAATAACTTCATACCCTGAACAACGTTAATAATAACATCAAGTAACTCTTCCACGAGATCTATCGTGTATTCTTGTAATAACTTCATACCCTGAACAACGGTAATAATAACATCAAGTAACTCTTCCACGAGATCTATCGTGTATTCTTGTAATAACTTCATACCCTGAACAACGGTAATAATAACATCAAGTAACTCTTCCACGAGATCTATCGTGTATTCTTGTAATAACTTCATACCCTGAACAACGGTAATAATAACTGGCATCAAGTAACTCTTCCACTAGATCTATCGTGTATTCTTGTAATAACTTCATACCCTGAACAACGGTAATAATAACATCAAGTAACTCTTCCACTAGATCTATCGTGTATTCTTGTAATAACTTCATACCCTGAACAACGTTAATAATAACATCAAGTAACTCTTCCACGAGATCTATCGTGTATTCTTGTAATAACTTCATACCCTGAACAACGTTAATAATAACATCAAGTAACTCTTCCACGAGATCTATCGTGTATTCTTGTAATAACTTCATACCCTGAACAACGGTAATAATAACATCAAGTAACTCTTCCACGAGATCTATCGTGTATTCTTGTAATAACTTCATACCCTGAACAACGGTAATAATAACATCAAGTAACTCTTCCACGAGATCTATCGTGTATTCTTGTAATAACTTCATACCCTGAACAACGGTAATAATAACTGGCATCAAGTAACTCTTCCACTAGATCTATCGTGTATTCTTGTAATAACTTCATACCCTGAACAACGGTAATAATAACATCAAGTAACTCTTCCACTAGATCTATCGTGTATTCTTGTAATAACTTCATACCCTGAACAACGTTAATAATAACATCAAGTAACTCTTCCACGAGATCTATCGTGTATTCTTGTAATAACTTCATACCCTGAACAACGTTAATAATAACATCAAGTAACTCTTCCACGAGATCTATCGTGTATTCTTGTAATAACTTCATACCCTGAACAACGGTAATAATAACATCAAGTAACTCTTCCACGAGATCTATCGTGTATTCTTGTAATAACTTCATACCCTGAACAACGGTAATAATAACATCAAGTAACTCTTCCACTAGATCTATCGTGTATTCTTGTAATAACTTCATACCCTGAACAACGTTAATAATAACATCAAGTAACTCTTCCACGAGATCTATCGTGTATTCTTGTAATAACTTCATACCCTGAACAACGTTAATAATAACATCAAGTAACTCTTCCACGAGATCTATCGTGTATTCTTGTAATAACTTCATACCCTGAACAACGGTAATAATAACTGGCATCAAGTAACTCTTCCACTAGATCTATCGTGTATTCTTGTAATAACTTCACTGAACAACGTTAATAATAACTGGCATCAAGTAACTCTTCCACTAGATCTATCGTGTATTCTTGTAATAACTTCACTGAACAACGTTAATAATAACTGGCATCAAGTAACTCTTCCACGAGATCTATCGTGTATTCTTGTAATAACTTCATACCCTGAACAACGGTAATAATAACATCAAGTAACTCTTCCACGAGATCTATCGTGTATTCTTGTAATAACTGGCATCAAGTAATTTACTTGTTAGTGTTATCTATAATTATGTCAGCTTTCAGTAGTTTGACCGTTGTCAGTACTTAACCTGAATAAACCATAGACAACGGACTTCCAAAACTTGTGGAAGTTTTGATAGCGCAGGTGGTGGTAGCGCATTCGATGCAGGTGAGAAAGTCCCCGAGTTCGTGACCGGCTGTATCCATTACATGTGGCAGTGTGCCTATTAGGGTCAGACGGGGGATCGAACCTGCGATCCCTGGATTACCAGTCCAGTGTGTTACCACTGGACTACGGATCCAGCCAGACAACACAAACTGATTGGTATCATTATTAGAGCCTATCAGTTTTCAAATTCAGTTCGCTTCAGATGCGTAAGGTCCATAGTTCGAGCCCCGCTGGAGCCGTTACGATTGTGCCCTTAGGCAAGGCATTTAAATTCCACGTTGCCTCTTCTCTCTTCCTCGTGGCGATGCATTCCATCAGGAATGAGGTAATGAGAGTGATTAATATAAGTTGTATGAACATGTTTCGCAATCGAGCTAATAATAATATTTTAATAAAATTATATCAGTATTTGTGATAAGTTACTGTAGTTCATGACGTAAATGTCGTACCCTTGTGTTTTACGTTTATTTATCGTCGCTACCGGTTAGCTAAATGAGCGACGCCTCCTGAAGAGATTAGTCATTTTATATTTTTGGAGGATAGTGCGCAATGATACAGACATGACCCATTCCAGAGTCTCCTCTGGTTCGTTTACGTGCATGGTGTACATCGCCGACATGAAACCTTAAAGTCCCATCTCAAAGACTGTTAATTTTATTAGGGTCAGACGGGGGATCGAACCTGCGATCCCTGGATTACCAGTCCAGCGTGTTACCACTGGACTACAGATCCATCTGTCATATCGTACCCTCTTTCCTCTTTCAGTATTTATCATCTCTCCACCTTTCTTTGTTTCTTGACTCAGAATGATAAGATCCATGTCTGGGTCTGTGACTGTCGGGCCAAACGCATCAGTGATGGCCGCCACGTTGTATTCCATGGATGGTTTAATCTCTCTGAGAAAGTCTTCAACAATAGATATTCTAACATCAGTTGGCTGAATCAGTTCCAAAAGGGTTTTTTCTGAAAAAGAGAATTCATGATTACATGCAGCTTAGAACAGTTATACATGATTACATGCAGCTTAGAACAGTTATACATGATTACATGCAGCTTAGAACAGTTATACATGATTACATGCAGCTTAGAACAGTTATACATGATTACATGCAGCTTAGAACAGTTATACATGATTACATGCAGCTTAGAACAGTTATACATGATTACATGCAGCTTAGAACAGTTATACATGATTACATGCAGCTTAGAACAACTATACATGATTACATGCAGCTTAGAACAGCTATACATGATTACATGCAGCTTAGAACAGTTATACATGATTACATGCAGCTTAGAACAGTTATACATGATTACATGCAGCTTAGAACAGTTATACATGATTACATGCAGCTTAGAACAGTTATACATGGTTACATGCAGCTTAGAACAGTTATACATGATTACATGCAGCTTAGAACAGCTATACATGATTACATGCAGCTTAGAACAGCTATACATGATTACATGCAGCTTAGAACAGTTATACATGATTACATGCAGCTTAGAACAGTTATACATGATTACATGCAGCTTAGAACAGCTATACATGATTACATGCAGCTTAGAACAGCTATACATGATTACATGCAGCTTAGAACAGTTATACATGATTACATGCAGCTTAGAACAGTTATACATGATTACATGCAGCTTAGAACAGTTATACATGATTACATGCAGCTTAGAACAGCTATACATGATTACATGCAGCTTAGAACAGTTATACATGATTACATGCAGCTTAGAACAGTTATACATGATTACATGCAGCTTAGAACAGTTATACATGATTACATGCAGCTTAGAACAGTTATACATGATTACATGCAGCTTAGAACAGTTATACATGATTACATGCAGCTTAGAACAGCTATACATGATTACATGCAGCTTAGAACAGCTATACATGATTACATGCAGCTTAGAACAGCTATACATGATTACATGCAGCTTAGAACAGTTATACATGATTACATGCAGCTTAGAACAGTTATGCATGATTACATGCAGCTTAGAACAGTTATGCATGATTACATGCAGCTTAGAACAGTTATACATGATTACATGCAGCTTAGAACAGTTATACATGATTACATGCAGCTTAGAACAGTTATACATGATTACATGCAGCTTAGAACAGCTATACATGATTACATGCAGCTTAGAACAGCTATACATGATTACATGCAGCTTAGAACAGCTATACATGATTACATGCAGCTTAGAACAGCTATACATGATTACATGCAGCTTAGAACAGTTATACATGATTACATGCAGCTTAGAACAGTTATACATGATTACATGCAGCTTAGAACAGTTATACATGATTACATGCAGCTTAGAACAGTTATGCATGATTACATGCAGCTTAGAACAGTTATGCATGATTACATGCAGCTTAGAACAGTTATGCATGATTACATGCAGCTTAGAACAGTTATACATGATTACATGCAGCTTAGAACAGTTATACATGATTACATGCAGCTTAGAACAGTTATACATGATTACATGCAGCTTAGAACAGCTATACATGATTACATGCAGCTTAGAACAGTTATACATGATTACATGCAGCTTAGAACAGTTATACATGATTACATGCAGCTTAGAACAGTTATACATGATTACATGCAGCTTAGAACAGTTATACATGATTACATGCAGCTTAGAACAGTTATACATGATTACATGCAGCTTAGAACAGTTATACATGATTACATGCAGCTTAGAACAGTTATACATGATTACATGCAGCTTAGAACAGTTATACATGATTACATGCAGCTTAGAACAGCTATACATGATTACATGCAGCTTAGAACAGCTATACATGATTACATGCAGCTTAGAACAGTTATGCATGATTACATGCAGCTTAGAACAGTTATGCATGATTACATGCAGCTTAGAACAGTTATGCATGATTACATGCAGCTTAGAACAGTTATGCATGATTACATGCAGCTTAGAACAGTTATACATGATTACATGCAGCTTAGAACAGTTATACATGATTACATGCAGCTTAGAACAGTTATACATGATTACATGCAGCTTAGAACAGTTATACATGATTACATGCAGCTTAGAACAGTTATACATGATTACATGCAGCTTAGAACAGCTATACATGATTACATGCAGCTTAGAACAGTTATACATGATTACATGCAGCTTAGAACAGTTATACATGATTACATGCAGCTTAGAACAGCTATACATGATTACATGCAGCTTAGAACAGTTATGCATGATTACATGCAGCTTAGAACAGTTATGCATGATTACATGCAGCTTAGAACAGCTATACATGATTACAAGCAGCTTAGAACAGTTTTACATGATTACATGCAGCTTAGAACAGTTATACATGATTACATGCAGCTTAGAACAGTTATACATGATTACATGCAGCTTAGAACAGTTATACATGATTACATGCAGCTTAGAACAGTTATACATGATTACATGCAGCTTAGAACAGCTATACATGATTACATGCAGCTTAGAACAGCTATACATGATTACATGCAGCTTAGAACAGTTATACATGATTACATGCAGCTTAGAACAGTTATACATGATTACATGCAGCTTAGAACAGTTATACATGATTACATGCAGCTTAGAACAGTTATACATGATTACATGCAGCTTAGAACAGTTATACATGATTACATGCAGCTTAGAACAGTTATACATGATTACATGCAGCTTAGAACAGTTATACATGATTACATTATTACGAATATGGACACAAAATGTACTATTCATTTACTGTGTTTTTAATATTTCTTATACAACAATTTCAGAATAGTTTTCATAATATATGTTATATTTCGGGTTTTACACCTGCATCAGCACCATTTTGGGCTATATCGCCGGTGGGCAGTTTACCTAACATCACCTTTCCTGGGCAGGCTCCAGTGGTTAACCAGTACTTGGGTGCACCAACAGCCGTAAGAAACTGCCAACTTTATCATATAAATGAGACACGGCCTGAGCGGGGCTCGAACACGTGACCATCAATGATGATAGGTTTCAGTGGTATACAAGTCAGCGACCTTAACCGCTCGACCACGGAGGCGGACATTAGAATAAGTAAACGTCAGTGTATAATCAAACAGCAACAGTCGGCCGTAACTAATGTAGCTAGAACTTGTGGCCTGACCCGTTTGCCTTTTATAATATTTAAGTTGTAATAACTTGTTTCGCAATCGAGCAAATATAAATTTGTGTAAACAATAATATTTAATTTGTCATGTATATGTAAAACGAATCAGCAATAAAATATGATTAAACTAAACTAAAGAGCACCTCAATGTCACACTTGACTGTACAGTTGATTGATAAAACATTAATGCTAACTCAGACATTAGATAGGTAGGTAGGTAGGTAGGTAGGTAGGTATTAGACCACAGACGGACAGAAGGTAGACGTCAATCAATATGTCAATCATGAAATAATTACCACATCAAATTAGCTGACACATAATCGATACAAATAATCATACTTTTGTTCATATCTCCATTGGTCACTCCAACAGCTAGTTTGTCTGTTCCGTATAAACAACCCTCTGATAGCAGTATCTTGTGTCCTACATGTAGGCGGTCGAATGTACCTCCAAGTACAGTGTAAGGTACTTGGTTGATTACTTGTACACCCTTAGTCTGAAAACAACAAAAATAGTGTTTATTCCTAACAAAATGTAAAGTAGAAAATATATTATTACCGCCCATACTTACAAATAAGGCATATTACAGATGGATCTTTAGTCCAGTGGTAACACGCTGGACTATTAATTCAGGGATCTCAGGTTCGATCCCCCGTCTGACCCTAATAAAATTAACAAGTCTTTCAGATGGGATGTTAAACCGCGGTCTCGTGTAGGTGCACTGTGCACGTAAAAGAACCAGAGGAGACTCTGGAATGGGTCTCTCTCTGTATCATTGCACTATCCTGCAGTGTAATGTACTTGTCTATCTGAAAGCAACTATAGAGGAGTAGGTATAGCAAATAAATGCTTAACTCAGTACAGTGTAATGTACTTGTCTATCTGAAAGCAACTATAGAGTACTTAGTATGTATAGCAAATAAATGCTTAACTCAGTGCAGTGTAATGTACTTGTCTATCTGAAAGCAACTATAGAGTAGTAGGTACAGCAAATAAATGCTCAACTCAGTGCAGTGTAATTTACTTGTCTATCTGAAAGCAACTAGAGTAGTAGGTACAGCAAATAAATGCTTAACTCAGTACAGTGTAATGTACTTGTCTATCTGAAAGCAACTATAGAGTACTTAGTATGTATAGCAAATAAATGCTTAACTCAGTGCAGTGTAATGTACTTGTCTATCTGAAAGCAACTATAGAGTAGTAGGTACAGCAAATAAATGCTCAACTCAGTGCAGTGTAATTTACTTGTCTATCTGAAAGCAACTAGAGTAGTAGGTACAGCAAATAAATGCTTAACTCAGTACAGTGTAATGTACTTGTCTATCTGAAAGCAACTATAGAGTACTTAGTATGTATAGCAAATAAATGCTTAACTCAGTGCAGTGTAATGTACTTGTCTATCTGAAAGCAACTATAGAGGAGTATGCATTGCAAATAAATGCCCAACTCAGTGCAGTGAATGTGTAATGTACTTGTCTATTTACATCACAAGCATTATCTGAAAACAAAAAGAGTGTCAAATGTATCCTAGAATTATAAAGGAAAGCTCTCCTGTACTGGAGGATAATAATGAATTTATCTTGCATGTAGGATCTTATATGAACTATCTGGTATACGGTAGTTATATAGGGTATAAGTCCTCTGATAGGACATGGCAGCAGGGCTTATTCTAGGTCAGAATTTTGGGAGAAGTAAGAGAGCGCGTGATTGCGTCCTTAAATGGTTCTTCGAGGAGAAGAATTATATAAGACTCTGTCTTTCATTCTAATCCTTTTTCTGTATTTTGATATGTGTGATGTATGCATTGCCCAAAATGTATTATATTGGGAAATAAATATGTTTAAACTAAATGTTTCCTAAGATATTAAGAGCCCAAAACCTGTCAATTTAACAATGAAGTAATACCTTTTGTAAAACTGGTGTGTCATCGGTTTTATGTCGTTTTGGTGTTCCTGTAGCAACATCCTGCTCTGCATCTTGTTCAGAAACATCCATAGTTTGACATACTGCTGTAGCACTAACATTAAATGTGTTCGCTAGTGATTTAATGAAGCTTGGTTTATCTATATCTGCTGCTGGTTGATCAATCAACACAACGTCACAAGAGTCTTTAAAATTGTACTCGGTGAATTTCCCATTTGAGTTTCCAAAATGTCCAAGCAACACTCGTATATCTAGATTGCTGCAACTGCTTGCATTTGATACATAACAATCTTTCACAATATCTCTAATCTCTGTTGAGAATGGAACTGCGATTATTTCAAAGTCGGATTTCTGATTACTACTACTTGGGTCTGTGCTTGAGCTGCCGGTTTCTCGATCGTGTGTAGCTGTACCTGCATCAGGCTGGATATGTATGTAAGCCGTTTTTGATACCAGTTTGTTTATCTCTGTGATATACAGAGGCAGGGCTGATCGTATGTGGTGCAATGGCCGAGTCAAAATGAGCAACGCCGTCTTGAACATCATTTCTGCTGAACCAAATGGCTGTACACTTTTACCTGAAGAAGCAGAAATGACAGATGTTTGTTTATTTCCAGCTAATGAAAAACATGACATGACTGAACTAGAGGATAGCACTCGGAGAGATGTAAACCCCAGAGCCAGAGAGATGCAAACCCTCGAGCTGGATAGATGCAAACCCCCGAGCCGGAGAGATGCAAACCCCCGAGCTGGATAGATGCAAACCCCCGAGCAGGAGAGATGCAAACCCCCAAGCCAGAGGGATGCAAACCCCCAAGCCGGAGAGATGCAAACCACCGAGCCGGAGAGATGCAAACCCCCGAGCCAGAGAGATGCAAACCACCGAGCCGGAGAGATGCAAACCCCCGAGCCAGAGAGATGCAAACCACCGAGCTGGAGAGATGCAAACCCCCGAGCCAGAGAGATGCAAACCACCAAGCCGGAGAGATGCAAACCCCCGAGCTGGAGAGATGCAAACCTCCGAGCCGGACAGATGCAAACCACCGAGCCGGAGAGATGCAAACCCCCGAGCCAGACAGATGCAAACCCCCGAGCTGGAGAGATGCAAACCTCCGAGCCGGACAGATGCAAACCCCCAACCGGTATTTGACACAAGAACAAATGCTTGATATTAGATGATTTTATTTATTTTACAACGAAGAAAGTTTTAGCAACATATATTAATCATTCGTGTGGGAGGAAACCGGAGTACCCGGAGAAACCCCACCTGTCGGATCTGGCGACATTCGTACCATCTCACAAACTTCCTGGTCCGAGGATCGAACCCGGGTTGCATTGGTGAGAAGTGAGCACTTTAATCGGACAGCCTTCATTTAGCATTGAAGGGTCAAACTCACTGTCACAGAGTATGGTTTATTTGAAAGGTCATGAGGGTTTATTTGAAAGGTCTTGATACATCCAACCTAGATTTAACGGTGTACTGCCAAACATGAGTACAAATGCAATCCGATAAATGCAAGATAAGCGGCTAACCAGGATTAAGCAATGTGTGTGAGCACAGGAACTTGAAATGTTATCCATAAACCACCAACGGTCTCTTACCTATATCCTAGGACACCCCCTCTATTACTTTTCTTAATAGAGGGGGGTTGTCCTAGGATATAGGTAAGAGACCTTTGGTGGCTTTTGGATAAAATTTCAAGTTCCTGTGGTGTGAGGTGCCTTGCTCAATGACACTACATGCATGTGGCGTCCGTGGTCCAGTGGTAGAGCGTCGGATTTGGAATCGAACGGTCCCGGGTTCGATACTCAGGTCAGGCCACGTATGTAGTGTCATTGAGCAAGGCACCTCACACACATTGCTTAGTACTGGTTAATCGTTTAGGTCGGCTAAGCCTGCCCAGGAAAACATGTCTACGTCCCCGCGAGGGGTTTGACATTAAAAGGTACATACATACATACATGACCCGTTAACCAGGATTAAGCAATATGTGTGAGGTGCCTTGCTCAATGACACTACATGCATGTCATGACCTGCTAACGATAGAGGCAGTAATCTTGGGACAATTGGCAGTAATCTTGGGACAATTGGCAGTAATCTTGGGACAATTGGCAGTAATCTGGGCATTAGGGTTAGGGCTAAATTTGATATTGAATTGAGTATTCTACTGTTCAGCTTTATACATACTCACAAGAAACAGAGAAGGTAGCAACACAATTAATATGATGGTTATTTCCTCGCGATCAAAGTTCCGTGCAAATGGCAGATATTCATATAAGGGACGTAACTCTGATAAACTTCTTTTCGTTCTTCTTTTCCTCCGTATGCCCTTCCAATTATGGAACACCAAGATGATCCCTGGTCACATCTTGTATTAGTATGAATATGTCGGTATATTCCTCATACACGTAAATATAAAATCACTGGCTAAAAATAAAATATAACTCTTCACCACGTCGAGACCTCCACCCATGCATCTATATACAGGTACATGTAGATAGTTCACGCACAGCTAGTGAATTTTGTACAGTGCAGGGACAGTTTATAAATCGGTGGGTATTCATAGGTACATGTAGTTAGATCAGCACATATTACACTGCAGCGAAAGTGTCCGTTTGGTATGTAACTTGTGGCACAGATCCGTTGACAATCTCATTATGGCGTCAATATCTTCCGGTTTGGTGAACATATGGCTGAAGTGAGTACAGTCTATAATCAGCTTTGTAATGGCAACTTTTTCGGTGAAATATCTCCTCCAGTTATCGACTCCTATCATTGAAGCGACGAGGTGTTTCATCTTGGATAAGCCCTCTTTTCGGACCTCGTGTAGAACAGGACATGTGGTGAGCATGTGGACAATGTCTTCACTTTCCATTGCACAGCATTTACATAGTGGATCTTCAGTTTGTTGATTAAATTTATGTTTCGTAGCTTGTAGCATATATGTGCCTGTCATCATGCGGCCTTTTGTAATACCTTTTTTCACGTCCGATACAGTCGAGTATAGGGTTCGCCAGACTGAGTGGGTTATACCTATTTGCAGTCCTGCTTTGGCCAAGAACTTTAGAGACGATTTGTCGATAATGTCACCATTCAATTTATCAGTCCAGTATCTGTTAACAGCTTGTTTTACTTGTATTTTCCAGCTCAGTTTAGTTGTTAGATGGTCCCTCAGTGTAGAGATATCTGGGAGTCCATATAGTAGTAGCACCTCAGCAACTCTATGGTAGAAGCTCAGATGACAATCCAGGTTTATAGCTATTTGCCTTTCGCTTAGTTTTTGGATGGTTTCGTTTTCACATGTTAGTATGTTGAACAGAAAACTCAGCTGACGTTTGTGGATTTCTGCTTCCACCGGCAGGGCTCCTAATAAGAGGTACACTATTCCAGTGGCAGTTCGGTCTGGAAGCGATTGCACTTTCCGCAGCATTTTCATATGGAACCTTGTTAACATTGATGTTTGCAGTAAAGTCAGTGGCAACACCTCAAGCCCATACAGAAGCCTGGGGAGCACATAGCATTGGTATATCCTGAGTGATACTGCTGGGTTAAGTCCGTTTGATCCGTGAACACTGTATGCCCGCTCCATTCCAATACTCGTTTGTTGTGTAAGATCGACATTTGTTAAGTATACATGTATGTATGTACCATTACTGTCAAACCCCTTGCGGGGACCTAGACATGTTTTCCTGGGCATGCTTAGCCGACCATAGCGGTTAACCAGTACTAAGCAATGTGTGTGAGGTGCCTTGCTCAATGACACTACATACGTGGCCTGCCTGAGTATCGAACCCGGACTGTTCGATTCCAAATCCGACGCTCTACCATTGGACCACGGACGCCACACACGAATCTGTGAAATATCAATATGGGTAAGAGTTTAATTCCAAACTTTGTCGCTGTGATATTCACGCATGGGCGTAGCTTGGCTGAAAGTGTTGTGTAGGCTAAGTCGTGTTCTAGTTTGTGTGGTGTCCGTGGTCCAGTGGTAGAGCGTCGGATTTAGAATCGAACGGTCCCGGGTTCGATACTCGGTCAGGCCACGTATGTAGTGTCATTGGCACCTCACACACATTGCTTAGTACTGGTTAATCGCTTAAAGGTCGGCTAAACCTGCCCAAGAAAAATGTTTAGGTCCCCGAGAGGGGTTTGACATTAATGGAACATACATAGGCCTACATAGCCGATACTATTGTCGGAGAACTGTGAGTTATTAGGACTTAGCATGTTTATATAATAACCAATGTAGACTATTCTAGATGTATGTAATATCTGTCGACCAACGTGGGTACTCCGGTTTCCTCCCACACATGTGGGGGTGTTGGTGTTGTAGGGGGCATTTCAAGAGTGGAGGGGCGTAGCTTGTAAAATCGCACATCACATGTTTATTTTTGGTATAGTTAGGTCATCAGGACATAATAAAAGTGTCCATTTATCCAGAATGTAATCCAAACTGATAAGATCGGTGTTGGGTCGATATTGGCCAAATTTTAACGAATAAGAAGATCCCAGTCCTGTACACTATTCTGCTACTGCGATATGCCCCGTACGCCACGTGCGCGTGATGGTGATGATTGAGCTTATTTACCCTCGCCTCCGGCGAACCATATGGGCGAGCGTGTGCATTGTGAGGATGTGACTGATCAGTTTAGCCTGGGTTCCAGTCTGTCGATTTTTCACTTTTTAACTTCTGGCAAAATGACATGATCAGAAGCCCAATACGACCCAATTAATAGTCTCGGTGTTAAAAAATATTTATTTGACTGACCAGGCAAAATATATCGACGCCTGTTCCCAGGCTATGGTCAGTTAGGAAGTGGAAATAATGTTATATACGCCTGTTCCCAGGCTATGGTCAGTTAGGAAGTGGAAATAATGTTATCTACGACTGTTCCCAGGCTATGGTCAGTTAGGAAGTGGAACTAATGTTATCTACGACAGTTCCCAGGCTATGGTCAGTTAGGAAGTGGAAATAATGTTATCTACGACAGTTCCCAGGCTATGGTCAGTTAGGAAGTGGAAATAATGTTATATACGCCTGTTCCCAGGCTATGGTCAGTTAGGAAGTGGAAATAATGTTATATACGCCTGTTCCCAGGCTATGGTCAGTTAGGAAGTGGAAATAATGTTATCTACGACTGTTCCCAGGCTATGGTCAGTTAGGAAGTGGAAATAATGTTATCTACGACTGTTCCCAGGCTATGGTCAGTTAGGAAGTGGAAATAATGTTATATACGCCTGTTCCCAGGCTATGGTCAGTTAGGAAGTGGAAATAATGTTATCTACGACTGTTCCCAGGCTATGGTCAGTTAGGAAGTGGAAATAATGTTATCTACGACTGTTCCCAGGCTATGGTCAGTTAGGAAGTGGAACTAATGTTATCTACAACTGTTCCCAGGCTATGGTCAGTTAGGAAGTGGAAATAATGTTATCTACGACTGTTCCCAGGCTATGGTCAGTTAGGAAGTGGAAATAATGTTATCTACGACTGTTCCCAGGCTATGGTCAGTTAGGAAGTGGAAATAATGTTATCTACGACAGTTCCCAGGCTATGGTCAGTTAGGAAGTGGAAATAATGTTATATACGCCTGTTCCCAGGCTATGGTCAGTTAGGAAGTGGAAATAATGTTATCTACGACTGTTCCCAGGCTATGGTCAGTTAGGAAGTGGAAATAATGTTATCTACGACTGTTCCCAGGCTATGGTCAGTTAGGAAGTGGAACTAATGTTATCTACAACTGTTCCCAGGCTATGGTCAGTTAGGAAGTGGAAATAATGTTATCTACGACTGTTCCCAGGCTATGGTCAGTTAGGAAGTGGAAATAATGTTATCTACGACTGTTCCCAGGCTATGGTCAGTTAGGAAGTGGAAATAATGTTATATACGCCTGTTCCCAGGCTATGGTCAGTTAGGAAGTGGAAATAATGTTATCTACGACTGTTCCCAGGCTATGGTCAGTTAGGAAGTGGAAATAATGTTATCTACGACTGTTCCCAGGCTATGGTCAGTTAGGAAGTGGAAATAATGTTATCTACAACTGTTCCCAGGCTATGGTCAGTTAGGAAGTGGAAATAATGTTATCTACGACTGTTCCCAGGCTATGGTCAGTTAGGAAGTGGAAATAATGTTATCTACGACAGTTCCCAGGCTATGGTCAGTTAGGAAGTGGAAATAATGTTATATACGACTGTTCCCAGGCTATGGTCAGTTAGGAAGTGGAAATAATGTTATCTACGACTGTTCCCAGGCTATGGTCAGTTAGGAAGTGGAAATAATGTTATCTACGACTGTTCCCAGGCTATGGTCAGTTAGGAAGTGGAACTAATGTTATCTACAACTGTTCCCAGGCTATGGTCAGTTAGGAAGTGGAAATAATGTTATCTACGACTGTTCCCAGGCTATGGTCAGTTAGGAAGTGGAACTAATGTTATCTACGACTGTTCCCATGCTATGGTCAGTTAGGAAGTGGAAATAATGTTATCTACGACTGTTCCCAGGCTATGGTCAGTTAGGAAGTGGAAATAATGTTATCTACGACTGTTCCCAGGCTATGGTCAGTTAGGAAGTGGAAATAATGTTATCTACGACTGTTCCCAGGCTATGGTCAGTTAGGAAGTGGAAATAATGTTATATACGCCTGTTCCCAGGCTATGGTCAGTTAGGAAGTGGAAATAATGTT
>CM026388.1:41876956-41895669 GCA_014843695.1 Archivesica marissinica
TTGTGACGTTATTTACCCTAACATATAGCATACATATAACTATGTTTGTGACGTTATTTACCCTAACATATAGCATACATATAACTATGTTTGTGACGTTATTTACCCTAACATATAGCATACATAACTATGTTTGTGACGTTATTTACCCTAACATATACCATACATATAACTATGTTTGTGACGTTATTTACCCTAACATATAGCATACATATAACTATGTTTGTGACGTTATTTACCCAACATATAGCATACAATAATACTATGTTTGTGACGTTATTTACCCAACATATACCATACTATAACTATGTTTGTGACGTTATTTACCTAACATATAGCATATATAACTATGTTTGTGACGTTATTTACCCTAACATATAGCATACATATAACTATGTTTGTGACGTTATTTACCCTAACATATAGCATACATATAACTATGTTTGTGACGTTATTTACCCTAACATATAGCATACATATAACTATGTTTGTCACGTTATTTACCCTAACATATAGCATACATATAACTATGTTTGTCACGTTATTTACCCTAACATATACCATACATATAACTATGTTTGTGACGTTATTTACCCTAACATATAGCATACATATAACTATGTTTGTGACGTTATTTACCCTAACATATAGCATACATATAACTATGTTTGTGACGTTATTTACCCTAACATATAGCATACATATAACTATGTTTGTGACATTATTTACCCTAACATATACCATACATATAACTATGTTTGTGACGTTATTTACCCTAACATATAGCATATATATAACTATGTTTGTGACGTTATTTACCCTAACATATAGCATACATATAACTATGTTTGTGACGTTATTTACCCTAACATATACCATATATATAACTAGTTTTGTGACGTTATTTACCCTAACATATACCATACATATAACTATGTTTGTGACGTTATTTACCCTAACATATACCATATATATAACTATGTTTGTGACGTTATTTACCCTAACATATACCATATATATAACTATGTTTGTGACGTTATTTACCCTAACATATACCATACATATAACTATGTTTGTGACGTTATTTACCCTAACATATAGCATACATATAACTATGTTTGTGACGTTATTTACCCTAACATATAGCATACATATAACTATGTTTGTGACATTATTTACCCTAACATATACCATACATATAACTATGTTTGTGACGTTATTTACCCTAACATATAGCATACATATAACTATGTTTGTGACGTTATTTACCCTAACATATAGCATACATATAACTATGTTTGTGACGTTATTTACCCTAACATATACCATACATATAACTATGTTTGTGACGTTTTTACCCTAACATATAGCATATTATAACTATGTTTGTGACGTTATTTACCCTAACATATAGCATACATATAACTATGTTTGTGACGTTATTTACCCTAACATATACCATACATATAACTATTTTGTGACGTTATTTACCCTAACATATACATACATATAACTATGTTTGTGACGTTATTTACCCTAACATATACCATATATATAACTATGTTTGTGACGTTATTTACCCTAACATATACCATATATATAACTATGTTTGTGACGTTATTTACCCTAACATATACCATACATATACTATTTGTTGTGACGTTATTTACCCTAACATATAGCATACATATAACTATGTTTGTGACGTTATTTACCCTAACATATAGCATACATATAACTATGTTTGTGACGTTATTTACCCTAACATATACCATACATATAACTATTTGTGACGTTATTTACCCTAACATATAGCATACATATAACTATGTTTGTGACGTTATTTACCCTAACATATAGCATACATATAACTATGTTTTTGACGTTATTTACCCTAACATATACCATATATATAACTATGTTTGTGACGTTATTTACCCTAACATATACCATACATATAACTATGTTTGTGACGTTATTTACCCTAACATATACCATACATATAACTATGTTTGTGACGTTATTTACCCTAACATATACCATACATATAACTATGTTTGTGACGTTATTTACCCTAACATATAGCATACATATAACTATGTTTGTGACGTTATTTACCCTAACATATAGCATATATATAACTATGTTTGTGACGTTATTTACCCTAACATATAGCATATATATAACTATGTTTGTGATGTTATTTACCCTAACATATAGCATATATATAACTATGTTTGTGACGTTATTTACCCTAACATATACCATATATATAACTATGTTTGTGACGTTATTTACCCTAACATATACCATATATATAACTATGTTTGTGACGTTATTTACCCTAACATATACCATATATATAACTATGTTTGTGACGTTATTTACCCTAACATATAGCATATATATAACTATGTTTGTGACGTTATTTACCCTAACATATAGCATACATATAACTATGTTTGTGACGTTATTTACCCTAACATATAGCATACATATAACTATGTTTGTGACGTTATTTACCCTAACATATACCATACATATAACTATGTTTGTGACGTTATTTACCATAACATATAGCATACATATAACTATGTTTGTGACGTTATTTACCCTAACATATAGCATACATATAACTATGTTTGTGACGTTATTTACCCTAACATATAGCATACATATAACTATGTTTGTGACGTTATTTACCCTAACATATAGCATACATATAACTATGTTTGTGACGTTATTTACGCTATCATATAGCATACATATAACTATGTTTGTGACGTTATTTACCCTAACATATAGCATACATATAACTATGTTTGTGACGTTATTTACCCTAACATATACCATACATATAACTATGTTTGTGACGTTATTTACCCTAACATATAGCATACATATAACTATGTTTGTGACGTTATTTACCCTAACATATACCATACATATGAACTATGTTTGTGACGTTATTTACCCTAACATATACCATACATATAACTATGTTTGTGACGTTATTTACCCTAACATATAGCACATATAACTATGTTTGTGACGTTATTTACCCTAACATATACCTACATATAACTATGTTTGTGACGTTATTTACCCTAACATATCCATACATATAACTATGTTTGTGACGTTATTTACCCTAACATATACCACATATAACTATGTTTGTGACGTTATTTACCCTAACATATAGCATACATATAACTATGTTTGTGACGTTATTTACCCTAACATATACATATATATAACTATGTTTGTGACGTTATTTACCCTAACATATACCATACATATACTATGTTTGTGACGTTATTTACCCTAACATATACCATACATATAAATATGTTTGTGACGTTATTTACCCTAACATATACCATACATATAACTATGTTTGTGACGTTATTTACCCTAACATATACCATACATATAACTATGTTTGTGACGTTATTTACCCTAACATATACCATACATATAACTATGTTTGTGATGTTATTTACCCTAACATATACCATACATATAACTATGTTTGTGACGTTATTTACCCTAACATATACCATACATATAACTATGTTTGTGACGTTATTTACCCTAACATATGGCATACATATAACTATGTTTGTGACGTTATTTACCCTAACATATAGCATACATATAACTATGTTTGTGACGTTATTTACCCTAACATATACCATACATATAACTATGTTTGTGACGTTATTTACCCTAACATATAGCATACACATAACTATGTTTGTGACGTTATTACCCTAACATATACCATACATATAACTATGTTTGTGACGTTATTTACCCTAACATATAGCATACATAAACTATGTTGTGACGTTATTTACCCTAACATATAGCATACATATAACTATGTTTGTGACGTTATTTACCCTAACATATACCATACATATAACTATGTTTGTGACGTTATTTACCCTAACATATAGCATACATATATCTATGTTTGTGACGTTATTTACATAACATATAGCATATATAACTATGTTTGTGACGTTATTTACCAACATATACCATACATATAACTATGTTTGTGACGTTATTTACCCTAACATATACCATATATATAACTATGTTTGTGACGTTATTTACCCTAACATATACCATACATATAACTATGTTTGTGACGTTATTTACCCTAACAATACCATACATATAACTATGTTTGTGACGTTATTTACCCTAACATATAGCATACATATAACTATGTTTGTGACGTTATTTACCCTAACATATAGCATACATATAACTATGTTTGTGATGTTATTTACCCTAACATATAGCATATATATAACTATGTTTGTGACGTTATTTACCCTAACATATACCATACATATAACTATTATTTACCCTAACATATACCATACATATAACTATGTTTGTGACGTTATTTACCCTAACATATACCATACATATAACTATGTTTGTGACGTTATTTACCCTAACATATACCATACATATAACTATGTTTGTGACGTTATTTACCCACCGCCTTTGGTAATCCATGGATCGCAGCTTCGATCCCCCGTCTGACCCTAATAATATTAAGTCTTTCAGGTGGTACTTTAAACAGAGGAGAACCAGAAGAGACTCTGGAAAATGTTCATTTCTTTTTTACATGTACAAATACTGAAATAAATAATGTTTAAACTAAACACGTTCAGTCTATTGCCGGTAGATTATATGTAAAATGTTCATTTCTTGTTTACATGTACAAATACTGAACTAAATAATGTTTAACCTAAAAGTTAGAACGAGGAAGCTTGGCACAGCTTACGTCATTAAATCAGTGAACCATTACCAACGTCAGTCAAGGAAAAGTTTTATAAAAGCTAGTTTTAGCTTCCTACTTGATCCTTTGTATGATGTATAATCTTTTGTCGTGCATATAAAAACAAATCTATGTTGTGTGTTTTACGTTTATTTATCGTCGCTACCAGTTGCCCATATGAGCGAGAAGAGATTAGTCATTTTAGATTTTTGGAGGATAGTGCAGGATACAGACAGGGACACATTCCAGAGTCTCCTCTGGATCATTTACGTGCACGGTGTAAAGCACCGACAGGAGACCTCGGTTTAACGTCCCATCTGAAAGACTGTTAATTTTATTAGTGTCAGACGGGGGATCGAACCTGCGATCCCTGGATTACTAGTCCAGCGTGTTACCACTGGACTACAGATCCGTCTGTAAACAAAATCAACATCGATCTTTCGAAATTACACGTGTTTACATCGTTGTATGTTATATGTGCTTTATGTCTTGCAATAAGTACTGCTTAAACTAAAGTCCGATAAGCGCACTCGCTTCTTACCAATGCAACCCGGGTTCGATACTCGGACCAGGAAGACAGACAGATATTTTATTCAAAACCATTAGGCTAAAAAGCCCATGAGGTCAAAACATATGCATGATAGAGATAGCGAACAGTGAAACTACATTTTGTAGTGACAATCTACACAACACACATAATAAAACAGATCATCGTACAAAACAAAGAGAAGGCCCTGTAATGTTATACCCCAAAATCATTGGAGCTTTATGCAATTTTATTTATTTCATTGAAATATAGACATATTTAGTGCAATAGTCTTTCCAATATGATTTAATTATTTGCGTGTATAATACAATGTACATGCATATATACCTTACCCGATAGTATATATGTATACGCATATATGTCATACATGCATGGTAAGTAAATGTATAAACGAAATATTATCCTTAGGTTTTTTATTAATTAAGTAAATAAATAAATGTTTTATTTTAGTGCCTTTGCCAAACATTTTGTACAGACGTCAAATTATAATACAATAAATTTACATTATATACATTGATCTATAGCACACAATCAACTGTATATATATAACCATCAGTTCATATATCGTTTAAAAATGAACAAAATGACATACGAAACATAAAGATTACATAACTCAGGGATATTCCCGTCTCTATCCGGTGTCCACTTCCAAACAGCGTATCTAATTAGCATACAAAAGAGTAGTTCTAATAGAAAATGCGTTATAAATAAACAGTCCAAGTTTCCTAATTACATTTTTGTTTTCTGAAGTGATAAGTTCAATCCGGGAAGTAGATTTATTCTTTATTTCAGTCTCATCGTTGTACAATACATAAAATATACACAACAAATTATCGTGGCATAGTACAACACCATTCATTATAAAAGAATTATAAGAGACTACTGTAATCACAGATAATCAAACTATCACAGTTTAACGACATATTATTATATTTACATATTAAAACCGGGGAACAGTCGCTAATTGAAAATTAAATACTTACTATAACCAGAAATTTTGAAATACTGAAATGGAAAAAAAGCACTAATGCGCAATTAAGAAATGTTTTAAAATATCAGTTATCAACCTCGATCAGATCGCGGTTGAACTAATTAGCAGCTGTTTCTCGAAATGGATAAGAGACACACAATCAATAAATCAAATGGATACATTATTTACATAAATAAAAGGATCGTCTTTGAAGAATATAAAACAATTTTTAGCAACAATTCTAATCAGAGGTATAGTAGTAAAAATAATTCTAAGCTGGTCGGATACAGGTTTGTTCCGAAAGTCATTTTCATATAATGAGGCTTTCTCTAAGAGAACAGCTCTCAAATCATCATACGGTGAACATTCTAATAATACATGACTTTCGTCTTCTAATACATTACAGAAAGGGCACTTACGTTCATCAAGTGGTAAATTCTCATACCTTCCGGTTTCTATACGTAATGGAGCAACTCCACATCTAAATTTACATAATGCTGATCTGTGACGTGTGGGTAAAATCATTTTACAATATACTTCTGTTTGAAATTTAAATTTAAATGTACAGTAGGTTCTAAGCTTATTGCGACCACGTCCAGAAACACCTATCACACTGTTAATAGAGGTGGACCAGTCAGTAACATATTTCTCCATTACCGCATTTTCCACACTATCTACTAAATTGTGCTTATGTATAGGTATAGATAGGTTACAGTAATCCATCAAAGTAATGTCTGCAAACTGTCTCTTGACATAATAAAACCAGTTTTTATAACTTGTAGATTTAGCATTCGCCCATAGTGCAACTCGCTTATTTAATCTGGAATTGTCGGTATTAGCTAAGCGTGCCCAAAACCCAGATATGTGCTTCCATTGTCGCACAACTGGCGGCTGCCAACCCATTTCCCCGGAGACAGCTGCATTGGGAGAATATTTCCCAACACCAAGAAAGAAACGCATGGCACGATTGTGGATTGCATTAATGCATGAAAACGCTTTATATCCCCAAACCGGGGCGCCATAAGCAATCACAGGCCAGACAACAGAGTCATACAATTTGGAGAAAACATTATATGGTACACCCCCAACTAACTTACATTTAGCAATGAGCAGTCCCAATGCACGACTTGCACTTTGAGCAACACATTTTGCAGTAACATTGAAGTCAAGGTATTCACTCAAAACAATTCCTAAATAAGTATATATACCTATAGTTTCCAGAACATTAACACCACATTTAAAAATAACATCAGATCTTGGCATAGAAGCAGGACGAAAATGGACAACTCTACTTTTATCCCTGTTTATAAACATATCGTTTATATTGCACCAGTCATGTAAAGCATTCAATAATCTCTGCAAATCAAGTTGGTTTTCTGCTAGTAGGACAATGTCATCCGCGTACAATAGAATACCTATACAGTCATTATCGACATTAACACCGATATTTAATGATTTCAAAAATATCGTTAAATCATTAATGTACAAATTAAATAAAAGCGGCGTAAGAGAAAGTATGTGAGATGGTACGTTGGTCGCCAGATCGGACAGGTGGGTTTTCTCCGGGTACTCCGGTTTCCCCCTATACGAATGACCACATTTACGCTTTCATCCGCGCCAACGAGAGTGGTTAATATAAGTTCTAAAAACTTGCTTCGCAATCGTTGTAAAATAAATAAAGTATTAACTTTAAACAGTGCAATAATGTTGTATATCAACTGGTGTAAACACCACACCGCTAACTTAGTAAACTTGTGTCTTTTATGTTTATTTATCGTC
This sequence comes from Archivesica marissinica, assembly GCA_014843695.1. Taxonomy (NCBI): domain Eukaryota; kingdom Metazoa; phylum Mollusca; class Bivalvia; order Venerida; family Vesicomyidae; genus Archivesica; species Archivesica marissinica. Next base: position 41,885,060 of record CM026388.1, read on the forward strand.
GCTACCGGTTAATAGTAATAATAATAATAATAATAGTAATAATAATAATAATAATAATAACAACACACCGCTAACTCTTTTTTTCAGCTACGAGGAGTAGCCCGTTTATTTTTTTCATGTTGTAATTAACAATTACATATCATATTATGTAAACATATAATATCAATTACAGTTGTTTTACAATAATCTATCGATACTATATACTAGTATAGTATATGTACAACTGCATTTATTAATTTTAAAGAGAGAAGGCATTAGGTTTGAAAGTAAGATAGCAGGAGAAGAGTTGAAAAAATTCAGATCCAGAATATAAACATCTTTTCAATATCAGTTGCTAATACGATTGCTGTTACATGCTTGTGACTACACTTCTATCAGTCAATATAATTTGTTCCACTTTCTATTGTGAGCTTCTAGTTTATTTTTCATAAAGGCTATATGTTCTTCGATGTGTTGTCTTTCTTTTAAATATCTGATAACTTAGTAAACTCGATGGTACATGTATGTAACCTTTGTGTCTTTTACGTTTATTTATCGTCGCTACCGGTTGATAGTAATAATAATAATAATAATAATAATAATAATAAATACTTTATTTTACAAAGGGAGCTTACATAATACATGGCTAATACAAATAAAGCCCTCAGCACATACACACTGACATAGAAAACATATTAACCCTTTCCTTCATAGAGATATAGGTTAATATACTATTATATCTCCATACAAACGACAGCCATATTAACCCTGTCCTTCATAGAGATTTAGGTTAATATACTATTATATATCCATACAAACGACAGCCTATTAACCATTTCCTTCATAGAGATTTAGGTTAATATACTATTATATATCCATACAAATGACAGCCATATTAACCCTTTCCTTTATAGAGATTTAGGTTAATATACTATTCAAATGACAGCCGTTTAGCTATCATGCAGTGGATAAGTAGTCGCCATATGTTCCAGTATTGTCAAACCCCTTGCGGGGACGTAGACATGTTTTCCTGGGCAAGCTTAGCCGACCTAAGTGGTTAACCAGTACTAAGCAATGTGTGTGAGGTGCCTTGCTCAATGACACTACATACGTGGCCTGATCGAGTATCGAACCCGGGACAGATCGATTCCAAATCCGACGCTTTACCACTGGACCACGGATGCCACATATCTATCCCACCTCCATTGATATTACTGGGACTACATGAGATTTATGTTAATATACTATTATATATCCATACAAACGACAGCCATTTAGCTATCATGCAGTGGATAAGTAGTCGCCATATCTATCCCACCTCCATAGATATTACTAGAGCTACATGAGATTCTGGCCTGCATTATGAACATTGGTTTGGCTACTACATTGTCAATGTATGTCGTATTTGTAATGGCGTCAAGCTATGCTTCTATGAGGGAAAGGGTTAATTAAAGAAACACTACATGTTAAGTACAGTATACAGGAATACGTGGACGCTCATCACTTAATTCTTGATCCCACATAGATAATACTATAATTGATGCATATCTATTATCATATTCAGTAGTGATTGTCGTCATTTTATTTAACTTCCTCTAGTGCTCTGTTATTTAAATGTATTCAACGTTGCTACCGATTGCCCCATTTGAGCGACGGGAAATTTACCTAAAAACATAGTTCCTGGTCAGGTTCAAACGGTTACCCAGTACTTTGTTTTCCAATATTTATCGTCGCTACCGGTTGCCCAAATGAGCGACGCCTCATGAAGAGAGTAGTCATTTTAGATTTTTGGAGGAAAATGCAATAATACAGACAGAGACCCATTCCAAAGCCTCCTCTGTTTCCTCTTATGTACATGGCGTAAACACCGGCACGAGACCTCGGTTTAAAGTCTCAATTATATTAGGATCAGCCGGGGGCTCGAACCTGTGATCGCTGGATTACAAGTCCAGAGTCTTAACCACTTGACTATAGATCCGTCTGTGTTCAACGTAAGAACTGCCAACTTTTTCATATAAATAGACACATTGCGCGTGTTTAAAGTTACCGTGAATGCCTTAAGCACGCCTAATGTAGTTCATACCTCGATTGAAACAATTACGTGTGTGTTTTACGTTTATTTATCGTCGCTACCGGTTGCCCATATGAACGACGCCTCTTGAAGAGATTAGTCATTTTAGAATTTAGGAGGATAGTACAATGATACAGACAGAAATCCATTATCTGGTACCTTTACGAGCATGCGTAAAGCACCGACACGAGACATCGGTTTAAAGTACCATGTGGAAGACTGTTAATTTTATTAAGGATAAACGGGGGATCGAACCTGCGAGCCCTGGATTACCACTCCAGCGTGTTAACCATTGTATGTATGTATGTATGTATGTTCCTTTAATGTCAAACCCCTCGCGGGGACTTAGACATGTTTTCCTGGGCAGGCTTAGCCGACCTAAGCGATTAACCAGTACTAAGCAATGTGTGTGAGGTGCCTTGCTCAATGACACTACATACGTGGCCTGACCGAGTATAGAACCCGGGACCGTTCGATTCCAAATACGACGCTCTACCACTGGACCACGGACGCCACACATTAACCTGCTGAATAAATTAAACAGAATATGCAAACAACGTAGATCCAGATCAGCCGCGGCCTAGCTCCGCATCTGACCATGATCTATGTTATTTGCTATTCAGATAAGTGTTTTAGCTCCACTATCCGAATAGCAAACTGCATAGAGCCTGATCAGACGGCAAAAGCGACTTTAGTCGTGATTAGCAGGTTACAGGTTAACAACCGGACTACAGATCGGTCTGTAAGGAATCTATTTCACGGCGATCCAGTCCTGGAGTGGGACACAATGACAGGCCCGTACCCACACTGAGACACACAGAGGCAGTTGCCTCAGTTAAAATGTCCAAAGCCAAACAAATAAAATTAAATCAATAAAATGCAAACACTATCCCGTTGCTTTATAAACTGTTGACTGTTAGAGAGCTGAAAAGTCAGTACATGTACATAATTATACGTCTCAACTAGTTAAATCAGATAACGTAGTGTGTGTTTTACGTTTATTTATCGTCGCTACCGGTTGCCCATATGAGCGACGCATCCTGAAGAGATTAATTATTTTAGATTTTTAGAGGCTAGTACAATGCTACAGATAGAGACCCATTCCAGAGTCTCCTCTGGTTCTTTTACGTGCACGATGTAAAGCACCGACACGAGACCTCGGTTGAACGCCCCATCTGAATTTTCTCACTTTTCATGCGATAAATATTATTATAATGGACTGCAAGTACAAAGGTATGACGTCACAAAAGTGTTGTACTGAAAAATAAATACTTGGATTTTCTCCCTTGTCATGCGATAAATATTGCATAACATCCATTCCGTCTCGAGTGTGTGTTTGTACGTTTATTTATCGTCGCTACCGGTTGCCCATATGAGCGACGCCACCTGAAGAGATTAATTAGTTTTGATTGTTGGAGGATAGTGTAATGATACAGACAGAGACCCATCCCAGAGTCTCCTCTGGTTATTTTACTTGCACGGTGTAAAGCACCGACACGAGACCCCGGTTTAACGTCCCATCTGAAAGTCTGTTAATTTTATTAGGGTCAGATGGGGGATCGAACATGCGATCCCTGGATTACCAGTCCAGCTAGTTACCACTGGACTACAGATCCGTCCGTAGAAAACGTAGGAAATCGCTTCTATACCCCAATAATTTTAAGGGGGAACATGCCCCCGGCCACACATAGATTGCCTCGGTTGAAATTTGCCTCTGGCTACGGTACTGCATGAACTAAGCTATCGAGGTGTAAGGGATGTATTCTTTATTTCAGTCCTATTTACAATACATAAAATATACACAACAAATTATCTTTATTTCAGTCTCAACGTTGTACAATACATAAAATATACACAACAAATTATCTTTATTTCAGTCTCAACGTTGTACAATACATAAAATATACACAACAAATTATCTTTATTTCAGTCTCAACGTTGTACAATACATAAAATATACACAACAAATTATCTTTATTTCAGTCTCAACGTTGTACAATACATAAAATATACACAACAAATTATCTTTATTTCAGTCTCAACGTTGTACAATACATAAAATATACACAACAAATTATCTTTATTTCAGTCTCAACGTTGTACAATACATAAAATATACACAACAAATTATCTTTATTTCAGTCTCAACGTTGTACAATACATAAAATATACACAACAAATTATCTTTATTTCAGTCTCAACGTTGTACAATACATAAAATATACACAACAAATTATCTTTAGTTCAGTATCATCGTTTTACAATGCATAAAATATACACAACAAATTAACTTTAGTTCAGTCTCATCGTTGTACAATACATGTACATAAAATATATACAACAAATTATCTTTAGTTCAGTCTCACCGTTTTACAATGCATCAAATATACCAACAAATTATCTTTATTTCAGTATCAGCGTTGTACAATACATAAAATATACACAACAAATTACCATTATTTCAGTCTCACCGTTTTACAATACATAAAATATATACAACAAATTATCTTTATTTCAGTATCAGCGTTGTACAATACATAAAATATACACAACAAATTACCATTATTTCAGTCTCACCGTTTTACAATACATAAAATATATACAACAAATTATCTTTATTTCAGTCTCACCGTTGTACAATACATGTACATAAAATATATACAACAAATTATCTTTAGTTCAGTCTCACCGTTTTACAATGCATCAAATATACACAACAAATTATCTTTATTTCAGTATCAGCGTTGTACAATACATAAAATATACACAACAAATTACCATTATTTCAGTCTCACCGTTTTACAATACATAAAATATACACAACAAATTACCATTATTTCAGTCTCATCGTTGTACAATACATAAAATATACACAACACATTAATGATAGCAACCGATACTCGGTATTAGATTACAAAGATGATGACATATATAAATGATGGCTCACTCGATTAATAATATAAAACTCGCAACATGGAACGCATCGGGTATCATGTCAAATGCTAGCTATTTTAGTGATTTACTTGAAAACTATAATATCCAGGTGTGCGGAATCTCTGAACACTGGTTATACAATCACAACCTTCGATTCTTAAACCAGATTAACAATAAATATAGTAGTCATGCTATAGCAGAACCTGACCTCAGCTTACCGGGAAACAGGCGAGTGGGAAAAGGCGGGATTGCTATTCTTTGGAATAGAAAATTAAATAATATTGTTTCGCCTTTAATTTTGAATTCTAGATATATCATTGGCATTGAGGTGAATATAGGCATTGGAGAATACCTATATATCTTCCAAGTGTATTTGAGAAATGGAGATCAACTTCAAGTTCCACACTCTAGAACCAATTTATATGAAAACTCCTTTTTACCTTCAGTAGTTAGAGCGTTTAATGATTTACCACCATTAATCAAGCATGCACCATCTCTTTCATCGTTCAAGATGCAACTTAAAAGCGACTCTTGTCCTATTCCCGAGTTCTATTTTTCTGGTATACGTAAGAACCAGATACTACTTGCTCGATTGAGAACAAATTGTAGTTATTTAAAACATGATCTCTTCTCCAAAAACATAATTGATTCACCACTATGCACATGCGGTCAAATCGAGTCAACTTACCATTATTTCTTTGAATGTCACAAGTACTACAATATACGCCCTGAAATAGTTAACACTATTTCCCATCTCTGTCATATAACACTAAATGTGATCATATTCGGTGATATTTCTTTGCCATCTGAATATAATGAAATAATAGTCTTAGCTGTCCACAAATTCATAGAAAAGTCTAAACGTTTTTAGTATTCTGTGAACAGAGACTGACGCACTAGCAGTGATTCACTTCAAACAGTGTGCTTACTTATGGTTTCATCGCTTTCTACCCACCCTCCCCAACCTCCCTTTTACTGTTAGCTTTTCAGCTGATAACAAGCTATATTTTCAAATACTTATTATATATTTTGGTATTACTACATTATATGTTTATCTCTTAATCGCCATTTGTGCACAACATTATGCAATGGAGAAAATCTCAATAAGCTTTAAGCTTCCGATTTAATCCATTTTCGTTTTGTATACAATGTATTTGTAATGTACATTATTTTCGAATACATATGTTTAAACCAAGTGTATCTGCCAAGTAAAAATCATTCCATTGCACAATTTAAGAATAGTATTAATGATGTAGAAAATATAATATGTCAATATAAAAAACATTATATTGCGTTAGTGATGGGTGATTATAACATTTAGTTTAATCATATTTTATTGCAAATCATTATTATATATGTCATGCATAAACAGATAAAATACATAATATGAACATGCAAATGGTTTGGGCCACAAGTTTTAACAACATTAGATCGATTATAACATCGAACTCCCAACCAGACACGAGCTTAGTTTTTTCGGTTTGACAATCGTGGTAATCTACTTGTTGATCTTGTGAAATTTAAGCATAAGCAGAGAATGGGTAACTGTGTCAAATGCTTGACGGACGTCCAAAAAACATGAATATAATTTGGAGTTATTTTCTTTTTGCAAAATGAATGCTTTCACGCAATACAAATGATGTCATAGTACAACTAAGCTTTTTCGGGAAACCACCTTGTAATGCATGTACTTGAAAACTGGCGTTACTTTAAATAGCATTCAATATGACCGTTTCGTATAACTTTAATATTTGAACATAAAGATATTGCCCGATAACTGTTTGGATCATTCTTTCGCTTTTTACCGCCTTTATAAAGTGTTGATATGACACCCTTTTTTTTTTAGATTAATCGGTATATAGCAAAATTCGGACATTTTCTGGAAAATTTTGGTGATTACACTTATAAGTAAATCTCTCCCATGTTTAGTTTAAACATATTTTATTTTATCAATATTTACATCATGTTGTAACATTAATATACAAGAACAAATGGATATTAAATCGGAAGCTAGTAGCTTATTTAGATTTTCTCCATGACAAACATAATTTTCATAAACTATGGCAGAGTGTATATACATTTATGAACGTGACAAATTGTATTCAACTGTAATGATATAAGTGTAAGTAAAACTAATATGGAGATGATGATGAAGTAATCAATCAGACTGGCTTACCAGTCGGATTACGTGCAGTCGATTTAGGAAATAGTGAGGCGAGATAGGGAATGAGAGAGAGAGAGAGAGAGAGAGAGAGAGAAAGAGTGAACGAGAACGAGGTGGGAATCGTTTAATGTTTGAATGTTTAACATGTTCGTAATTAACGCGATCATATCACCACACTTTTCTATCCAAGATAACTATACTAATATATTGTCCTGTTACAAAAAAACTATAATTTACTTATTTGATAAAAATGATAATACGCGGCTGTTCTATCAATGGCTATACAGGAAGTACACATTTATGCGACAAATCTGACACCTCAGTACCATCCGCGTGATCGAAACAGAAGCACGTTCGTATAATATTGGTGTAATATAATGTAATATCTCCAGTTTACCGCGGAAGGAACAAGTTGGATATACTACTAATATATAATTAAATTATATATTTTTTTAATTATATATACCAGACTTATGCTGCTCGGACATCTTCGTTTAAATATATCTCGTTAAATAAATTGTGTTCAACCAATTAAATAAATAAAACATGGCGCAACTGATAAAGGATTCGGATACGATCAGAGCGTTTGGAAAAGTGGTACGTGATAAAAACTCTGAACTTAACAAAGAATTCTCTGTGGTCAGTCCGGTGCTGACGGAACTAAGCTTTAAACAGCGTTCTGTAGAAGAGATACAGGAGTGTATAGAGGCTACAGACGAAGTATTGAACAGCTTAATTGAGATTACTAAATCTCTTGCTGCAATAAAGGAACACTGTCATCAAGCTAAGATAGAGTCCTTACAGAGGCAGGTGAAGGATGCACAGAAACGTGACAAAATAGGAAGATCAGTGCCACAAGGTCGTGTACCTCTACTACTAATGCTAATAATAATAATGATGATGATGATGATGATGATGATGATGAGAACAAATTAATATTATTTTATTTTATTTTATTATTGTTATTTTTTTAAAGTATTATAAAGTTTTAATATTTATTATTGTCTCATCTATGTACAAAATATTATATACAATTAATAAAAACAAAACATGAGCAATATACAACAGTACATAGCCGCCGATGGAATAACGTTTTGTTAGACTTAATACGTTATGTTGTTCATCATGAATTGAATACAACAACGTGCAGCCGGAATAATCAGCTACATGTACCTACCATGGCCCTATAGAAGTAAGCAAGCATTGCGGTATTTAAAAATACTGCATACTTATCAAAACATTTTAAAACCACAACAACAACCACACACGTTTTACATTTGCGGTTAACATAGTATTACGCTGGTTAAGTTGCATACTATTATTGATTAATCTTATTAAAAAAAATATAGCAAGTATATTAATCGGCCGATTTGTTTGCCGTGAGAAAGGCTTTCAGGTAGAACATTTGGATATAGAGAGGACAATATATAAATGATATATATTACTAGTTCCCTGCTAGTGCTAGGAACAATCGACATATACTTTATATTGAAATCGCAATGCAATTAAAACACTGTATGTATGTATGTATGTATGTATGTATGTATGTATGTTCCTTTAATGTCAAACCCCTCTCGGGGACCTATACATGTTTTCCTGGGCAGGCTTAGCCGACCTAAGTGATTAACCAGTACTAAGCAATGTGTGAGGTGCCTTGCTCAATGACACTACATACGTGGCCAGACCGAGTATCGAACCCGGGACCGTTTGATTCCAAATCCGACGCTCTATCACTGGACCACGGACGCCACGTCGATATATCTTGTCTGGTCAGTCAAATAAATATAGTTTTAACACCGAGACTATTAATTGGGCGTATTGAGTTTCTGATCATATCAACGCCTGGGGAAACGGGCGGGTTTTCCCGTGAAATTATTAATCCTATTAATAGGCCTATTAGCATGTGACTTAATTAATGACGTACTTGAATCGAAAGCGAGGGCGGACTGCAATGTTGATCAAACTTTATAATTGGCCGCCATTGGTTACGGGTCAACGGAACGATAAATAGCTTTAAAAAGTACAATGTGCGTCTGATTTAACATATTTACTCAATATTTAAGTCGTCCTTAGTTCAATTACGCCGAAACTACCCACTACAATATAAAATTAATATTTAAAATCCGCCATCTCGTCGATATAACACAGAAACGGGACATTATATGCTTGTGATGTAAATGAGGCTACGGGAGCATTCGTGTATATTCGGAAATGATCGTTTATAATCGTGCTTGTTCGGCGATTTCCGATAGAATTCCGTTACTATATTTAGCGATATTATCTTGTCGAGAAGAGTTGTCGTTCTTCAAATACACACACTCTTTTATGAGGATGTATGTAGATGGCGCTACGATCGGAAATCCGGTCATTTTGCCAGAAGTTAAAAAGTGAAAAATCGACAGACTGGCACCCAGGCTAAACTTTAAATAGTAAGATCGTGTTAGATAAACGCGAATCAAGTAAGATATAAGCCTTGTGTGCGGTTGTCTTATGTGTGTGTTATACGTTTATTTATCGTCGCTATGAATTGTCTTGTCTTTAACAGACTTTCAGATGGGACTTTAAACAGAAGTCTCGTATCGGTGCTGTACACCGTGCACGTAAAAGAACCAGATGAGACTCTGGAATGGGTCTCTGTCTGTATCATTACACTATCCTCCAAACATCGAAATTGACTAATCTCTTCAGGAGGCGTCGCGCATATGTGCAACCGGTAGCGACGATAAATAAACGTAAATCACACTATGCATTGTGTATATAGTGCCAACCAGGAGTGATATGCATTTACATCACTGCTGGTCACGGGTTCGAGCCCAGCTGAGACCGTGTCTCTTTATATGAAAAAGTTGGTTTCTTATGGCGGTTGGTGCACCAAGTACTTAACCGCTGGAGCATTTCTAGGAAAGGTGTTGTTAGCCTATAGGTAAGCTGCCCGTCGCTCACAACCGGTAGTGACGAATAAAAACGATTCTTTGAGTGAAACCCCATGTATATAAGACCCCATGTATATAAGACGTGCACTTGATGACTTTACCCCTGTCTGCCTGCGCTACATTCTCAAATATCTTCTCTTTCTTCTGCATTCTTACCGGTATTATACATCTGTCATTTCTAAGCAATATGCACACTTGGTATACATGTATTAGTTCCACACGGTCCAATATATTACTGTGTATTTTGAACTGCAAGGAGGGAAACTATATAAGCTCTGCTTCCTTTTTAATCCTTTCCTATTCTTTGATTGTGCGTGCATGTATTGTTTTGTGAATGTATATAGTGGAATAAATATGTTTAAACCAATAGGAAGGACAACAGTAAGCTGCATAGCTTTCTGTCCATTTCCTTATTTCAATTGTTGTAACTAATCAGGTACATGGTGGAACATGGTGTTTAAACCAACATACTACTGGTTTGGTTTTCGAAGGTGGTAGGATATGAGGTCGTGCACTATATACTTAGCAT
>CM026388.1:41896669-41955938 GCA_014843695.1 Archivesica marissinica
CAGTATGTCATCAAAATTCAGCAGCCACTGTTTGAATTATCCTGTATACACACGCAGCCAAACCGCTGTTCATAATGGCGGGATGAATTAAAATACAAATACACATAAGTGGTTGTGCGCTTGTGTATTGTTGTGAAATTATGGCACACAAACGCAGCCAAACCACTGTTCATAATGGCGGGATGAATTAAAATACAAATACACATAAGTGGTTGTGCGCTTGTGTATTGTTGTGCAATTGTGGCGCACAAACGCAGCCAAAACAGTAACCCCTGTTCATAATGGCGGGATGCAGGCAGTTGATGGAGCTAGTCCAAGCTTCCGACACATATGGAAGTTCAGGCGGTTATGCCCTGTTCTAGGCCGGACTATCGTGACTTGCTCCTGTCTGGTGAGAAGGTGGTAGTCATCCTTCTCGACTGTTGGCTTTGATGCAGATTTGATTATGGTGCATTTCTCCTTGTAAGTCAAATCTTTGTCTGGTTGCCTCTCGGTAGAACCTTGCTTGGCAAGCTGGTCAGCCGCTTCATTGCCAGGAATGCCTATGTGTGCAGGTACATGTGTTAGACAGGGCATCCAGAACTGAGAGCGCATCAGTCAGGAAGACAACCTGGGCACACTCCACAGTGTTGTGTACTAGAGATGCTGCTGTTTCAAGGGCCTGTACTTCTGCCCCATAGTTGCTGCAGTGTACTCCAGTAGGTAGAGCAACTGACTGTGTGTGTCCATCTGGGTGTCGGACATACACGCCTGCTCCTCCGTTTGCTACTGCTTTTGTGTAGACTTGTAGCCATGCTTCTCCAGGATAACTCTTGTCGATGTGTGCTAGTGTGAGGGCACGTTTGACGTCATCATGTTGTCTATCTCTGGATGTCATGTATGGGATTGTACTGCAGATGGTAACCTTGGATTCATCGCTAGTCAACCATGGCTTGGATAGAAATGGCGTTGGAGGCAATGTCTTGGCTGGGAGATGGCTGGTGTGCTTTCGAGCAAGCTTCTTGGACTGGTGGATGAAACTGCTTCGCTTTAGACGATTCTTCGTTAGTGCCTCAACTCTCTGCTTCATCGGTTGTTCTTCCTGACATCGAAACTTCTCTGTCTGTAGAATAATTCTTGTGTCGCGACGTTCTTGCAGTTTCTGGATGGAAGTAATTTTCTCCATGGCCTTGATTGGGGTGCTCTTCATTGCACCTGTGATCAGCCTGAGAGCCTTGTTCTGAACCTTGTCGAGTGTCTGTTGGTTGGTCTTGGCTGATGCTGTCCAGGCAGTGGATCCATATTTCAGGTGAGGCTTGACCACACCTTGGTATATAGTCTTCAGTGGTGCCAGCAAGCTTCCGAAGGATTGCAAGCTTGCGCTTGGCTTTGGCCTCTGCTTTCTGGATATGTGGCTTCCATGTCTGCCGTCTGTCAAATGTCACCCCCAAGTATGTTGGCTCGTTGTCCGTCTTCAAGGCAGTTCCACCGACTTTGATGGTTCCAGCTTTCTGTTTGGTGGAACGTGTGAAGAGTGTGGTTTACGACTTCTCCTTATTAATAGAGATGCACCAGTCTTCTGCCCATGTTGTGAGCTTGTCTGGGGCCATCTGCATTCTGTATGTGGCAGTCGTTGCATGTTCTTCAACACACCACATGACCAAGTCGTCAGCATAGAGTGCTGCTTTGATACCTTTTGCAAGAAAGTCATCGATGAAGATGAGGAACAGTGTAGGCGAGATCACTCCTCCTTTAGAAACACCGTGTCGGATGAGGAATTTCTTGCTCTTCTGGTTGTCAACAAGTACTCTGGCTCTGCGATTGTGTAGGAAGGATTTGGTCCATCGGAGCATCTTGTCGGCAATTCCGCATCGTTGTATCTTGACCATCAACCCATCAGTCCAGACGTTTTCAAAAGCCATCTGGAGGTCTATCCAGGTTGCAAAAACTACCTTCTGGCCTTGGAAATGCATCCTCAACTTCCTGAGCGAGGTATGTTGCCTGGTCCGCTGTGCATCTGAACTGTCGGAATCCTGCTTGTTCCTTGGATAGGAGGTTTTCTGTCTCAAGGTACCACATGAGTCTCTTGTTAACTATCCTCTCCATTGTCTTGGCCACACAGCTAGTGATACTAATAGGGCGATAGCTGGAAGCTTTCTTTCTATCCTTGCCGTTATTGTAGATTGGGATAACGTTGGCTTCCTTCCAGATTATTCTATTCGATTATTCGGTCAGGGGTATTCGAATATTCGATTATTTTTGGGAATTCTACCAAAAACTCAAAATCACTCAACTCTTATAAAAATTGCCAAACTATTTGACTTTCTGCTTTACGCGTAAACGTCATCTTCGTCAAATGGTTATTCAGATTGATATTGTACCCGAATATGTTAAATCCAATTTGCATAGATTACACCTACAGTTTTCTTATTCTCATTTTTGAGAACAATATAATATTTGTTCCCGAATATTCGAATACTGTCCATATTCGAATATGTTTTGCCATCCCTAATTAAATCAGTATCCTCTATTTCTTCATGGACGCCAACACCGAGGAATATGTCTAAGGTGATTATGTTCTACGTCGATTTTCTTGTCCAGTCGACAAAGCGCGCGGCGGTTTCTACCTGGCAGCATATCATTCCTAACAACGGGTCCATTTCTGGGCAACACCATCCACGAGTTGTCAGCTCACGGCAGCAAGAATGTTCCCGGATGTTACAGCCGTATCGCGCCGTCACCAGTAGGGTCCGGATATATCTAGTTGCACCCCACAATACATCGGCCTGGGCACCCACAGCATACGCTCTTTTCTGTGGTAAGCCACAACCTTTCGAATCCGGAGCGATGATGACATTAACGAAGTCCATGACCCATTTTCGTGCAGTTCGTTGTATTCCGTACATTCTACATCCGTTATATCGAATTCCGTCGGACCGAACAAAATATTTCGACATAACCGAAGTTTGACTTAACGAAGTTTGATATAATCGGTGCCAGTTATATGTATAAAAGATAGTGTCAGAAACGGGACTTTGATCCGACTTCGAGATAACCGGAGAATTCGACATAACCGACTTTGACATAGCGGATGTAGACTTTATATAAATGACGTTTTATTTATATACTAGATTCAGTGGAGGTCGTGATAGCGCCGTGGTAGCGCGTTCGCTTCAGGTGAGAAATGACCAGAGTTTGAGCCCCGCTGGAGCCGTTAGACAAGGCATGTAAATTCCACATGCCTCTTCTCTCTCCCTCGTGGCGATGTATTCCATCAGGAATGAGGTCTCGAGAGTGATTAATATAAGTTGTAAAAACTTGTTTCGCAATCGAGCTAAACTAAATTTGTATAAAACTAATTGATTCAGAGCATGTGCAAACAACATATTTTTCTCACTCGAAAAGTCAAAATGTGAGACAAATTGTTCACATAACTCGGTTTCAAGCGATGGAAGGGAGATAACTTTATAATGACGAAGACTTCTACTTTGATACTGTATAATTTTATATACTTGAGGACATAGAAAACGCACACAAGCATGCACATACACAATTAATGGTTTGGGTCACAAGTTTTAACTACATTAGACAACAGCCCGCACCAGACAATAATGTAGGTGTGCGTTTGTGTGTGTTTTACGTTTATTTATCGTCGCTACCGGTGCCCATATGAGTGACGCCTCCTGAAGAGATTAGTCAGTTTCGATTTTTGGAGGATAGTGCAATGATACAGACAGAGACACATTCCAGATTCTTCTCTGGTTCTTTTACGTGTACGGTGTACAGCACTGATACGAGACCTCAGTGTAAGGTCCCATCTGAAAGACTGTTAATTTTATTAGGGTCAGACGGGGGATCGAACCTGGATTACCAGTACAGCGTGTTACCACTGGACTACAGATCCGTCTGTAAAGTGAGTCAGTGTGACAGGTTTTTATCTGAATGTATGGGTGGGGGCGGTGTAGGGTGCGGTACAACTTGTAATGACAAAAAATATGTATTTTAAATGAAAATATAAATAAGTTGACAGTCGCAGGGGTGATCTAAACACCCTTACGCCCAGTTAACCGCCATTGCCTTGAATCCCTATCAGTTCATAGTTGATGCATTCTCTAGTCAAACGTATTGGATTCCAAAGACTGAAATCACAACAAAGCCAACACTCTAAACCCCCTTACCCCCACATAACCGCAATTGCCTTGTATGACTATCCATACCAGTTCACATGTTTTGCATTCTCTCGTTAAACGTATTGGATTTCTAAGATGGAAATCACAACACGGAAGAAATTAAATAAACCTATAGTACACAAAAGGATCCTATTCCTCTTTTCGAAATAACCTCCATTTGCATTTGACTGCACCGTGTAATAGAATCGTTCATTGTTCGTGTTGGTATTTGGTTAATTTTTTTTTATTTAAGTTTATTTAACGTCGCTACCGGTTTCCCATTTGAGCGACGGGCAGTTTAGCAAACACCTTTCCTGGGCAGGCTCCAGCGGTTAACAAGTACTTGGGTGCACCAACCTCCGTAAGAAACTACCAACTTGTTCATATAAATGATACATGGCTTGAGCGGGGCTCGAACCCGTGACCACTCGACCACGAAGGCGGAACTTTGGTTAATAGTTACACTAAGCGTTTATATCATATGGCGACTTCGACCCTCCAATGACCCATGTAGAACCGCTACCTTCCCTCAAGTCAGCTGGATAGCCTCATCACATGACATTACTAGGTGAATCGAACAGGATTCGAATCTACAGAGCCGCCTTTTGGTGAACACTCTCTACTACTCTGAGAGGTAAATTTACCCCTGTCCTGGAAGTTATAAAACATTTCTCCAATCTCAAAACTCAGTCCCAACCGTCTGATTGGTTCAGCTGACAGTAAGACCCAGACTCAACCAATCAGATCACTTGAGCTTGAGATTGAGATCTGAGAAAATGTTTTATAACCTCGGGGCCTGGCACCAAGCCAAAACAGTGTTTAGTTTAAACTTGATTTATTTTACAACGATTGCGAAGCAAGTTCTAACAACTTATATTAATCACTCTCGTTGGCGCGGATAAAAGCGTAAATGTTGTCAGGCATGTGGAAGGAAACCGGAGTACCCGGAGAAAACCCACCTGTCCGATCTGGCGACCACCGTACCATCTCACATACTTCCCGGATTGAACAGGATCGAACCCGGATTGTATTGGTGAGAAGCGAGCGCGCTAACCACTGCGCTAATCGGACAGCACGAACCCGGATTGTATTGGTGAGAAGCGAGCGCGCTAACCACTGCGCTAATCGGACAGCCATAAAACAGCGCATTCGGGGGGGGGGGGCAGACATTACACAAAAAATGTATCGCTAACATACACTGAACCGACTTTCTAAACGTCCACCTAATAAATTGTGAGTTTAGGGTAACGGGTCTGTGTATTGTGTATCATGGCTGACCAAGCGGAACGGAAGGTTCGAATCCTAGTCCTAGTTTTGGCATGAGGACCACGTGCACGGCATGGTGAGTGCTCAATTTGATTGCAATTTATTCTATGTGCGACCCGTAACCGAAAAAACAGAACATATGGCGAGAATGACCATTGAGGAACGCGGGCGAGCCGTCGGTATGCTTGATACAAGAACTTCTATCAGACAGGTATGTTCAGCGTTGTAATTAAATTCGATATTTCAAGTACATTTTGTAATGAATCATACAATGTCATATTTTAATATCATTCTAAATCATTTCCATCGTGTTTCCATGTTGCACGACTTTTCAACAGACGGCATTCTACTATGATCTTTACTTGTTGATTGTCTTCAACTGTTATACAACATCAGGTGGACGTTTAGAAATTCGGTTCAGTTGTACATACAGTTGGCTTTGTAATACATATGGAGGTATACCTGCTTGATAAGTGTCGGTGTAACGGTTTTGAATAGAGATACGAGTCAAATCTGTAATACAGAAAACCACTGTGGCGTGTGTCGGGTCGTTCTGAAAACAGGATATAGAAATTTACATATTGTAATCTAACTCCTCATGTGACAAGCTTGTAATCACGTGAGACGAGACTGTAATCTCGGGATAGCATCGATAAGAAGTCATATGAAGACCAACTACTATATATAAGCGTATTACATTAGTTTAGTAGCGGACACACGGAAGAACATACTAAATCCAAAGGTAATCTAATTTCAAAATATTTCGTTATAAGATAAGTAATGCTACTGTAGATATGTGTGTGTGTGTGTTTCTTACGTTTATTTATCGTCGCTATCGGGTGCCATATGAGCGACGCCTTCTGAAGAGAATAGTCCGATTGCTGCCCGAATAGCGCAGCCTCGCTTCTCACCAATGCAACCCGGATTCGATCCTCGGACCGGGAAGTATGTGAGATCGGACAGGTGGGTTTTCTCCGGGTACTCCTGTTTCCTCCACATGAATGACCACATATACGCTTTCATCCGCGCCAACGAGAGTGATTAATATAAGTTGTCAAAAACTTGCTTCGCAGTCGTTATAAAATAAATAAAGTTTAAACTTAGAGATTAGTCATTTTAGATTGTTGGAGGATAGTGCAATGGAGGATAGTGCAATGATACAGACAGATACCCATTCCAGAGTATCCCCTGGTTCTGTTACGTGCATGGTGTACAGCACCGACACGAGACCTGTATACATTTATTTCTGTACTCAATATAAATACACACACGCGTAATATTGTATGTCATGCACGAAAATACCGTCTCCGGCATAATGGTTAAATAGGTAGCATACAGAGCTGGATGCCGAAGATTCGATCCTCGTCTGTGGTTTATTCTGATATGGCCGGTTGGTGAAACGCCAGATAGTTAAATAATGTTTACTGATTGCCTGGTGCCTGGCCTGTAAACCAGATAGTTAAATAATGGTTACTGATTGTATGGTACCTGGCCTGTAAGCCAGATAGTTAAATAATGGTTCCTGATTGCCTGGTACCTGGCCTGTAAGCCAGATAGTTAAATAATGGTTACTGATTGTCTGGTGCCTGGCCTGTGAGCCATATAGTTAAATAATGGTTACTGATTGCCTGGTGCCTGGCCTGTAAGCCAGATAGTTAAATAATGGTTCCTGATTGCCTGGCTCCTGGCCTGTAAGCCAGATAGTTAAATAATGGTTACTGATTGCCTGGTGCCTGGCCTGTAAGCCAGATAGTTAAATAATGGTTCCTGATTGCCTGGCTCATGGCCTGTAAGCAAGATAGTTAAATAATGGTTACTGATTGCCTGGCTCCTGGCCTGTAAGCAAGATAGTTAAATAATGGTTCCTGATTGCCGGGCTCCTGGCCTGTAAGCCAGATAGTTAAACAATGGTTCCTGATTGCCTGGTGCCTGGTCTGTACGGATATGATCCGCGAAGTATACATGTCTTATAAGTCAGAAACGGCTGGAGCGTTAAGTGAAATATAGAACTTTAGCAGTGAACGTTTTTTTTAATTTTTAAAGAAGCGGAATAACTTTAATAATTCGCACTTCTTTACAGTTATGGCGTCCAATAACTACAGTTATCAATATTGTCAACGTCAGCGTTATCGTCATATAGCGGCCAGTGACGTCATAAACGTCTAAATGTACCATTATGACGCAAGTTAGCAAACGTTTGCATCGTTTTGTCAGTGTCGTCATTTATGATGTCGTCTACATGCGCCATTATAGTGCACGGTTGCATCGTTTTCTATCATAAAGATACGTTTCGGTTTAAAGTTTATGAGTTTATTTATTTTACAAAGATTTAAAATGTGTTTGTTTATGTGTAACCTATTATTGTCACTGATATTCATTCTGTAAAATCTATTCGTAACACACACTGACGCAAAAAAACATTACAATGAAACCACTGGAGTAAAATATAAATATACTGTAAAATGCTATAACTTCGCGAACACGCTATTTCGCGATGTTCACGAATTTGACCATTTTCAATTAATTCTAGGAGTTTTGAATTCGCGCATGTATCGTGTGCTGCCTCGCTATACACTCAACAAACGTCCTAATCGGTCATATAGTGTTTTCTGGAAGGTATCTTAATGTACCACGAAATGAGAGAATATGCAAATCTTGTAGCTTAAGAACAATCGAAAATGAGTATCACTTTCTTTTAATATGCACATTGTACACCGATATACGAAAAAAATACATAAAGACGTATTATTGCAGTTGGCCAACTTTAAATAAATTTGATAAACTTATGATGTCAAGAAATAAAACGGAAATCTCAAACTTATCAAAATACATATATTTTGCCAGTAAAGTCCGAACAGAGTTAGATCAAATCAATAATATTCCTTGAACTATAATACTAATGAATACTAAAACAAACTAAGCTTCTCTTTAAAAAAAATTAAAAATTAAAAAATAAAATATGATAATTATGATAATAATGTTTCATGTTGTCATTACATTACATGTTATGTTTATATACTATTTATAATAGACTAGAAGCACTGTAATTTTGCTTAATGTTGAATAAATGTTGTTGTTGGTGTTGGTGTTGTTGTTGTTTTGCAGTATTTGCAGCAAACTTAAACACATATAATAACAATATTCAATCATCTTATTTTTCACATTACATATCTCAGCAGGGTTCCCTCTGTCTGAATGTTTGTCGCCAATTGAAAAACACTGGAGCCAATTAAAAAAACTTGGAACCAACTAAGAGCCATATATCACAAATTAATATTTGAAGCCATGTATTTGACAAAACATGTGCCAAAAAAACAAAAAAACAAAAGTTGCGCCAAATATTTTCGCCAATTCACAACATTTAGCGGCAATATTTGTTTGTTTTTTTGTCGCAATTGACTCCATTGGCGACCGTCAGCGGGAACTTTATGCAAGTAATTGCTGTATAATCATATGTAGCAAAATACATTAAATGGTCATATGAACCTACCTGTGCGACAACTACAATATGACAATAATACAGTGAGTGTGTGTTTTACATTTATTTATCGTCGCTACCGGTTACCCATATGAGCGACGCCTCCTGAAGATATTAGTCATTTTAGATACAGAGAGAGACCCATTCCAGAGTCTCCTCTGGTTCTTTTACGTGCACGGTGTAAAGCACCGACACGAGACCTCGGTTTAACGTCCCATCTGAAAGACTGTTAATTTTATTAGGGTCAGAAGGGGGATCGAACCTGCGATCCCTGGATTATCAGTCCAGCGTGATACCACTGGACTACAGATCAGTCTGTTAATAATACAGTGAAATTACATTTCGTTAGTTTATACAAATTTATTTTAGCTCGATTGCGAAACAAGTTCTTTCAACTTATATTAATCACTCTCGAGACCTCATTCCTGATGGAATCCATCGCCATGAAGGAGAGAGAAGAGGCAATGTGGAATTTAAATGCCTTGCCTAAGGGCACAATCGTAACGGCTCCAGTAGGGCTCGAACTCCGGACCTTTCGCACCTGAAGCGAACGCGCATCCACTGCGCTATCACGACTTCCACGACATTTGTTCGAAGATATTTCGGCCGGATGAGGCTACGAACAGAACAGAAATGAAAACATATATACCAGTCTTCCCGAAATCCGTAGGACCGCCTGACATGCCAGACAAAAAATCCTTCGGTCAGACAAAATATATTGAAAGTTTAAGTGCATTTTAATCATTTGTCTGACCGGTGTCAGACAAACTCTGGCAACATTTCGTGAAGACTGATATACCGTATGATTATTAATGAGAGACATTATTGGGTATTCGATTACCTCCCTTGACAGATAAAGTCCGATTTATCCCGAAATATGTATTGGTCCTTTTAGTTGAAAGCCTTTGTTTTTATTGGTGTTCCCTTACCATATGTTGCGGTAAGATAAATGTGATTTTATCAAAAGCATGTTAATTAATTTATAATCAATTTCTACAGTGATATACATTGCTGTGATATCTGTCGAGATTTAGAAATTTAATAATTATAAGATAAGAAAACTAATGAAAACAGATATCGTGTGGTGCAAAGGAAACAACGATAAAAACAGAGGAAGTCAAATTTGGAATTTCAGATTGACCTCACTAGCTACATTGTTTTCAGATGTTGCGACTTGCACTTCTCGTTGCCCTGGCAACTGTTGCCATGGGAGCAAGCATGGTTATGTTCAATACGGAACTAGATAATGAGTGGCGTTTATATAAAGAATACCATAAGAAGGTGTATATGTACGGAGAGGATATAAGCAGGTATGTATGGGTTCACTTACAATTCATAAAACGCATGCTTTAATTCGGTGTAATACAGTCACCACATACTTTATTATATGTTCACACGTGTAATAACTTCTATCAAGCTCTAATTGATAGCCTGATCATTCATATTTGATGTAAATTTTGTATATACAATAAGGGAGTCAATTTATGTATAGATACTTCAAATTCATAACTAATAAGTAACCGTTTTCAACCTTACTAAATTTCGAAAAGTTTATACATTTATAATTTAGAAATTTTGTTCGTTACAATTAAGCACATCAAATACATCATATCTTTACACAGATAATTACTGCCATTCACACTAGATAGTTATTATGCAACATCTATATTACTCGTCTGTGCAATATGATGACAGAAGATTTGTGCCAAGCAGTATACACATTAATTGTTTGTTCTGTTGCATATTTGGATAATAATAAACGTGTCTGCCATGGGCATTCTGGGTCCATGAAGATTCAAAATTCACCCATTTGCTGCCCAATCTGGGTAGGTGTACGTTCGAATCCAGCACTAGCTAATATATATACCCCGATATTCTGGCTGCATTACGCTAATCCAGAATCTGAACCAGGTTCAATAAATAAGAATTAAACTTTTCGTAAAATTTAAATTGTGAATTGGATCTTTTAATTATAGGTAAGAGTCTCTAATATTCTTTTATTCTCTTTAATAAGCACTGACGTCGCACTATATTGTATGATTTTATGATAGCTGACTTAAATATTAATTGTATTGCAATCGGGTCTTCTCGGCATATAGATGCTTGAAACCGCCCACAACTGTCTATGTTAATTTAACCGAATATTCACAATACAAATAATGAATATACCGACCAAGAAATAATACGTTTGTAGTTGACATTAGATAATGTCCGTCATTGCAAAATAGTTGTTTCTTACGTCTAGTATAATTCATATGGGCTCACTTACGACTGTGCGTTGAATAGCACGTGCGACGGTTTCTAAGGCATTTATGAGATGTTGGCAAAATGGAAGAAAACAGCTTTATTTAATTATTTCCACAATCGATGCCATAAAGCATTCAATATTATCGTTATCAAGTTATCGCATCTAGAATAGCATTGACTTCCCGTCAGCCACTTTATCAATGTACTATTAAAGCAGCATTACATCGTAATAAAGGATGTTTTAATTAGAAAATTGAATTTAATTAAAAAAGACAACGTGGGACAAATGGGGACGATGCATTCCGAATGTAAACAAGTGCGGACGATGCGTTCTGGTTGTAAACAAATGCGTAACCGGTCGACTCGGAAAGTCCTACTTTCGGTTTCGAGTTTGTTTTATCGTAAAAAAACATTGATTACCAATTGCACATAAGTATACAATGTATAATGTTAGAATGTGTAGCAGCATTGCTACCCATACGTAAAATTTGAATCTTTCAAATATCTTTTATTTCATACGATGTAATGCAGCTTTAAAGCTTAATTATATCGTATGAAATAAAAGATAATTGAAAAAGTTTTATTGGAATTTTATCATTTCTGAGCGACTGTTTCGATTTTTGTAAACACACACACATTAGTATTTATATTTTACCCAAAACATCCTTTATTACGATGTAATGCTGCTTTAAGCTACTGTTGCAATCGTTCTAATAAACAATTGTCTAAATACGACATGCATCGGATATCCGCAATTAGCGTAACATGTGAAACAAAAACTGACACTCATGAAAATGGTGACTCGAAGACAATGTGATCGTATCATTGTTAATCCATTGTATTTATCTGTATTCTATCACTGATGGTCACGGGTTCGAGCCCCGCTCAGGCCGTGTCTCATTTATATGAAAAAGTTGGCAGTTTCGTACGGAGGTTGGTGCACCCAAGTACTGGTTAACCGCTGGAGCCTGCCCAGAAAAGGTGTTGTTAAGTAAAACTGCCCGCCGGCGATATAGCCCGAAATGCAGGCGTAAAACCCGAAGTATAACATAATAACATTATCTGTATTCTAAGCAGGCAAACATGCTGGATATATAGGTGTTAGATATACGTACGTTCACTATGCTCAGTCGTATTATTACAAATATAAGCACTGCAGTATCGTTTTACAAATTCATGAATCGAATTATATGATTACATATTTGTACACGTGTTATCTTGAATATACGAGATAATCTATTGAACTATTTCATTACATATTATTGTACATATTCATATTATTTTACGAAGTCGTTATATAGGCCTACATAGAAATACATTGTCTACAAAGGCTAATTGTTGATAACTGTTCCGTCACATTTAATGCATCAATGTGACCAACATTATATGTACTATGAGAATGTTTTATCTTTATACGAATGGTTAACATTGGAATAATTCAATATCATGTTAAAGAAAGTGTACGACTCGATAATTCCCGCATGCGATAGTATGATATGGAATTAACGCGGACATATCGTACGTTCTTTGTAAGCAGGTTTTATCTTCCGTAATATATATAAGTTTACATATACGGGTGAGATACCTATGCACGATATATCCGAATTGTTATGACTCATCATATACGTGTTTATTGTGTGTTTATGCTGTCGTTATGCATCACGCTAATCCAGAATCTGAACCAGGTTAAATAAATAAGAATTAAACTTTTCGTAACATTTAAATTGTGAATTGGATCTTTTAATTATAGCCCGACCCGCCCCCGGTACCTCACAATAAGCGAGTTCCCCACTACATACACTACACAGAACCATAGACACACACCACAAGAAATATAACCCGGGTCGGCATAACACCTGGAAGGATTCTGATTGGTCGCGGCATGACATTGACAGCTTGCAATACACATTCGAAATATACATATTGTTTGTGTTCATGCTGTATTTCTTGAAAATCAAATGCTTAGATCAATACAATGCTTAATATGCACAAGTGATTTAAAAATTATGTCGATTATTTGCGTGAAGTTATTTTATTAGTACGCACTATTTACTACGGCGTATGAATGGAATGTAATAAGGCTCCAATGTATACTGGCACACATACACCTATTTTTTCTTCCAATTTATGGTTTTTGTTACTATGGTAATGTTTTGTTACCAGTCATGAACATTATTGTGCAAAACAACCGTCAACACCGACTATTTAAGGAATAAAATCAACATTTGTTGCGGATAAAATCAACATTTGTTGCGGTTATGCAATACATGTGTGTCGCTAAAGTTTACGTTAACCCTTTCTCTCATAGAAGCACCTCTTGGCGCCATTACAAATGTGACATACATTGACAATGTAGTAGCCAAACCAATGTTCATAATGCAGACCAGAATTGCATGTAGTCCCAGTAATATATATGGAGGTGGGATAGATATGGCGACTACTTATCCACTGCATGATAGATACATGGCTGTCGTTTGTATGGAGATATAATAGTATATTAACCTAAATCTCTATGAAGGAAAGGGTTACACAGTACAACTGTAAGCGTATTAGTTTATAAACTTTATATTAATCACTCTCGAGACCTCATTCCGAGGGAGAGAGAGAAGAGGCAATGCGAAATTTAATTGCCTTGCCTAAAGGCACAATCGTAACGGACGCGATTGACGCGAAATCCGGCCCTTCACACCCGAAACGAACGCGCTACCACTACGCTATCACCGCGATTTCCACCATATTATTCAATAACATCTTTCTTTGTACAGACGCCAGACCTGGGAACGCAACTTGGCATACATCAACATGCACAACCTCCAGGCTGACGGCGGGGCTCATACCTTCTGGCTAGGAATGAACGCATTTGGTGACATGGTGTGTTTTTATTCATTCATTTATACATATCTTTACAGTTATGTCTCACATATGTGCCTATGCATATTTATCTTTAAAAATATCAGATATACTGAGCCAAAGTATCATATGTTTCATCACGCCAGGCGCGTAGCTAGGCGTACGCATATACGTATGTGCGTAAGATTTATTTTGAAAGTAGCGAAAAATGCAATAAAACTGGATTGTAAGGGGCTATTGGTCATTCACAAGAAAGCAGACATGATCGAAATGCTAACATATATTGATTGTAGCTGATGTTCATAGTATGCAATAGTCACCTGAGACCATATTGCGGAAATATTATCCCCTAGAATGGTGCGTAATCCATATTTAGGCCTAGCTACGCGCCTGCACGCGTTTAATATAGACTCCAATAATAAAAAAGCAAACGTCAATTCAGAAGCTTGGCTGACCGTTCTCTGAAATGCTACTATCAATTTTTGGATTTTGTTTTAAACACTTTATTTATTTTACAACGATTGCGAAACAAATTTTAACAACTTATATTAATCACTCTCATTGGCGCGGATAAAAGGGTAAATGTGGTCATTCGTGTGGGAGGAAACCGGAGTACCCGGAGAAAACCCACCTGTCCGGTCTGGCGACCACCGTACCATCTCACATACTTCCCGGTCCGAGGATCGAACCCGGGATGCATTGGTATTGCATTACGTTTTGGAGTTTAGCAGATCGGACAGAACACTGATTATTGATTGCAAGTTAGTCTTCGAATATTTTCGGAATAATTTGTAGTAGCAATGCAATTTATACATACAAAAAACATTTTATTTGCTTTTGGATGTTCTGTATGTAATGTCGCTTTAAGCAACAGATACAACCATATTGTTGTTGGGTGTTCTCCATGTAATGTCGCACTAAGCAACATATACAACCATATTGATTTTGGGTGTTCTCCGTGTAATGTCCCTTTAAGCAACACATACAACATTATTGTTTTTACTTTTTGATGTTCTCCGTGTGATGTCCCTTTAAGCAACACATACAACATTATTGTTTTTGCTTTTTGATGTTCTCCGTGTAATGTCGCTCTAAGCAACACATACAACATTATTGTTTTTGCTTTTTGATGTTCTCGATGTAAAGTCGCTTTAAGCTATGGTCACTAGCCTCGTACAATATATTTTAGACAAACAAGGAATTCGTTAGTATGATGAACGGGTACAATGGTACGCATACACATAGCGGAGCCTCGTTCCTGGCTCCCAGTCATGTGCAACTTCCGGATACCGTTGATTGGAGGCCGAAGGGTTACGTCACAGACGTCAAAAATCAAGTGAGTATTGTTTTTTTATCCAGCAGAGATACCGTATAATCGGCAAGGCCAATGTGGTTCATGCTGGGCATTCTCGGCAAGGTCAACGTGGTCCATGCTGGGCATTATCGGCACGGTCAATGCGGTCCATGCTGGGCATTCTCGGCAAGGTCAATGTGGTCTATGCTGGCCCTTTGCTGGGCATTCTCGGCAAGGTAAATGTGGTCCATGCTGGGTATTCTCGACAAGGTCAATGTGGTCCATGCTGGGCATTCTCGGCCTGGTCAATGTGGTCCATGCTGGGCATTCTCGGCAAAGTCAATGTGGTTCATGCTGGGCATTCTCGGAAAGGTCAATGTGGTCCATGCTGGGCATTCTCGACAAGGTCAATGTGGTCCATGCTGGGCATTCTCGGCAAGGTCAATGTGGTCCATGCTGGGCATTCTCGGCAAGGTCAATGTGGTCCATGCTGGGCATTCTCGGCAAGGTCAATGTGGTTCATGCTGGGCATTCTCGGCAAGGTCAATGTGGTTCGTGCTGGGCATTCTCGGCAAGGCCAATGTGGTTCATATCATGCTGAGCAATCTCGGCAAGGCCAATGTGGTTCATGCTAGGCATTCTCGGCAAGGTCAATGTGGTCCATGGTGGGCATTCTCGGCAAGGCCAATGTGGTTCATGCTGGGCATTCTCGGCAAGGCCATTGTGGTTCATGCTAGGCATTGTCGGCACGGTCAATGTGGTCCATGCTGGGCATTCTCGGCAAGGCCAATGTGGTTCATGCAGAGCATTCTCGGCAAGGCCAATGTGGTCCATGCTGGGTATTCTCGGCAAGGCCAATGTGGTCCATGCTGGGCATTCTCGGCAAGGTCAATGTGGTCCATGCTGGGCATTTTCGGCAAGGCCAATGTGGTCCATGCTGTGCATTCTCGGCAAGGCCAATGTAGTCCATGCTGGGCATTCTCAGCAAGGCCAATGTGGATCATGTTGAGCATTCTCGACAAGGCCAATGTGGTCCATGCTGGGCAATCTCGGCAAGGCCAATGTGGTTCATGCTGGGCATTCTCGGCAAGGTCAATGTGGTTCATGCTGGGCATTCTCGGCAAGGCCAATGTGGTTCATATGCATAGTATGTTATGCACGTTATTAATTTTATCTGCGCTTCAGGGCGGATGTGGTTCGTGCTGGGCATTCTCGGCAACTGGTTCACTCGAAGGGCAAACATTTAAGAAGACCGGAACACTCACTTCACTCTCCGAACAAAACTTGGTAGACTGTTCCACCAAACAAGGTAATACCACCGCAAACGAGGTTATGTTGTTATATCTGTTAACAGGATTATGCCAAACGTCATCGACGGAACCTCATGAAAAAGTGTATTTAACATCACTACCGGTTGCCCGTATGAGCGACGGGCAGTTTACCTAACAACACCTTTCCTGGGCAGGCTCCAACGGTTAACGAGTACTTGTGCACCAACCTCCTTAAGAAATTGACAAAGCGACACGGTCTGAGATGGGGTTGAACCCGTGAACATCAATAATGATAGGTTACAGTCTGAGACCTTAACAATGATGGAAGCTTGTTGTTCTTGTTTCATGTAACTTTATAAACAGAATTCAATACCAAGATGGGTAACCAAGTTTCTAATTTTTTGATGGACTATATTAATTAATACTAATTTATGATATTACTACGCAGGTAATCAATGTTGTTATGTAGGTATCATGGACTATGCCAATTTGCATTGTTACTACGCAGGTAACCAAGGGTGTAATGGAGGTCTCACAAACTATAGTAGTGTGTATTATTACTACGCAGGTAACCAAGGGTGTAATGGAGGTCTCGCGGACTATATTAAGTTGTATTATTATTACGCAGGTATCCAAGGGTGTAATGGAGGTCTCGCGGACTATATTAAGTTGTATTATTATTACGCAGGTAACCAAGGGTGTAATGGAGGTCTCATGGACTATATTAATGTTTTTATTACTACGGAGGTAACCAATGTTGTAATGGAGGTCTCAGGAACTATATTAATGTAGTTATTACTACGCAGGTATTCAATGTTGTAAAGGAGGTCTCGCGGACTATATTAATTTGTATTATTACTACGCATGTAACCAAGGGTGTAATGGAGGTCTCGCGGACTATATTAAGTTGTATTATTACTACGCATGTAACCAAGGGTGTAATGGAGGTCTTGCGGACTATATTAAGTTGTATTATTACTACGCAGGTAACCAAGGGTGTGTTGGAGGTCTCGCGGACTATATTAAGTTGTATTATTACTAGGCAGGTAACCACTGTTGTAATGGAGATCTCGCGGACTATATTAAGTTGTATTATTACTACGCAGGTAACCAAGGGTGTGGTGAAGGTATTGCGGACTATATTAAGTTGTATTATTACTACGCAGGTAACCAATGCTGTAATGGAGTTCTCATGAACTATATTAATGTTTTTATTACTACGCAGGTAACCAATGTTGTAATGGAGGTCTCATGAACTATAGTAATGTTTGTATTACTACGCAGGTAACCAATGCTGTAATGGAGGTCTCATGAACTATATTAATGTTTGTATTACTACGCAGGTAACCAATGTTGTAATGGAGGTCTCATGAACTATATTAATGTTTTTATTACTACGCAGGTAACCAAGGGTGTAATGGTGGTAGCATGGACCAGGCATTCACATACATCAAGGTGAACAACGGAATTGATACTGAAGCCAGCTATCCGTATACAGGCATTGTAAGTGTGAATACTGTTGTAGGTTCGATCCCCCGTCTGACACCCCCCTCGTCTGATCCCCTGTCTGACCCTAATAAATTAACATTCTTTCAAATGGGACGCTAAACCGAGGTCTCGTGTCGGTGCTTTACACCGTGCACGTAAAAGAACCAGAGGAGACTCTGGAATGGGTCTCTGTCTGTAGCATTGCACTATCCTCCAAAATCTAAAATGACTAATATCTTCAGGAGGCGTCGCTCATATGGGCAACCGGTAGCGACGATGAATAAACGTAAAACACACACTTGACTATACGCTCTTGTAATTCGAACAATAGGCCACATATAGACCTTTCAGAGAAGCCATTCCGCGTGACCTTGATATTGACCTATTTATTAAGGTCAAATCAAGGTCGTGTGATATCAACCATTTGTTATTGTGTCAAATACGAGAGCTATGAACTAAATTAGTATTTCATATTCAGGATGGGACATGCAAGTTCGATCCTGCGAATGTAGGGGCCACGGTCACTGGATTTGTTGATGTGAAGAGCAAGAGCGAGTCCGATCTACAGACAGCTGTAGCCACCGTTGGTCCAATCAGCGTCGCCATTGATGCCTCTGATGAGAGCTTCCAGCTTTATAGGTATAGTATATTTACATGGCATAGGAATTATTCTCGAGAGGACAAAAGGGCAGGGTGGGTCAACAAGGGGAACGTTGGGCGAGAGAGGTGGCAGGATGCAATTTGAGGTGCGATTACGTGCGTTGCGGGGTATTTTGGGGTTAGCCATGTAGTGTATTCCGGCGTGGGTAGAACATCGGTCCGAACATCGACTGGTAGAGCTCGGGAGGTCGTGGGTTCGAGTACCACGTCGGGTCACTAACTTTGCCGCTCTTTCTTTGCTTGGTCACTTTAATGGCGACGAGGATATATGGTACGGGCAAAGGAGTAGAGGTGTGGCTCCAGGAATCGGAGTGCGGCTTCGAGTTCGAATCCAACGTCGTGTCACTAACGTTCCGCTCTTTCTTTGCTTTGTGATTTTAGCCCCTAGAACAGTCTTCTAACTTACGGTTATTGGTCAAAGATGCGGTAAGGCTATTATTATGTTATATTTCGGGTTTTACGCCTGCACCAGCACCATTTTGGGCTATATCGCTGGCGGGCAGTTTACCTAACAACACCTTTTCTGGGCAGGCTCCAGCGGTTAACCAGTACTTGGGTGCACCAACCTCCGTAAGAAACTGCCAACTTTTTCATATAAATGAGACACGGTCTGAGCGGGGCTCGAACCCGTGACCATCAGTGATGATAGGTTACACTGGTATACAAGTCAGCGACCTTAACCACTCGACCACGGAGGCGGTACGGCTGTACATATTGGTAAAAGGGAGGACGAGTTCTAAAATTGGAATTCCTAAATCGCGCAGCGCGATTCCGGAATCGTCCGTATTCCCAAAATGTGCAGAACATATATATATATAAAAGTTATTAAAAAATACAACAACATTAAAAACGCAAATGGGCGGGGTTAAGGGCAAACTTTCTGTACTAACAATGGCGCCCTACTATTCCGCTCTAGACAAAATCTTACATGTTCATAGCTGAGCTAGCATTCGTAATGTGTTCTTTATAATAGTATTAACATGTTAAAGCGACATTACATCACAAAAAGCCAAAATAATGCATTTGTTAACATATACATGCATTGCTACTACAAATTCTTCCGAATACATTTGAACACTAACATTGAATCAATAAACAGTACAATTGTGGTCTACAAACTTGCAAAAGTGAAAGTAGGATTTCATATAACTGTCAGCCATGCTCCTGTATTGACGTTTGTTTGTTATTGGAGTCAATACTTAACATGTGATACTGTCGTCTAGAGATAATTCAACTAAGATTAATCTACAAATAATTATGCAGAGGCACACATCTCAGATATATCGGTAAATCTGTACCATAGTTTGTGTTATTCAGGATACACGCATTGTATTACGCATGAATGTTGGCCCTATTTACATTATTTTGTTATGTCAACAAACCGCGTATACGAAGCTTGTTTATTTGTTGAAATACTCAGGTTTTGAGGCAAATAATGGGAAAAGAATTATACCATATAATAGGAAATTACATTCTGCAGACATTTGCGTTTTCACCGATGTAGTGTCGCTTTATGTATACGACCAGGAAGTAAGCTGACTATTACTGGACAGTCGACAGGGGCGTAGCCAGGAGGCAAAATATGTGCAGGCCCGGGTAAAGAATGTTGAGTGAGCGTAGCGAACGAGGTTGCTAGGGGATCCGGGGTAATGCATATAGACTAGTTGTTGTTGTCGTCGTCGTCGTCGTTGCGACATCTCCGCGCTTATTTTATTTGTATGCATTAACTGACTATGCCTATCCATGGGCTGAAGGTATAACGATTAGTATCTATTATACATTATTATAGGTCTAGGACAGGAATATCTAGGTAGCCTAGGTCTATTATAGTAAAATATATTTTTTTTTGTCAAAATAATGTGCAGGCCCGGGACTTTTGGCCTAACGCGCCTGATCGACATCATTCATACTCATAGAGGAATTTGTATTTATTGGTGTAAGATAGAATTATATTTCATCGAGTAAGTACCGCACTTTTTTTTTTGAATATACATATTTCGTTGACCACGAGATGAAATAAAATCTTATCTTACACTAAAAAAAACAAATCTCCTTTTTTCTTTTGTGATTTTGTGATATAATATTTGTTTTCAAACTTTATTCATTTTAAGCGCCCTGTCTGGAGACTCATTGCACTGTACTACACAACCGCACAGCCACTGCTGTTAGTGTGAACGTCCGTAATAAGAAATAGTTTGGATATAAGTTTCGAGTTAGTTTCTGTTTCATGTCAAAACTACAGACAAACAAATTCATTAGAATTTATTATTTAATTATTAACTGTTCATGATAGTCAGAAAATAGCTAAAATACAAAAGTACATCTAACCGCGTAGGAACACGAAACGCAACCGGTGGCAGAGAACATGCCATCTTTCACTGTTTCAAAGCAGTGTAAGATGTAGTTTTCTTTCATTGAGAAAACTCTATGATTCATTGGAATGCAAAACATTTAATTCCTATTGCATCATTCCGTAGTACGAATGCTCTATACATGATTCCATGTCCGGGATCTCACAGTCATAAATATTGCATCATTCCGTAGTACGAATGCTCTATACATGATTCCTGGTCCGGGATCTCACAGTCATAAATATTGCATCACTCCGTAGTACGAATGCTCTATACATGGTTCCTGGTCCGGGATCTCACAGTCATAAATATTGCATCATTCCGTAGTACGAATGCTCTATGCATGATTCCATGTCCGGGATCTCACAGTCATAAATATTGCACCATTCCGTAGTACGAATGCTCTATACATGATTCCATGTCCGGGATCTCACAGTCATAAATATTGCATCATTCCGTAGTACGAATGCTCTATACATAATTCCTGGTCCGGGATCTCACAGTCATAAATATTGCACCATTCCGTAGTACGAATACTCTATACACGATTCCATGTCCGGGATCTCACAGTCATTCGTATTCCAGCCTTGGCTTACCTCGCATTTTTTGTGTTAGCGTGCTGTATAAATAAACTATACATGTATCTACGGTCTCCGTGGCTTAGTGGTTAATGTGTCCGCCTACGGAGTGGGAATGCTAGGGCCAAACTTCGAACCTCGTCAGTGGTTCTTTCTCATATGGCATGTTGGTGAGCCGTAGGCTAGTTAAATAATGAACTGTCTATCAGGCTGGCACCTGGCTTGCAATGTTAATCATATGATTCGGGAGATACTAATGTTCATAATATACAAAGGTCGACCCCAATTTCACTTCAAGGATGTCTGCAAACGAGATATGAAAGCGCTGGGGATGGACACCACCAACTGGGATTCCCTCGCAGTGGAGACAACAGCTGTCAACGAGCTTAAAGAGGGGAGAACTCGCCTCTGACAACAAACGCAGGAAGAGGAAAGCCAAACAGTGTGAGCCGCCATCAACTGCATCACCTTCCAGTGACTCTGTTTTCACGTGCGAGGGCTGCAACCGCCACTTCAGGTCACGCATCGGGCTGTACAGCCACATCAGACTAAACGGGCGCAAATTACATAGTCTGACAAGACTGACGGATGCCTAAGACAATGTTCATAAGTCAGAAATGACTTGCCCTTTCAATGAAGGCGACACTGTCATAAATAAATTGTCATAATATTGGGCGGAGGGCAGTTTACTAATGTTGTTAGAACTTGTTGCCCCACCCATTTTGCCTTTTCTATGCTTTGTCATGATTATGTATGTAATGTAAATGTCAAATCAAATATGATTAATCTTAATAATTAAATACATATTTAACTTTGTATTACAGGACCGGGGTCTATTACAGTTCCCTCTGTAGTCAGACTAAGTTAAATCACGGCGTTCTGGCTGTTGGCTATGGTACAGACAACGGAAAAGCGTATTGGATCGTCAAAAATAGGTACGAAACGTCCTTGCAAGCAATGTAGAATCTATATGTATATTGCTCACATTATCGCCGTTCTATTCAGTGTAATTGTTGAATGTACAGTATGTAATGAAAGAAGGCTTCTGATTGGTCGCGGCATGACTCCTTGCTTTACACATTCGACATATTACGGATGTAGAAACTACATGTATATTGCTCACATTATCGTCGTTATATTCAGTGTATTTGTTGAATGTACACATGTGTGTAATGAAAGGCTTCTGATTGGTCGCGGCATGACTCTTTGCTTTACACATTCGACATATTACGGATGTAGAAACTACATGTATATTGCTCACATTATCGTCGTTATATTCAGTGTATTTGTTGAATGTACACATGTGTGTAATGAAAGGCTTCTGATTGGTCGCGGCATGACTCTTTGCTTTACACATTCGACATATTACGGATGTAGAAACTACATGTATATTGCTCACATTATCGTCGTTATATTCAGTGTATTTGTTGAATGTACACATGTGTGTAATGAAAGGCTTCTGATTGGTCGCGGCATGACTCTTTGCTTTACACATTCGACATATTACGGATGCATCTTACTGATTTCCTTGAGATCTAAGAAGGATCACAAATACACTGGCTAACAGAAAAAAACGTTGTTTTCTATCCAAATATATAACTGTAGTCACTATGGTAACATGATAGAAAATATCTTAAACTTTCATACCATATTTTATGAAACGAGTTTTGAAATTGTGCCATTAAGCTCGCCAAATATATACAAGTAAATAATGTTATTTTGATTATTTTCAATTCATACTCTTAAATCACTTGCCCTTCACCGCTGCATGTTCGAATTCCACAGGGGTATTAGTTTATACAAATTTATTTTAGCTCGATTGCGAAACAAGTTATTTCAACTTATATTAATCACTCACAAGACCTCATTCCTGGTGGAATCCATCGCCACGAGGGAGAGAGAAGAGGCAACGTGGAATTTAAATGCCTTGCCTAAGGGCACAATCGTAACGGCTCCAGCGGGGCTCGAACTCCGGGCCTTTCGCACCTGAAGCGAACGCGCATCCACTACGCTATGACGACTTCCACAGGGATATGAAAAAATGGTGTTAAACTTTATTTATTTTACAACGATTGCGAAGCAAGTTTTAACAACTTACATTAATCACTCTCGTTGACGCAGGGTGAAAGCGTATATGTGGTCATTCATGTGGGAGGAAACCGGAGTACCCGGAGTAAAACCCACCTGTCCGATCTGGCGACCACCGTACCATCACACGTTGGTACCACTGGGGTATTGAATTATTTAATATGAAGATGTGCTACCGGAAAGTGATTTTGTTTATTTCTCAATTATTTACAGAAACACGTGACATTATTACAAAATAAAGGATATCAATTAACTCTTTCAGCGCCGACTAAATTAAGAGCATGTGTAAGCAACATAGATCCAGATCAGCCGCGGAATAACGCCGCGTCTGATCAGGATCTATGTTGTTTGCTATTCGGATAGGTGCTTCAGCTCCACTGTTTGAAGAGCAATCAACATACAGCCTGATCAGACGACACGTTCTGTTCTGTCTGATCGGGTTCTCGGCTTTTTGCAAAGTCGCTTTTATGCGACATTGGCGGTGAAAGAGTTAAAGACTAAATCTTATAGAATCCTCCTCTATGAATATTTACTTTATATTACAGCTGGGGTCTAGACTGGGGAGATAACGGTTATATTAAAATGTCCAGAAACCGTGACAACAACTGTGGCATAGCAACAACAGCCAGCTACCCTACCGTGTAAATAGAAGAGACCATATACAATAGACCATAGACAATAGACCATAGACAATAGACATTTCATTACATCATGTACTTTTTTATTCTGAGTTAAACACAGTGTATGTAATGTCTCGGTTGTCTGTATAATACTCTATAATGTTTGCTTTGCAATGACCACGAGTAGTAGCGTGTATGTATAAATCCAGTACAGCCACTTACCAGCACCATCATGTATGTTATTATGCAACACATAATGTGCCTATTAAATAAAGTGCAAACATAAAATATGTATTTTCGTGTGTGCGTCCAATTAAAACAATCCAGTACAGCCGCTTCCATACGCCATCATGTATGTTGTAATGACCACGAGTAGTAGCATGTCTGCCTCTCAATCCAGTACAGCCGCTTCCATACGCCATCATGTATGTTGTAATAACCACGAGTAGTAGCATGTATGCCTAACCGCTGCCATACGCCATCATGTATGTTGTAATGACCACGAGTAGTAGCATGTATCTACCAATCCAGTACAGCCGCTTCCATACGCCATCATGAATGTTGTAATGACCACGAGTAGTAGCATGTATGTCTATCAATCCAGTACAACCGCTTCCATACGCCATCATGTATGTTGTAATGACCAAGAGTAGTAGCATGTATGTATAGCAATCCAGTACAACCGCTTCCATACGCCATCATGTATGTTGTAATGACCACGAGTAGTAGCATGTATGTCCATCAATCCAGTACAGCGGCTTCCATACGCCATCATGTATGTTGTAATGACCACGAGTAGTAGCATGTATGTATCAATCCAGTACAGGCGCTTCCATACGCCATCATGTATGTTGTAATGACCACGAGTAGTAGCATGTATGTATCTCAATCCAGTACAGCCGCTTCCATACGCCATCATGTATGTTGTAATGACCACGAGTAGTAGCATGTCTGCCTCTCAATCCAGTACAGCCGCTTCCATACGCCATCATGTGTGTTGTAATGACCACGAGTAGTAGCATGTATACATGTATCAATCCAGTACAGCCGCTTACATACGCCAGCATGTATGTTGTAATGACCACGAGTAGTAGCAAGTATGTATCTCAATCCAGTACAGCCGCTTCAATACGCCATCATGTATGTTGTAATGACCACGAGAAGTAGCATGTCTGCCTCTCAATACAGAATAGCCGCTTCCATACGCCATCATGTATGTTGTAATGACCACGAGTAGTAGCATGTCTGCCTATCAATCCAGTACAGCCGCTTCCATACGCCATCATGTATGTTGTAATGACCACGAGTAGTAGCATGACTGCCTCTCAATCCAGTACAGCCGCTTCCATACACCATCATGTATGTTGTAATGACCACGAGTAGTAGTATGTATGTATCAATCCAGTATATCAGTACAGCCGCTTCCATACGCCATCGTGTATGTTGTAATGACCACGAGTAGTAGCATGTCTGCCTCTCAATCCAGTACAACCGCTTCCATACGCCATCATGTATGTTGTAATGACCACGAACAGTAGCATATCTGCCTCTCAATCCAGTACAGCCGCTTCCATACACCATCATGTATGTTGTAATGACCACGAGTAGTAGCATGTATGTATCAATCCAGTACAGTCGCTTCCATACGCCATCGTGTATGTTGTAATGACCACGAGTAGTAGCATGTCTGCCTCTCAATCCAGTACAACCGCTTCTATACGCATCATGTATGTTGTAATGACCAAGAGTAGTAGCATGTATGTATCAATCCAGTACAGCCGCTACCATACGCCATCATGTATGTTGTAATGACCATGAGTAGTAGCATGTCTGTATCTCAATCCAGTACAGCCGCTTCCATATGCGATCATGTATGTTGTAATGACCACTAGTAGTAGAATGTATGCCTCTCAATCCAGTAAAACTGCTTCCATACGCCATCATGTATGTTGTAATGACCACGAGTAGTAGCATGTATGTTTATCAGTCCAGTACAGCCGCTTCCATACGCCATCGTGTATGTTGTAATGACCACGAGTAGTAGCATGTATGTATCAATCCAGTACAGCGGCTTCCATACGCCATCCTGTATGTTGTAATGACCACGAGTAGTAGCATGTCTGCCTGTCAATCCAGTAGAGCCGCTTCCATACACCATCATGTATGTTGTAATGACCACGAGTAGTAGCATGTATGCCTCTCAATCCAGTACAACCGCTTCCATACGCCATCATGTATGTTGTAATGACCACGAATAGTAGCATGTATGTTTATCAGTCCAGTACAGCCGCTTCCTTACGACATCGTGTATGTTGTAATGACCACGAGTAGTAGCATGTATTTATCAATCCAGTACAGCCGCTTCCATACGCCATCCTGTATGTTGTAATGACCACGAGTAGTAAGTAGCATGTATGTCTATCAATCCAGTACAGCCGCTTCCATACGCCATCGTGTATGTTGTAATGACCACGAGTAGCAGCATGTATGTCTATCAATCAAGTACAGCCGCTTCCATACGCCATCATGTATGTTGTAATGACCACGAGTAGTAGCATGTATATATCAGTTCAGTACAGCCGCTTCCATACGCCATCATGTATGATGTAATTACCACAAGTAGTAGCATGTCTGCCTATCAATCCAGTACCGCCGCTTCCATACGCCATCATGTATGTTGTAATGACCACGAGTAGTAGCATTTATGTTTGTCAATCCAGTACAGCCGCTTCCATACGCCATCGTGTATGTTGTAATGACCACGAGTAGTAGCATGTAACTACCTCAATCCAGTACAACCGCTTCCATCCTCCATCATGTATGTTGTAATGACCACGAGTAGTAGCATGTCTGCCTGTCAATCCAGTACAGCCGCTTCCATACACCATTATGTATGTTGTAATGACCACGGGTAGTAGCATGTATGCCTCTCAGTCCAGTACAGCCGCTTCCTTACGCCATCATGTATATTGTAATGACCACGAGTAGTAGCATGTATGTATCAATCCAGTTCAGCCGCTTACGCCATCATGTATGTTGTAATGACCACGAGTAATAGCATTTTATGTATCTCAATCCAGTACAGCCGCTTAAATACGCCATCATGTATGTTGTAATGACCACGTGTAGTAGCATGTATGCCTCTCAATCCAGTAGAGCCGCTTACATTCGCCATCATGTATGTTGTAATGACTACGAGTAGTAGCATGTATGCCTCTCAATCCAGTACAGCCGCTACCATACGCCATCATGTATGTTGTAATGACCACCAGTAGTAGCATGTATGTATATCAATCCAGTACAGCCGCTTCAATGCGCCATTATGTATGTTGTAATGACCACGAGTAGAAACATGTGTGCATCTCAATCCAGAACAGCTGCTTCCATACGCAATCATGTATGTTGTAATGACCATGAGTAATAGCATGTCACCCTGTCAATCAAGTACAGCCGCTTCCATACGCCATCATGTATGTTGTAATGACCACGAGTAGTAGCATGTGTGTCGATCAATCGCGTACAGCCGCTTCCATACGCCATCATGTATGTTGTAATGACCACGAGTAGTAGCATGTATGCCTATCAATCCAGTACAACAGCTTCCATACGCCATCATGTATGTTGTAATGACCACGAGTAGTAGCATGTATGTATCAATCCAATACAGCCGCTTCCATACGCCATCATGTATGTTGTAATGACCACGACTAGTAGCATGTATGCCTCTCTATCCAGTACAGCCGCTTCCATACCCCATCATGTATGTTGTAATGACAACGAGTAGTAGCATGTATGCCTAACCGCTTCCATACGCCATCATGTATGTTGTAATGACCATGAGTAGTAGCATGTATGTATCTCAATCCATTACAACCGCTTTCATACGCCATCATGTATGTTGTAATGACAACGAGTAGTATCACGTCTGCCTCTCAATACAGTACAGCCGCTTCCATACGCCATAATGTATGTTGTAATGACCACGAGTAGTAGCATGTATGTATCAGTCCAGTACAGCCGCTTCCATACGCCATCTTGTATGTTGTAATGACCACGAGTGGTAGCATGTATGTATCAGTCCAGTACAGCCGCTTCCATACGCCATCATGTATGTTGTAATGACCACAAGTAGTAGCATGTCTGCCTATCAATCCACTACAGCCGCTTCCATACGCCATCATGTATGTTGTAATGACCCCGAGTAATAGCATTTATGTTTGTCAATCCAGTACAGCCGCTTCCATACGCCATCGTTTATGTTGTAATGACCACGAGTAGTAGCATGTATGTATCTCAATCCAGTACAACCGCTTCCATACGCCATCATGTATGTTGTAATGACCACGAGTAGTAGTAGCATGTCTGCCTGTCAATCCAGTACAGCCGCTTCCATACGCCATCCTGTATGTTGTAATGACCACGAGTAGTAAGTAGCATGTATGTCTATCAATCCAGTACAGCCGCTTCCATACGCCATCGTGTATGTTGTAATGACCACGAGTAGCAGCATGTATGTCTATCAATCAAGTACAGCCGCTTCCATACGCCATCATGTATGTTGTAATGACCACGAGTAGTAGCATGTATATATCAGTTCAGTACAGCCGCTTCCATACGCCATCATGTATGATGTAATTACCACAAGTAGTAGCATGTCTGCCTATCAATCCAGTACAGCCGCTTCCATACGCCATCATGTATGTTGTAATGACCACGAGTAGTAGCATTTATGTTTTTCAATCCAGTACAGCCGCTTCCATACGCCATCGTGTATGTTGTAATGACCACGAGTAGTAGCATGTCTACCTCAATCCAGTACAACCGCTTCCATCCTCCATCATGTATGTTGTAATGACCACGAGTAGTAGCATGTCTGCCTGTCAATCCAGTACAGCCGCTTCCATACACCATTATGTATGTTGTAATGACCACGGTAGTAGCATGTATGCTCTCAGTCCAGTACAGCCGCTTCCTTACGCCATCATGTATATTGTAATGACCACGAGTAGTAGCATGTATGTATCAATCCAGTTCAGCCGCTTACGCCATCATGTATGTTGTAATGACCACGAGTAATAGCATTTATGTATCTCAATCCAGTACAGCCGCTTAAATACGCCATCATGTATGTTGTAATGACCACGTGTAGTAGCATGTATGCCTCTCAATCCAGTAGAGCCGCTTACATTCGCCATCATGTATGTTGTAATGACTACGAGTAGTAGCATGTATGCCTCTCAATCCAGTACAGCCGCTACCATACGCCATCATGTATGTTGTAATGACCACCAGTAGTAGCATGTATGTATATCAATCCAGTACAGCCGCTTCCATGCGCCATCATGTATGTTGTAATGACCACGAGTAGTAGCATGTGTGCATCTCAATCCAGAACAGCTGCTTCCATACGCAATCATGTATGTTGTAATGACCATGAGTAATAGCATGTCACCCTGTCAATCAAGTACAGCCGCTTCCATACGCCATCATGTATGTTGTAATGACCACGAGTAGTAGCATGTATGCGTAACCGCTTCCATACGCCATCATGTATGTTGTAATGACCACGAGTAGTAGCATGTATGCCTATCAATCCAGTACAACAGCTTCCATACGCCATCATGTATGTTGTAATGACCACGAGTAGTAGCATGTATGTATCAATCCAATACAGCCGCTTCCATACGCCATCATGTATGTTGTAATGACCACGACTAGTAGCATGTATGCCTCTCTATCCAGTACAGCCGCTTCCATACCCCATCATGTATGTTGTAATGACAACGAGTAGTAGCATGTATGCCTAACCGCTTCCATACGCCATCATGTATGTTGTAATGACCATGAGTAGTAGCATGTATGTATCTCAATCCATTACAACCGCTTTCATACGCCATCATGTATGTTGTAATGACAACGAGTAGTATCACGTCTGCCTCTCAATACAGTACAGCCGCTTCCATACGCCATAATGTATGTTGTAATGACCACGAGTAGTAGCATGTATGTATCAGTCCAGTACAGCCGCTTCCATACGCCATCTTGTATGTTGTAATGACCACGAGTGGTAGCATGTATGTATCAGTCCAGTACAGCCGCTTCCATACGCCATCATGTATGTTGTAATGACCACAAGTGGTAGCATGTCTGCCTATCAATCCACTACAGCCGCTTCCATACGCCATCATGTATGTTGTAATGACCCCGAGTAATAGCATTTATGTTTGTCAATCCAGTACAGCCGCTTCCATACGCCATCGTTTATGTTGTAATGACCACGAGTAGTAGCATGTATGTATCTCAATCCAGTACAACCGCTTCCATACGCCATCATGTATGTTGTAATGACCACGAGTAGTAGTAGCATGTCTGCCTGTCAATCCAGTACAGCCGCTTCCATACGCCATCATGTATGTTGTAATGACCATGAGTAGTAGCATGTATGCCTATCAGTCCAGAACAGCCGCTTCCTTATGCCATCATGTATATTGTAATGACCATGAGTAGTAGCATGTATGTATCAATCTAGTACAGCCACTTACGCCAGCATTTATGTTGTAATGACCACGAGTAGTAGCATGTATGTATCTCAATCCAGTACAGCCACTTAGATACGCCATCATGTATATTGTAATGACCACGAGTAGTTGCATGTATGCCTCTCAATCCAGTACAGCCGCTACCATACGCCATCATGTATGTTGTAATGACCACGAGTAGTAGCATGTATGTATATCAATCCAGTACAGCCGCTTCCATGTGCCATCATGTATGTTGTAATGACCATGAGTAGAAACATGTATGCATCTCAATCCAGTAGAGCTGCTTCCATACGCCATCATGTATGTTGTAATGACCATGAGTAATAGCATGTCACCCTGTCAATCCAGTACAGCCGCTACTATACGCCATCATGTATGTTGTAATGACCACGAGTGGTAGCATATATGCATATCAATCCAGTACAACAGCTTCCATACGCAATCATGTATGTTGTATTGACCACGAGTAGTAGCATGTATGTATCAATCCAGTGCAGCCGCTTACGCCATCATGTATGTTGTAATGACCACGAGTAGTAGCATGTATGTATCTCAATCCAGTACAGCCGCTTACATACGCCATCATGTATGTGGTAATGACCACGAGTAGTAGCATGCATGCCTCTCAATCCAGTATAGCCGCTTACATTCGCCATCATGTATGTTGTAATGACCACGAGTAGTAGCATGTATGCCTCTCAATCCAGTATAGCCGCTACCATACGCCATCATGTATGTTGTAATGACCACGAGTAGTAGTATGTATGTATCTCAATCTAGTACAGCCGCTACCATACGCCATCATGCATGCTGTAATGACCACGAGTAGTAGCATGTATGTATCTCCATCCAGTAGAGTCGCTACCATACGCCATCATGTATGTTGTAATGACCACGAGTAGTAGCATGTATGCCTCTCAATCCGGAACAGCTGCTTCCATACGCACTCATGTATGTTGTAATGACCATGAGTAATAGCATGTCACCCTGTCAATCAAGTACAGCCGCTTCCATACGCCATCATGTATGTTGTAATGACCACGAGTAGTAGCATTTATGCCTATCAATCCAGTACAACAGCCTCCATACGCCATCATGTATGTTGTAATGACCACGAGTAGTAGCATGTATGTATCAATCCAGTACAGCCGCTTCCATACGCCATCATGTATGTTGTAATGACCACGACTAGTAGCATGTATGCGTCTCTATCCAGTACAGCCGCTTCCATACGCCATCATGTATGTTGTAATGACCATGAGTAGTAGCATGTATTCCTCTCAGTCCAGTACAGCCGCTTCCATACACCATCATGTATGTTGTAATGACAACGAGTAGTAGCATATATGTATCAATCCAGAACAGCCGCTTCCATACGCAATCATGTATGTTGTAATGACCACGAGTAGTAGCATGTATGTATCTCAATCTAGTACAGCCGCTACCATACGCTATCATGTATGTTGTAATGACCACTAGTAGTAGCATGTATGTATCTCAATCCAGTACAGTCGCTACCATACGCCATCATGTATGTTGTAATGTCCACGAGTAGTAGAATGTATACCTCTCAATCCAGTACAGCCGCTTCCATACGCCAGCATGTATGTTGTAATGAACACTAGTAGTAGCATGTATGTATCTCAATTCAGTACAGCCGCTTCAATACGCCATCATGTATGTTGTAATGACCACGAGTAGTAGCATTTATCAGTCCAGTACAACCGCTTCCATACGCCATCTTGTATGTTGTAATGACCACGAGTAGTAGCATGTATGCCTCTCAATCCAGTACAGCCACTTCCATACGCCATCATGTATGTTGTAATGACCACGAGTAGTAGCATGTCTGCCTCTCCATACAGAACAGCCGCTTCCATACGCCATCATCAATACGAGTAGTAGCATGTATGCCTATCAATCCAGTACTACCGCTTCCATACCCCATCATGCATGTTGTAATAACCACGAGTAGTAGCATGTATGTATCTCAATCCAGTACAGCCGCTTCCATACACCATCATGTATGTTGTAATGACCACGAGTAGTAGCATGTATGCCTCTCAATCCAGTACTGCCGCTTCCATACACCATCATGTATGTTGTAATGACCACGAGTAGTAGCATGTATGCCTCTCAGTCCAGTACAACCGCTTCCATACACCATCATGTATGTTGTAATGAAATAGAGTAGTAGCATATATGTATCAATCCAGAACAGCCGCTTCCATACGCAATCATGTATTTTGTAATGACCACGAGTAGTAGCATGTATGTATCTCAATCTAGTACAGCCGCTACGATACGCCATCATTTATGTTGTAATGACCACGAGTAGTAGCATGTATGTATCTCAATCCAGTACAGCCGCTTCCATACGCCATCATGTATGTTGTAATGACCACGAGTAGTAGCATGTCTGCCTCTCCATACAGAACAGCCGCTTCCATACGCCATCATCCATACGAGTAGTAGCATGTATGCCTATCAATCCAGTACTACCGCTTCCATACCCCATCATGCATGTTGTAATAACCACGAGTAGTAGCATGTATGTATCTCAATCCAGTACAGCCTCTTCCATACACCATCATGTATGTTGTAATGACCACGAGTAGTAGCATGTATGCCTCTCAATCCAGTACTGCCGCCTCCATACACCATCATGTATGTTGTAATGACCACGAGTAGTAGCATGTATGCCTCTCAGTCCAGTACAGCCGCTTCCATACACCATCATGTATGTTGTAATGACATAGAGTAGTAGCATATATGTATCAATCCAGAACAGCCGCTTCCATACGCAATCATGTATTTTGTAATGACCACGAGTAGTAGCATGTATGTATCTCAATCTAGTACAGCCGCTACGATACGCCATCATTTATGTTGTAATGACCACGAGTAGTAGCATGTATGTATCTCAATCCAGTACATTCGCTACCATACGCCATCCTGTATGTTGTAGTGACCACGAGTAGTAGCATGTATGCCTCTCAATCCAGTACAGACGCTTCCATACGCCATCATGTGTGTTGTAATGACCACGAGTAGTAGCATGTATACCTCTCAATCCAGTACAGCCGCCTCCATACACCATCATGTATGTTGTAATGACCACGAGTAGCAGCATGTATGTATCTCATTCCAGTACAGCCGCGTCCATACGCCATCATGTATGTTGTAATG
Organism: Archivesica marissinica; assembly: GCA_014843695.1. Lineage (NCBI taxonomy): Eukaryota > Metazoa > Mollusca > Bivalvia > Venerida > Vesicomyidae > Archivesica > Archivesica marissinica. Next base: position 41,930,740 of record CM026388.1, read on the forward strand.
ACGAAGAGTAGTAGCATGTCTGCCTGTCAATCCAGTACAGCAGCTTACATACGCCATCATGTATGTTGTAATTACCATGAGTAGTAGCATGTATGCCTATCAATCCAGTACAGCCGCTTCCATACGCCATCATTCATGTTGTAATAACCACGAGTAGTAGCATTTATATATCTCAATCAAGTACAGCCGCTTCCATACACCATCATGTATGTTGTAATGACCACGATTAGTAGCATGTATGCCTCTCAGTCCAGTACAGCCGCTTCCATACACCATCATATATGTTGTAATGACAACGAGTAGTAGCATATATGTATCAATCCAGAACAGCCGCTTTCATACGCTATCATGTATGTTGTAATGACCATGAGTAGTAGCATGTATACCTCTCAATCCAGTACAGCAGCTTCCATACGCCAGAATGTATGTTGTAATGAACACTAGTAGTAGCATGTATGTATCTCAATCCAGTACAGCCGCTTCAATACGCCATCATGTATGTTGTAATGACCACGAGTAGTAGCATTTATCAGTCCAGTACAACCGCTTCCATAGGCCATCATGTATGTTGTAATGACCACGAGTAGTAGCATGTATGCCTCTCAATCCAGTACAGCCGCTTCCATACGCCATCATGCACGCTGTAATAACCACGAGTAATAGCATGTATGTATCTCAATCCAGTACAGCCGCTTCCATACACCATCATGTATGTTGTAATGACCACGAATAGTAGCATGTATGCCACTCAATCCAGTACAGCTGCTTCCATACACCATCAGGTATGTTGTAATGACAAGGAGTAGTAGCATATATGTATCAATCCAGAACAGCCGCTTCCATACGCCATCATGTATGTTGTAATGACCACGAGTAGTAGCATGTATGTATCTCAATCTAGTACAGCACCTAACATACGCCATCATGTATGTTGTAATGACCACGAGTAGTAGCATGTATGTATCTCAATCCAGTACAGTCGCTACCATACGCCATCATGTATGTTGTAATGACCACGAGTAGTAGCATGTATGCCTCTCAATCCAGTACAGCCGCTTCCATACGCCATCATGTGTGTTGTAATGACCACGAGTAGTAGCATGTATAACTCTCAATCCAGTACAGCCGCTTCCATACGCCATCATGTATGTTGTAATGACCACGAGTAGTAGCATGTATGTATCTCAATCCAGTACAGTTGCTACCATACGCCATCATGTATGTTGTAATGACCACGAGTAGCAGCATGTATGTATCTCATTCCAGTACAGCCGCGTCCATACGCCATCATGTATGTTGTAATGACCAAGAGTAGTAGCATGTCTGCCTGTCAATCCAGTACAGCCGCTTACATACGCCATCATGTATGTTGTAATTACCATGAGTAGTAGCATGTATGCCTATCAATCCAGTACAGCCGCTTCCATACGCCATCATTCATGTTGTAATAACCACGAGTAGTAGCATTTATATATCTCAATCAAGTACAGCCGCTTCCATACACCATCATGTATGTTGTAATGACCACGATTAGTAGCATGTATGCCTCTCAGTCCAGTACAGCCGCTTCCATACACCATCATATATGTTGTAATGACAACGAGTAGTAGCATATATGTATCAATCCAGAACAGCCGCTTTCATACGCCATCATGTATGTTGTAATGACCACGAGTAGTAGCATGTATACCTCTCAATCCAGTACAGCAGCTTCCATACGCCAGAATGTATGTTGTAATGAACACTAGTAGTAGCATGTATGTATCTCAATCCAGTACAGCCGCTTCAATACGCCATCATGTATGTTGTAATGACCACGAGTAGTAGCATTTATCAGTCCAGTACAACCGCTTCCATAGGCCATCATGTATGTTGTAATGACCACGAGTAGTAGCAAGTATGCCTCTCAATCCAGTACAGCCGCTTCCATACGCCATCATGCACGCTGTAATAACCACGAGTAATAGCATGTATGTATCTCAATCCAGTACAGCCGCTTCCATACACCATCATGTATGTTGTAATGACCACGAATAGTAGCATGTATGCCACTCAATCCAGTACAGCTGCTTCCATACACCATCAGGTATGTTGTAATGACAAGGAGTAGTAGCATATATGTATCAATCCAGAACAGCCGCTTCCATACGCCATCATGTATGTTGTAATGACCACGAGTAGTAGCATGTATGTATCTCAATCCAGTACAGTCGCTACCATACGCCATCATGTATGTTGTAATGACCACGAGTAGTAGCATGTATGCCTCTCAATCCAGTACAGCCGCATCCATACGCCATCATGTGTGTTGTAATGACCAGGAGTAGTAGCATGTATAACTCTCAATCCAGTACAGCCGCTTCCATACACCATCATGTATGTTGTAATGACTACGAGTAGTAACATGTATGCCTCTCAATCCAGTACAGCCGCATCCATACACCATCATGTATGTTGTAATGACCACGAGTAGTAGCATGTATGTTTCTGATTCCAGTACAGCCGCGTCCATACGCCATCATGTATGTTTTAATGACCACGAGTAGTAGCATGTCTGCCTGTCAATCCAATACAGCCGCTTACATACGCCATCATGTATGTTGTAATTACCACGAGTAGTAGCATGTATGTATCTCAATCCAGTAAAGCCGCTTCCATACGCCATCATGTATGTTGTAATAACCACGAGTAGTAGCATGTATGTATCTCAATCTAGTACAGCCGCTACTATACGCTATCATATATGTTGTAATGACCACGAGTAGTAGCATGTATGTATCACAATCCAGTACAGTCGCTACCATACGCCATCATGTATGTTGTAATGTCCACGATTAGTAGAATGTATACCTCTCAATCCAGTACAGCCGCTTACATACGCCATCATGTATGTTGTAATAACCACGAGTAGTAGCATGTATGTATCTCAATCTAGTACAGCCGCTACCATACGCTATCATATATGTTGTAATGACCACGAGTAGTAGCATGTATGTATCTCAATCCAGTACAGCCGCTTCAATACGCCATCATGTATGTTGTATTGACCACGAGTAGTAGCATTTATCAGTCCAGTACAACCGCTTCCATACGCCATCATGTATGTTGTAATGACCACGAGTAGTAGCATGTATGCCTCTCAATCCAGTACAGCCGATTCCATACGCCATCATGTGTGTTGTAATGACCACGAGTAGTAGCATGTACACCTCTCAATCCAGTACAGCCGCTTCCATGCACCATCATGTATGTTGTGATGACCACAAGTAGTAGCATGTATGCCTCTCAATCCAGTACAGCCGCATCCATACACCATCATGTATTTTGTAATGACCACGAGTAGTAGCATGTATGTATCTCATTCCAGTACAGCCGCGTCCATACGCCATCATGTATGTTGTAATGACCACGAGTAGTAGCATGTCTGCCTGTCAATCCAGTACAGCCGCTTACATACGCCATCATGTATGTTGTAATTACCACGAGTAGTCGCATGTATGTATCTCAATCCAGTACAGCCGTTTCAATACACCATCATGTATCTTGTAATGACCATGAGTAGTAGCATGTATGCCTATCAATCCAGTACAGCCGCTTCCATACGCCATCATTAATGTTGTAATAACCACGAGTAGTAGCATGTATATATCTCAATCCAGTACAGCCGCTTCCATACACCATCAGGTATGTTGTAATGACAACGAGTAGTAGCATATATGTATCAATCCAGAACAGCCGCTTCCATACGCAATCATGTATGTTGTAATAACCACGAGTAGTAGCATATATATATCTCAATCCAGTACAGCCGCTTCCATACACCATCAGGTATGTTGTAATGACAACGAGTAGTAGCATATATGTATCAATCCAGAACAGCCGCTTCCATACGCAATCATGTATGTTGTAATGACCACTAGTAGTAGCATGTATACCTCTCAATCCAGTACAACCGCTTCCATACGCCAGCATGTATGTTGTAATGAACACTAGTAGTAGCATGTATGTATCTCAATCCAGTACAGCCGCTTCAATACGCCATCATGTATGTTGTAATGACCACGCGTAGTAGCATGTATGCCTCTCAATCCAGTACAGCCGCTTCCAGACGCCATCATGTATGTTGTAATGACCACGAATAGTAGCATGTTTGCCTCTCAATACAGAACAGCCGCTTCCATACGCCATCATCCATACGAGTAGTAGCATTTATGCCTATCAATCCAGTACAGCCGCTTCCATACCCCATCATGCATGTTGTAATAACCACGAGTAGTAGTATGTATGTATCTCATTCCAGTACAGCCGCTTCCATACACCACCATGTATGTTGTAATGACCACGAGTAGTAGCATGTATGCCTCTCAATCCAGTACAGCCGCTTCCATACACCATCATGTATGTTGTAATGACCACGAGTAATAGCATGTATGCCTCTCAGTCCAGTACAGCCGCTTCTATACACCATCATGTATGTTGTAATGACAAGGAGTAGTAGCATATATGTATCAATCCAGAACAGCCGCTTCCATACGCCATCATGTATGTTGTAATGACCACGAGTAGTAGCATGTATGTATTTCAATCCAGTACAGTCGCTACCATACGCCATCATGTATGTTGTAATGACCACGAGTAGTAGCATGTATGCCTCTCAATCCAGTACAGCCGCATCCATACGCCATCATGTGTGTTGTAATGACCACGAGTAGTAGCATGTATAACTCTCAATCCAGTACAGCCGCTTCCATACACCATCATTTATGTTGTAATGACCACGAGTAGTAACATGTATGCCTCTAATTCCAGTACAGCCGCATCCATACACCATCATGTATGTTGTAATGACCACGAGTAGTAGCATGTCTGCCTCTGAATCCAGTACAGCCGCTTCCATACGCCATCATGTATGTTGTAATGACCACGAGTAGTAGCATGTATGTATCTCAATCCAGTACAGCCGCTTCCATACGCCATCATGTATGTTGTAATGACCACGAGTAGTAGCATGTATATATCAGTCCAGTACAGCCTCTTCCATACGCCATCATGTATGTTATAATGACCAGGTGTAGTAGCATGTATGTATCTCAATCTAGTACAACCGCCTCCATACGCCATCATGTATGTTGTAATGACCACGAGTAGTAGCATGTATGTATCTCAATCCAGTACAGCCGCTTCAATACGCCATCATGTATGTTGTATTGACCACGAGTAGTAGCATTTATCAGTCCAGTACAACCGCTTCCATACGCCATCATGTATGTTGTAATGACCACGAGTAGTAGCATGTATGCCTCTCAATCCAGTACAGCCGCTTCCATACGCCATCATGTGTGTTGTAATGACCACGAGTAGTAGCATGTATACCTCTCAATCCAGTACAGCCGCTTCCATGCACCATCATGTATGTTGTGATGACCACAAGTAGTAGCATGTATGCCTCTCAATCCAGTACAGCCGCATCCATACACCATCATGTATTTTGTAATGACCACGAGTAGTAGCATGTATGTATCTCATTCCAGTACAGCCGCGTCCATACGCCATCATGTATGTTGTAATGACCACGAGTAGTAGCATGTCTGCCTGTCAATCCAGTACAGCCGCTTACATACGCCATCATGTATGTTGTAATTACCACGAGTAGTCGCATGTATGTATCTCAATCCAGTACAGCCGTTTCAATACACCATCATGTATCTTGTAATGACCATGAGTAGTAGCATGTATGCCTATCAATCCAGTACAGCCGCTTCCATACGCCATCATTAATGTTGTAATAACCACGAGTAGTAGCATGTATATATCTCAATCCAGTACAGCCGCTTCCATACACCATCAGGTATGTTGTAATGACAACGAGTAGTAGCATATATGTATCAATCCAGAACAGCCGCTTCCATACGCAATCATGTATGTTGTAATAACCACGAGTAGTAGCATGTATATATCTCAATCCAGTACAGCCGCTTCCATACACCATCAGGTATGTTGTAATGACAACGAGTAGTAGCATATATGTATCAATCCAGAACAGCCGCTTCCATACGCAATCATGTATGTTGTAATGACCACTAGTAGTAGCATGTATACCTCTCAATCCAGTACAACCGCTTCCATACGCCAGCATGTATGTTGTAATGAACACTAGTAGTAGCATGTATGTATCTCAATCCAGTACAGCCGCTTCAATACGCCATCATGTATGTTGTAATGACCACGAGTAATAGCAAGTATGCCTCTCAATCCAGTACAGCCGCTTCCAGACGCCATCATGTATGTTGTAATGACCACGAATAGTAGCATGTTTGCCTCTCAATACAGAACAGCCGCTTCCATACGCCATCATCCATACGAGTAGTAGCATGTATGCCTATCAATCCAGTACAGCCGCTTCCATACCCCATCATGCATGTTGTAATAACCACGAGTAGTAGTATGTATGTATCTCATTCCAGTACAGCCGCTTCCATTCACCACCATGTATGTTGTAATGACCACGAGTAGTAGCATGTATGCCTCTCAATCCAGTACAGCCGCTTCCATACACCATCATGTATTTTGTAATGACCACGAGTAGTAGCATGTATGCCTCTCAGTCCAGTACAGCCGCTTCTATACACCATCATGTATGTTGTAATGACAAGGAGTAGTAGCATATATGTATCAATCCAGAACAGCCGCTTCCATACGCCATCATGTATGTTGTAATGACCAGGAGTAGTAGCATGTATGTATCTCAATCTAGTACAGCCGCTAACATACGCCATCATGTATGTTGTAATGACCACGAGTAGTAGCATGTATGTATTTCAATCCAGTACAGTCGCTACCATACGCCATCATGTATGTTGTAATGACCACGAGTAGTAGCATGTATGCCTCTCAATCCAGTACAGCCGCATCCATACGCCATCATGTGTGTTGTAATGACCACGAGTAGTAGCATGTATAACTCTCAATCCAGTACAGCCGCTTCCATACACCATCATTTATGTTGTAATGACCACGAGTAGTAACATGTATGCCTCTCATTCCAGTACAGCCGCATCCATACACCATCATGTATTTTGTAATGACGACGAGTAGTAGCATGTCTGCCTCTGAATCCAGTACAGCCGCTTCCATACGCCATCATGTATGTTGTAATGACCACGAGTAGTAGCATGTATGTATCTCAATCCAGTACAGCCGCTTCCATACGCCATCATGTATGTTGTAATGACCACGAGTAGTAGCATGTATATATCAGTCCAGTACAGCCTCTTCCATACGCCATCATGTATGTTATAATGACCAGGTGTAGTAGCATGTATGTATCTCAATCTAGTACAACCGCCTCCATACGCCATCATGTATGTTGTAATGACCACTAGTAGTAGCATGTATGTATCTTAATCCAGTACAGCCTCTTCCATACGCCATCATGTATGTTGTAATGACCACGAGTAGTAGCATGTATGCCTCCCAATCCAGTACAGCCGCTTCAATACGCCATCATGTATGTTGTAATGACCACAAGTAGTCGCATGTATGCCTATCAATCCAGTACAGCCTATTCCATACGCCACCATGTATGTTGTAATGAACACTAGTAGTAGCATGTATGTATCTCAATCCAGTACAGCCGCTTCAATACGCCATCATGTATGTTGTAATGACCACGACTAGTAGAATGTATGCGTCTCTATCCAGTACAGCCGCTTCCATACGCCATCATGTATGTTGTAATGACCATGAGTAGTAGCATGTATGCCTAACCGCTTCCATACGCCATCATGTATGTTGTAATGACCACGAGTAGTAGCATGTATGAATCTCAATCCATTACAACCGCTTCCATACGCCATCATGTATGTTGAAATGGCCATGCGTAGTAGCATGTATGTATCTCAATCTAGTACAGCCGCTTCTATACGCCATCATGTATGTTGTAATGACCACGAATAGTAGTATGTATGCATATCAATCCAGTACAGCCGCTTCCATACACCATCATGTATGTTGTAATGACCACGAGTAGTAGCATGTATGCCTCTCAATCCAGTACAGCCGCTTCCAAACGCCATCATGTATGTTGTAATGACCACGAGTAGTAGCATGTATGAATTTCAATCCATTACAACCGCTTTCATACGCCATCATGTATGTTGTAATGACCATGCGTAGTAGCATGTATGTATCTCAATCTAGTACAGCCGCTTCCATACGCCATCATGTATGTTGTAATGACCACTAATAGTAGTATGTATGCATATCAATCCAGTACAGCCGCTTCCATACACCATCATGTATGTTGTAATGACTTCGAGTAGTAGCATATATGTATCTCAATCTAGTACAACTGCTTCCATACGCCATCATGTATGTTGTAATGACCACGAATAGTATCATGTATGTATCTTAATCCAGTACAACCGTTTCCAAACGCCATCATGTATAATGTAATGACCACGAGTAGTAGCATGTATGCCTCTCAATCCAGTACAGCCGCTTCCATACGCCATCATGTATGTTGTAATGACCACGAGTAGTCGCATTTATGTATCAGTCCAGTACAGCCTCTTGCATACGCCATCATGTATGTTGTAATGACCACGAGTCGTATCATGTCTGCCTGTCAATCCAGTGCAACCGCTTCCATACGCCATCATGTATGTTATAATGACCACGAGTAGTAGCATGTATGTATCTCAATCTAGTACAACTGCCTCCATACGCCATCATGTATGTTGTAATGACCACGAGTAGTAGCATGTATGTATCTTAATCCAGTACAACCGCTTCCATACGCCAACATGTATGTTGTAATGACCATGAGTAGTAGCATGTATGCCTCTCAATCCAGTACAGCCGCTTTCATACGCCATCATGTATGTTGTAATTACCACGAGTAGTAGCATGTATGCCTATCAATCCAGTACAGCCGCTTCCATACGCCATCATGTATGTTGTAATGACCACGATTAGTAGCATGTATGTATCAGTCCAGTACAGCCGCTTCCATACGCCATCATGTATGTTGTAATGACCACGAGTAGTAGCATGTATGCCTATCAATCCAGTACAACCGCTTCCATACGCCATCATGTATGTTGTAATGACCACGAGTAGTAGCATGTATGTATATCAATCCAGTACAGCAGCTTCCATACGCCATCATGTATGTTGTAATGACCACGAGTAGTAGCATGTATGCCTCTCAATCCAGTACAGCCGCTTCAATACGCCATCATGTATGTTGTAATGACCACGAGTAGTAGCATGTATGCCTATCAATCCAGTACAGCCGCTTCCATACGCCATCATGTATGTTGTAATGACCACGAGTAGTAGCATTTCTGCCTATCAATCCAGTACAGCCGCTTCCATACGCCATCATGTATGTTGTAATGACCACGAGTAGTAGCATGTATGTATCTCAATCTAGTACAGCCGCTTCCATACGCCATCATGTATGTTGTAATGACCACGAGTAGTAGCATGTATGCCTCTCAATCCAGTACAGCCGCTTCCATACACCATCATGTATGTTGTAATGACCATGAGTAGTAGCATGTATGCCTCTCAATCCAGAACAGCCGCTTCCATACACCATCATGTATGTTGTAATGACCACGAGTAGTAGCATGTATGTATATCAATCCAGTACAACCCATTCCATACGCCATCATGTATGTTGTAATGACCACGAGTAGTAGCACGTATGTATCAATCCAGTACAGCCGCTTCCATACGCCATAATGTATGTTGTAATGACCACGAGTAGTAGCATGTATGCCTCTCAATCCAGTACAGCCGCTTCCATACGCCATCATGTATGTTGTAATGATCACGAGTAGTAGCATTTCTGCCTATCAATCCAGTACAGCCGCTTCCATACGCCATCATGTATGTTGTAATGACCTCGAGTAGTAGCATATATGTATCTCAATCTAGTACAACTGCTTCCATACGCCATCATGTATGTTGTAATGACCACGAGTCGTAGCAAGTCTGCCTCTCAATCCAGTACAACCGTTTCCATACGCCATCATGTATGTTGTAATGACCACGAGTAGTAGCATGTATGTATCACAATCTAGTACAACCGCCTCCTTACGCCATCATGTATGTTGTAATGACCACGAGTAGTATCATGTATGTATCTTAATCCAGTACAACCGCTTCCAAACGCCATCATGTATATTGTAATGACCACGAGTAGTAGCATGTATGCATCTCAATCCAGTACAGCCGCTTCCATACGCCATCATGTATGTTGTAATGACCACGAGTAGTCGCATTTATGTATCAGTCCAGTACAGCCTCTTGCATACGCCATCATGTATGTTGTAATGACCACGAGTCGTATCATGTCTGCCTGTCAATCCAGTGCAACCGCTTCCATACGCCATCATGTATGTTATAATGACCACGAGTAGTAGCATGTATGTATCTCAATCTAGTACATCTGCCTCCATACGCCATCATGTATGTTGTAATGACCACGAGTAGTAGCATGTATGTATCTTAATCCAGTACAACCGCTTCCATACGCCATCATGTATGTTGTAATGACCATGAGTAGTAGCATGTATGCCTCTCAATCCAGTACAGCCGCTTTCATACGCCATCATGTATGTTGTAATTACCACGAGTAGTCGCATGTATGCCTATAAATCCAGTACAGCCGCTTCCATACGCCATCATGTATGTTGTAATGACCTCGATTAGTAGCATGTATGTATCAGTCCAGCACAGCTTCTTGCATACGCCATCATGTATATTGTAATGACCACGAGTAGTAGCATGTATGCGTATCAATCCAGTACAACCGCTTCTATACGCCATCATGTTTGTTGTAATGACCACGAGTAGTAACATGTATGTATATCAATCCAGTACAGCCGCTTCAATACACCATCATGTATCTTGTAATGACCACGAGTAGTAGCATGTATGCCTCTCAATCCAGTACAGCCGCATCCATACACCATCATGTATGTTTTAATGACCACGAGTAGTAGCATGTATGCCACTCAGTCCAGTACAGCCGCTTCCATACACCATCATGTATGTTGTAATGACAACGAGTAGTAGCATATATGTATCAATCCAGAACCGCCGCTTCCATACGCCATCATGTATGTTGTAATGACCACGAGTAGTAGCATGTATGTATCTCAATCCAGTACAGTCGCTACCATACGCCATCATGTATGTTGTAATGACCACGAGTAGTAGCATGTATGCTTCTCAATCCAGTACAGCCGCTTCCATACGCCATCATGTATGTTGTAATGACCACAAGTAGTAGCATGTATGCCTCTCAGTCCAGTACCGCCGCTTCCATACACCATCATGTATGTTGTAATGACCACGAGTAGTATCATGTATGCCTCTCAATCCAGTACAGCCGCTTCCATACACCATCATGTATGTTATAATGACCACGAGTAGTAGCATGTATGTATATCAATCCAGTACAGCCGCTTCCATACGCTATCATGTATGTTGTAATGACCACGAGTAGTATCATGTATGTATCAATCCAGTACAGCCGCTTCCATACGCCATCATGTATGTTGTAATGACCACGAGTAGTAGCATGTCACCCTGTCAATCCAATACAGCCGCTTCCATACGCCGTCATGTATGTTGTAATGACAACGAGTAGTAGCATGTATGTTTGTCAATCCAGTACAGCCGCTTCCATACGCCATCATGTATGTTGTAATGACCACGAGTAGTAGAATATATGTCTATCAATCCACTACAACCGCTTCTATACGCCATCATGTATGTTGTAATAACCACAAGTAGTAGCATATATGTATCTCAATCCAGTACAGCCGCTTCCATACACCATCATGCATGTTGTAATGACAACGAGTAGTAGCATGTCTGCCTCTAAATCCAGTACAACCGCTTCCATACACCATCATGTATGTTGTAATGACCACGAGTAGTAGCATATATGTATCTCAATCTAGTACAACTGCTTCCATACGCCATCATGTATGTTGTAATGACCACGAGTAGTAGCATGTCTGCCTATCAATCCAGTACAGCCGCTTCCATACGCCATCATGTATGTTGTAATGACCACGAGTCGTAGCATGTCTGCCTCTCAATCCTGTACAACCGCTTCCATACGCCATCATGTATGTTGTAATGACCACGAGTAGTAGTATGTATGTATCTCAATCTAGTACAACCGCCTACATACGCCATCATAGATGTTGTAATGACCACGAGTAGTAGCATGTATATATCTTAATCCAGTACAACCGCTTCCATACGCCATCATGTATGTTGTAATGACCACAAGTAGTAGCATGTATGCCTCTCAATCCAGTACAGTCGCTACCATACGCCACCATGTATGTTGTAATGACCACGAGTAGTCGCAAGTATGCCTATTAATCCAGTACAGCCGCTTCCATACGCCATCATGTATGTTGTAATGACCACGAGTAGTAGCATGTATGTATCAGTCCAGTACAGCCTCTTGCATAGGCCATCATGTATATTGTAATGACCACAAGTAGAAGCATGTATGTATATCAATCCAGTACAACCGATTCCATACGCCATCATGTATGTTGTAATGACCACAAGTAGTAGCATGTATGCCTCTCAATCCAGTACAGCCGCTTCCATACGCCATCATGTATGTTGTAATGACCACGAGTAGTAGCATGTATGTATCTCAATCCAGTACAGTCGCTACCATACGCCATCATGTATGTTGTAATGACCACGAGTAGTAGCATGTATGTATCTCAATCCAGTACAGTCGCTACCATACGCCATCATGTATGTTGTAATGACCACGAGTAGTAGCATGTATGTATCTCAATCCAGTACAGCCGCTACCATACGCCATCATGTATGTTGTAATGACCACGAGTAGTAGCATGTATGTATCTCAATCCAGTACAGTCGCTACCATACGCCATCATGTATGTTGTAATGACCACGAGTAGTAGCATGTATGCCTCTCAATCCAGTACAGCCGCTTCCATACGCCATCATGTATGTTGTAATGACCACGAGTAGTAGCATGTATGCCTCTCAATCCAGTACAGCCGCTTCCATACACCATCATGTATGTTGTAATGACCACGAGTAGTAGCATGTATGTATCTCATTCCAGTACAGCCGCGTCCATACGCCATCATGTATGTTGTAATGACCACGAGTAGTAGCATGTCTGCCTGTCATTCCAGTACAGCCGCTTACTTACGCCATCATGTATGTTGTAATTACCATGAGTAGTAGCATGTATGTATCTCAATCCATTAAAGCCGCTTCCATACGCCATCATGTATGTTGTAATGACCACGAGTAATAGCATGTATGCCTCTCAATCCAGTACAACCGCTTCCATACGCCATCATGCATGTTGTAATAACCACGAGTAGTAGCATGTATGTATCTCAATCTAGTACAGCCGCTACCATACGCCATCATGTATGTTGTAATGACCACGAGTAGTAGCATGTATGTATCTCAATCCAGTACAGTCGCTACCATACGCCATCATGTATGTTGTAATGACCACGAGTAGTAGCATGTATGTATCTCAATCCAGTACAGTCGCTACCATACGCCATCATGTATGTTGTAATGACCACGAGTAGTAGCATGTATGCCTCTCAATCCAGTACAGCCGCTTCTATACACCATCATGTATGTTGTAATGACCACGAGTAGTAGCATGTATGTATATCAATCCAGTACAGCCGCTTCCATACGCCATCATGTATGTTGTAATGACCACGAGTAGTAGCATTTTACCCTGTCAATCCAATACAGCCGCTTCCATACGCCGTCATGTATGTTGTAATGACAACGAGTAGTAGCATGTATGTTTGTCAATCCAGTACAGCTGCTTCCATACGCCTTCATGTATGTTGTAATGACCACGAGTAGTAGCATGTATGTCTATCAATCCAGTACAACCGCTTCTATACGCCATCATGTATGTTGTAATGACCACGAGTAGTAGAATGCATGTATATCAATCCAGTACAACCGCTTCCATACGCCATCATGTATGTGGTAATGACCACGAGTAGTAGCATGTATGCCTCTCAATCCAGTACAGCCGCTTCAATAAACCATCATGTATGTTGTAATGACCACGAGTAGTAGCATATATGTATCTCAATCTAGTACAACTGCTTCCATACGCCATCATGTATGTTGTAATGACCACGAGTAGTAGCATGTCTGCCTATCAATCCAGTACAGCCGCTTCCATATGCCATCATGTATGTTGTAATGACCACGAGTCGTAGCATGTCTGCCTCTCAATCCAGTACAACCGCTTCCATACGCCATCATGTCTGTTGTAATGACCACGAGTAGTAGTATGTATGTATCTCAATCTAGTACAACCGCCTCCATACGCCATCATGTATGTTGTAATGACCACGAGTAGTAGCATGTATATATCATAATCCAGTACAACCGCTTCCATACGCCATCATGTATGTTGTAATGACCACGAGTAGTAGCATGTATGCCTCTAAATCCAGTACAGCCGCTTCCATACGCCACCATGTATGTTGTAATGACCACGAGTAGTCGCATGTATGCCTATCAATCCAGTACAGCCGCTTCCATACGCCATCATGTATGTTGTAATGACCACGAGTAGTAGCATGTATGTATCATCCAGTACAGCCCTTCATAGCCATCATGTATTTGTAATGACCACAGTAGTAGCATGTATGTATATCAATCCAGTACAACCGATTCCATACGCCATCATGTATGTTGTAATGACCACAAGTAGTAGCATGTATGCCTCTCAATCCAGTACAGCCGCTTCCATACGCCATCATGTATGTTGTAATGACCACGAGTAGTAGCATGTATGTATCTCAATCCAGTACAGTCGCTACCATACGCCATCATGTATGTTGTAATGACCACGAGTAGTAGCATGTATGTATCTCAATCCAGTACAGCCGCTTCCATACGCCATCATGTATGTTGTAATGACCACGAGTAGTAGCATGTATGTATCTCAATCCAGTACAGCCGCTACCATACGCCATCATGTATGTTGTAATGACCACGAGTAGTAGCATGTATGTATCTCAATCCAGTACAGTCGCTACCATACGCCATCATGTATGTTGTAATGACCACGAGTAGTAGCATGTATGCCTCTCAATCCAGTACAGCCGCTTCCATACGCCATCATGTATGTTGTAATGACCACGAGTAGTAGCATGTATGCCTCTCAATCCAGTACAGCCGCTTCCATACACCATCATGTATGTTATAATGACCACGAGTAGTAGCATGTATGTATCTCATTCCAGTACAGCCGCGTCCATACGCCATCATGTATGTTGTAATGACCACGAGTAGTAGCATGTCTGCCTGTCATTCCAGTACAGCCGCTTACTTACGCCATCATGTATGTTGTAATTACCATGAGTAGTAGCATGTATGTATCTCAATCCATTAAAGCCGCTTCCATACGCCATCATGTATGTTGTAATGACCACGAGTAATAGCATGTATGCCTCTCAATCCAGTACAACCGCTTCCATACGCCATCATGCATGTTGTAATAACCACGAGTAGTAGCATGTATGTATCTCAATCTATTACAGCCGCTACCATACGCCATCATGTATGTTGTAATGACCACGAGTAGTAGCATGTATGTATCTCAATCCAGTACAGTCGCTACCATACGCCATCATGTATGTTGTAATGACCACGAGTAGTAGCATGTATGTATCTCAATCCAGTACAGTCGCTACCATACGCCATCATGTATGTTGTAATGACCACGAGTAGTAGCATGTATGCCTCTCAATCCAGTACTGCCGCTTCTATACACCATCATGTATGTTGTAATGACCACGAGTAGTAGCATGTATGTATATCAATCCAGTACAGCCGCTTCCATACGCCATCATGTATGTTGTAATGACCACGAGTAGTAGCATTTTACCCTGTCAATCCAATACAGCCGCTTCCATACGCCGTCATGTATGTTGTAATGACAACGAGTAGTAGCATGTATGTTTGTCAATCCAGTACAGCTGCTTCCATACGCCTTCATGTATGTTGTAATGACCACGAGTAGTAGCATGTATGTCTATCAATCCAGTACAACCGCTTCTATACGCCATCATGTATGTTGTAATGACCACGAGTAGTAGAATGCATGTATATCAATCCAGTACAACCGCTTCCATACGCCATCATGTATGTGGTAATGACCACGAGTAGTAGCATGTATGCCTCTCAATCCAGTACAGCCGCTTCAATAAACCATCATGTATGTTGTAATGACCACGAGTAGTAGCATATATGTATCTCAATCTAGTACAACTGCTTCCATACGCCATCATGTATGTTGTAATGACCACGAGTAGTAGCATGTCTGCCTATCAATCCAGTACAGCCGCTTCCATATGCCATCATGTATGTTGTAATGACCACGAGTCGTAGCATGTCTGCCTCTCAATCCAGTACAACCGCTTCCATACGCCATCATGTCTGTTGTAATGACCACGAGTAGTAGTATGTATGTATCTCAATCTAGTACAACCGCCTCCATACGCCATCATGTATGTTGTAATGACCACGAGTAGTAGCATGTATATATCATAATCCAGTACAACCGCTTCCATACGCCATCATGTATGTTGTAATGACCACGAGTAGTAGCATGTATGCCTCTAAATCCAGTACAGCCGCTTCCATACGCCACCATGTATGTTGTAATGACCACGAGTAGTCGCATGTATGCCTATCAATCCAGTACAGCCGCTTCCATACGCCATCATGTATGTTGTAATGACCACGAGTAGTAGCATGTATGTATATCAATCCAGTACAACCGCTTCCATACGCCATCATGTATGTTGTAATGACCACAAGTAGTAGCATGTATGCCTCTCAATCCAGTACAGCCGCTTCCATACGCCATCATGTATGTTGTAATGACCACGAGTAGTAGCATGTATGTATCTCAATCCAGTACAGCCGCTACCATACGCCATCATGTATGTTGTAATGACCACGAGTAGTAGCATGTATGTATCTCAATCCAGTACAGTCGCTACCATACGCCATCATGTATGTTGTAATGACCACGAGTAGTAGCATGTATGTATCTCAATCCAGTACAGCCGCTACCATACGCCATCATGTATGTTGTAATGACCACGAGTAGTAGCATGTATGTATCTCAATCCAGTACAGTCGCTACCATACGCCATCATGTATGTTGTAATGACCACGAGTAGTAGCATGTATGCCTCTCAATCCAGTACAGCCGCTTCCATACGCCATCATGTATGTTGTAATGACCACGAGTAGTAGCATGTATGCCTCTCAATCCAGTACAGCCGCTTCCATACACCATCATGTATGTTATAATGACCACGAGTAGTAGCATGTATGTATCTCATTCCAGTACAGCCGCGTCCATACGCCATCATGTATGTTGTAATGACCACGAGTAGTAGCATGTCTGCCTGTCATTCCAGTACAGCCGCTTACTTACGCCATCATGTATGTTGTAATTACCATGAGTAGTAGCATGTATGTATCTCAATCCATTAAAGCCGCTTCCATACGCCATCATGTATGTTGTAATGACCACGAGTAATAGCATGTATGCCTCTCAATCCAGTACAACCGCTTCCATACGCCATCATGCATGTTGTAATAACCACGAGTAGTAGCATGTATGTATCTCAATCTATTACAGCCGCTACCATACGCCATCATGTATGTTGTAATGACCACGAGTAGTAGCATGTATGTATCTCAATCCAGTACAGTCGCTACCATACGCCATCATGTATGTTGTAATGACCACGAGTAGTAGCATGTATGTATCTCAATCCAGTACAGTCGCTACCATACGCCATCATGTATGTTGTAATGACCACGAGTAGTAGCATGTATGCCTCTCAATCCAGTACAGCCGCTTCTATACACCATCATGTATGTTGTAATGACCACGAGTAGTAGCATGTATGTATATCAATCCAGTACAGCCGCTTCCATACGCCATCATGTATGTTGTAATGACCACGAGTAGTAGCATGTATGCCTCTCAATCCAGTACAGCCGCTTCCATACGCCATCATGTATGTTGTAATGACCACGAGTAGTAGCATGTATGTTTGTCAATCCAGTACAGCCGCTTCCATACGCCATCATGTATGTTGTAATGACCACGAGTAGTAGCATGTATGTCTATCAATCCAGTACAACCGCTTCTATACGCCATCATGTATGTTGTAATGACCACGAGTAGTAGCATGTATGTATATCAATCCAGTACAACCGCTTCCATACGCCATCATGTATGTTGTAATGACCACGAGTAGTAGCATGTATGCCTCTCAATCCAGTACAGCCGCTTCAATAAACCATCATGTATGTTGTAATGACCACGAGTAGTAGCATATATGTATCTCAATCTAGTACAACTGCTTCCATACGCCATCATGTATGTTGTAATGACCACGAGTAGTAGCATGTCTGCCTATCAATCCAGTACAGCCGCTTCCATACGCCATCATGTATGTTGTAATGACCACGAGTAGTAGCATGTCTGCCTCTCAATCCAGTACAACCGCTTCCATACGCCATCATGTATGTTGTAATGACCACGAGTAGTAGCATGTATGTATCTCAATCCAGTACAACCGCTTCCATACGCCATCATGTATGTTGTAATGACCACGAGTAGTAGCATGTATATATCATAATCCAGTACAACCGCTTCCATACGCCATCATGTATGTTGTAATGACCACGAGTAGTAGCATGTATGCCTCTAAATCCAGTACAGCCGCTTCCATACGCCACCATGTATGTTGTAATGACCACGAGTAGTCGCATGTATGCCTATCAATCCAGTACAGCCGCTTCCATACGCCATCATGTATGTTGTAATGACCACGAGTAGTAGCATGTATGTATCCGTCCCGTACAGCGTCTTGCATAGGCCATCATGTATATTGTAATGACCACAAGTAGTAGCATGTATTTATATCAATCCAGTACAACCGATTCCATACGCCATCATGTATGTTGTAATAACCACGAGTAGTAGCATGTATGTATCTCAATCTAGTACAGCCGCTACCATACGCCATCATGTATGTTGTAATGACTACGAGTAGTATCATGTATGTATCAATCCAGTACAGCCGCTTCCATACGCCATCATGTATGTTGTATTGACCACGAGTCGCAGCATTCTGCCTCTCAATCCAGTACAACCGCTTCCATACGCCATCATGTATGTTGTAATGACCACGAGTAGTAGCATGTATGTATCAGTCCAGTACAGCCTCTTGCATAGGCCATCATGTATATTGTAATGACCACAAGTAGAAGCATGTATGTATATCAATCCAGTACAACCGATTCCATACGCCATCATGTATGTTGTAATGACCACAAGTAGTAGCATGTATGCCTCTCAATCCAGTACAGCCGCTTCCATACACCATCATGTATGTTATAATGACCACGAGTAGTAGCATGTATGTATCTCATTCCAGTACAGCCGCGTCCATACGCCATCATGTATGTTGTAATGACCACGAGTAGTAGCATGTCTGCCTGTCATTCCAGTACAGCCGCTTACTTACGCCATCATGTATGTTGTAATTACCATGAGTAGTAGCATGTATGTATCTCAATCCATTAAAGCCGCTTCCATACGCCATCATGTATGTTGTAATGACCACGAGTAATAGCATGTATGCCTCTCAATCCAGTACAACCGCTTCCATACGCCATCATGCATGTTGTAATAACCACGAGTAGTAGCATGTATGTATCTCAATCTATTACTGCCGCTACCATACGCCATCATGTATGTTGTAATGACCACGAGTAGTAGCATGTATGTATCTCAATCCAGTACAGTCGCTGCCATACGCCATCATGTATGTTGTAATGACCACGAGTAGTAGCATGTATGTATCTCAATCCAGTACAGTCGTTACCATACGCCATCATGTATGTTGTAATGACCACGAGTAGTAGCATGTATGCCTCTCAATCCAGTACAGCCGCTTCTATACACCATCATGTATGTTGTAATGACCACGAGTAGTAGCATGTATGTATATCAATCCAGTACAGCCGCTTCCATACGCCATCATGTATGTTGTAATGACCACGAGTAGTAGCATGTATGCCTCTCAATCCAGTACAGCCGCTTCATACCCATCATGTATGTTGTAATGACCACGAGTAGTAGCATGTTTATCCAGTACAGCCGCTTCCATCCCTCATGTATGTTGTTGTTTCTGTCAATCCATACAGCGCTTCCATACGCCGTCAGTATGTTGTAATGACAACGAGTAGTAGCATGTATGTTTGTCAATCCAGTACAGCCGCTTCCATAGCCTTCATGTATGTTGTAATGACCACGAGTAGTAGCATGTATGTCTATCAATCCAGTACAACCGCTTCTATACGCCATCATGTATGTTGTAATGACCACGAGTAGTAGAATGCATGTATATCAATCCAGTACAACCTCTTCCATACGCCATCATGTATGTGGTAATGACCACGAGTAGTAGCATGTATGCCTCTCAATCCAGTACAGCCGCTTCAATAAACCATCATGTATGTTGTAATGACCACGAGTAGTAGCATGTATGCCTATCAATCCAGTACAACCGCTTCCATACACCATCATGTATGTTGTAATGACCACGAGTAGTAGCATATATGTATCTCAATCTAGTACAACTGCTTCCATACGCCATCATGTATGTTGTAATGACCACGAGTAGTAGCATGTCTGCCTATCAATCCAGTACAACCGCTTCTATACGCCATCATGTATGTTGTAATGACCACGAGTAGTAGAATGCATGTATATCAATCCAGTACAACCGCTTCCATACACCATCATGTATGTTGTAATGACCACGAGTAGTAGCATATATGTATCTCAATCTAGTACAACTGCTTCCATACGCCATCATGTATGTTGTAATGACCACGAGTAGTAGCATGTCTGCCTATCAATCCAGTACAGCCGCTTCCATACGCCTTCATGTATGTTGTAATGACCACGAGTAGTAGCATGTATGTCTATCAATCCAGTACAACCGCTTCTATACGCCATCATGTATGTTGTAATGACCACGAGTAGTAGAATGTATGTATATCAATCCAGTACAGCCGCTTCAATACACCATCATGTATGTTGTAATGACCACGAGTAGTAGCATGTATGCCTATCAATCCAGTACAACCGCTTCCATACACCATCATGTATGTTGTAATGACCACGAGTAGTAGCATATATGTATCTCAATCTAGTACAACTGCTTCCATACGCCATCATGTATGTTGTAATGACCACGAGTAGTAGCATGTCTGCCTATCAATCCAGTACAGCCGCTTCCATACGCCATCATGTATGTTGTAATGACCACGAGTCGTAGCATGTCTGCCTCTCAATCCAGTACAACCGCTTCCATACGCCATCATGTCTGTTGTAATGACCACGAGTAGTAGTATGTATGTATCTCAATCTAGTACAACCGCCTCCATACGCCATCATGTATGTTGTAATGACCACGAGTAGTAGCATGTATATATCTTAATCCAGTACAACCGCTTCCATACGCCATCATGTATGTTGTAATGACCACGAGTAGTAGCATGTATGCCTCTAAATCCAGTACAGCCGCTTCCATACGCCACCATGTATGTTGTAATGACCACGAGTAGTCGCATGTATGCCTATCAATCCAGTACAGCCGCTTCCATACGCCATCATGTATGTTGTAATGACCACGAGTAGTAGCATGTATGTATCAGTCCCGTACAGCGTCTTGCATAGGCCATCATGTATATTGTAATGACCACAAGTAGTAGCATGTATTTATATCAATCCAGTACAACCGATTCCATACGCCATCATGTATGTTGTAATAACCACGAGTAGTAGCATGTATGTATCTCAATCTAGTACAGCCGCTACCATACGCCATCATGTATGTTGTAATGAGTACGAGTAGTATCATGTATGTATCAATCCAGTACAGCCGCTTCCATACGCCATCATGTATGTTGTATTGACCACGAGTCGCAGCATTCTGCCTCTCAATCCAGTACAACCGCTTCCATACGCCATCATGTATGTTGTAATGACCACGAGTAGTTGTATGTATGTATCTCAATCTAGTACAACCGCCTCCATACGCCATCATGTATGTTGTAATGACCGCGAGTAGTAGCATATATGTATCTTAATCCAGTACAACCGCTTCCATACGCCATCATGTATGTTGTAATGACCACGAGTAGTAGCATGTATGCCTCTCAATCCAGTACAGCCGCTTCCATACGCCATCATGTATGTTGTAATGACCACGAGTAGTAGCATGTATACCTATCAATCCAGTACAGCCGCTTCCATACGCCATCATGCATGTTGTAATAACCACGAGTAGTAGCATGTATGTATCTCAATCCAGTACAGCCGCTTCCATACACCATCATGTATGTTGTAATGACAACGAGTATTAGCATGTATGTATCAATCCAGTACAGCCGCTTCCATACGCCATCATGTATGTTGTAATGACCACGAGTAGTAGCATGTATGTATCTCAATCTAGTACAGCCGCTACCATACGCCATCATGTATGTTGTAATGACCACGAGTAGTAGCATGTATGTATCTCAATCCAGTACAGTCGCTACCATACGCCATCATGTATGTTGTAATGACCACGAGTAGTAGCATGTATGCCTCTCAATCCAGTACAGCCGCTTCCATACGCCATCATGTATGTTGTAATGACCACGAGTAGTAGCATGTATGCCTCTCAATCCAGTACAGCCGCTTCCATACACCATCATGTATGTTGTAATGACCACGAGTAGTAGCATGTATGCCTCTCAATCCAGTACAACCGCTTCCATACGCCATCATGTATGTTGTAATGACCACGAGTAGTAGCATGTATGTATCAATCCAGTACAGCCGCTTGCATACGCCATCATGTATGTTGTAATGACCACGAGTAGTAGCATGTATGTATCTCAATCCAGTACAGCCGCTTCCATACGCCATCATGTATGTTGTAATGACCACGAGTAGTATCATGTATGTATCAATCCAGTACAGCCGCTTCCATACGCCATCATGTATGTTGTATTGACCACGAGTCGTAGCATTCTGCCTCTCAATCCAGTACAACCGCTTCCATACGCCATCATGTATGTTGTAATGACCACGAGTAGTAGCATGTATGTATCTCAATCTAGTACAACCGCCTCCATACGCCATCATGTATGTTGTAATGACCACGAGTAGTAGCATGTATGTATCTCAATCCAGTACAGCCGCTTCCATACGCCATCATGTATGTTGTAATGACCACGAGTAGTAGCATGTATGCCTATCAATCCAGTACAGCCGCTTCCATACGCCATCATGTATGTTGTAATGACCACGAGTAGTAGCATGTATGCCTATCAATCCAGTACAGCCGCTTCCATACGCCATCATGTATGTTGTAATGACCACGAGTAGTAGCATGTATGTATCTCAATCCATCAACCGCTTCTATACGCCATCATGTATGTTGTAATGACCACAGTGTAGCATGTATTATTCAATCCGTCAACCGTTCATACGCCACATGTAGTTGTAATTACACGAGTATTAGCATTATGCCTCTCAATCCAGTACAGCTGCTTCTATAACCATCGTTTGTTGTAATGCCACGAGTAGTACATGTATTATTATCCAGTACAGCCGCTTCCTACGCCATCATGTATGTTGTATGACCACGGTAGTAGCATGTTGTTCAATCCAGTACAGCTGCTTCCATACGCCATCATGTATGTTGTAATGACCACGAGTAGTAGCATGTTGTATCTCAATCTAGTACGCGCTTCCATACGCCATATGTATGTTGTATGACCACGAGTATACATGTATGCCTCTCAATCCAGTACAGCCGCTTCCATACGCCATCATGTATGTTGTAATGACCACGAGTAGTAGCATGTATGCCTCTCAATCCAGTACAGCCGCTTCCATACGCCATCATGTATGTTGTAATGACCACGAGTAGTAGCATGTATGCCTCTCAATCCAGTACAGCCGCTTCCATACGCCATCATGTATGTTGTAATGACCACGAGTAGTAGCATGTATGCCTCTCAATCCAGTACAGCCGCTTCCATACGCCATCATGTTTGTTGTAATGACCACGAGTAGTAGCATGTATGTATCAATCCAGTACAGCCGCTTCCATACGCCATCATGTATGTTGTAATGACCACGAGTAGTAGCATGTATGTATCTCAATCTAGTACAGCCGCTTCCATACGCCATCATGTATGTTGTAATGACCACGAGTAGTAGCATGTATGTATCTCAATCTAGTTCAGTCGCTACCATACGCCATCATGTATGTTGTAATGACCACGAGTAGTAGCATGTATGCCTCTCAATCCAGTACAGCCGCTTCCATACGCCATCATGTATGTTGTAATGACCACGAGTAGTAGCATGTATGCCTCTCAATCCAGTACAGCCGTTTCCATACGCCATCATGTATGTTGTAATGACCACGAGTAGTAGCATGTATGCCTATCAATCCAGTACAGCCGCTTCCATACACCATCATGTATGTTGTAATGACCACGAGTAGTAGCATGTATGCCTATCAATCCAGTACAACCGCTTCTATACGCCATCATGTATATTGTAATGACCACGAGTAGTAGCATGTATGTATATCAATCCAGTACAACCGCTTCCATACGCCATCATGTATGTTGTAATGACCACGAGTAGTAACATGTATGCCTCTCAATCCAGTACAGCTGCTTCAATAAACCATCATTTATGTTGTAATGACCACGAGTAGTAGCATGTATACCTATCAATCCAGTACAGCCGCTTCCATACGCCATCATGCATGTTGTAATAACCACGAGTAGTAGCATGTATGTATCTCAATCCAGTACAGCCGCTTCCATACACCATCATGTATGTTGTAATTACAACGAGTATTAGCATGTATGTATCAATCCAGTACAGCCGCTTCCATACGCCATCATGTATGTTGTAATGACCACGAGTAGTAGCATGTATGTATATCATTCCAGTACAGCCGCTTCCATATGCCATCATGTATTTTGTAATGACC
>CM026388.1:41956938-41990484 GCA_014843695.1 Archivesica marissinica
AGATATATCCACTATCTCAACATATTTACATTCATTACTACAAGATCTACACACTATATCACCATATCTACATACATTCCTGCAAGATATATCCACTAACTCACCATATTTACATACATTACTACAATAACTACACACTGTCTCACCATATCTACATACATTACTACAAGATATATCCACTATCTCACCATATTTACATACATTACTACAAGATATACACACTATCTTACCATATCTACATTCATTACTACAAGATCTACACACTATTTCACCATATCTACGATCATTACTACAAGATATACACGCTGTCTCACCATATCTACATACATTACTACAAGATCTCCACACTATTTCATCATATCTACATACATTCCTACAAGATCTACACACTATTTCACCATATCTACATACATTAATACAATATATACACACTATCTCACCATATCTACGTATATTACAACAATATATATCCACTATCTCACCATATCTACATTCATTACTACAAGATCTACACACTATTTCATCATATATACGTTCATTACTACAAGATCCACATACTATTTCACCATATATACATTCATTACTACAAGACCTACACACCATATCACCATATATACGTACATTCCTACAAGATATATCCACTATCTCACCATATTTACATTCATTAATACAAGATCTACACACTATATCACCATATCTACATACATTCCTACAAGATGTATCCACTATCTCACCATATTTACATATATTACTACAATAACTACACGTTGTCTCACCATATCTGCATACATTTCTACAAGATAAACGCACTATCTCATCATATCTACGTTCATTATTGCAAGATATACGCACTATGACATCATATCTACGTACATTACTACAAGATATAAGCGCTATCTCACCAAATCTACTTACATTACTACAAGATATACGCGCTGTCTCACCATATCTAAATACATTACTCTTCTAATCGGTCGCTATTTATAGAAGCGTACGTAATAGTTATTTATGGATCGGTTCGTAGTCTATATTTATAGAATGGTACGAGATCGCTATTTATAAAGCGGTTCGTAGTCGTTATTTATAGAAACGTACGCGCTGGCTATTTATAGAGCGGTTCGTTTCCATTGGTCGCTGTAATAGGGTATGTAGTGTAGTGTAGTCGCTTCGTTTTCTTATACACCACTTTCACTCTGTTACTGTACAGATCGGTATATCGATGTCGTAAAAGAACGTCGTTTTTTTATACAAATTTATTTTAGCTCGATCGCTAAACGAGTTATTCCGACTTATCGTTCCTGACGGAGAGAGAATTCAAATGGCGACACTCGTAACGGCTCCAACGGGGCTGGAACTCCGGACCTGAAGCTGCGCTATCGCGACTTCCTGTCGTAAGGAGGTGGCGACCCATGATTGCGAGCTGGATTTGGTCACCATCGGGTAACCGGATATCCGTGACATCCAGTCGTTGTCCCGCGACAACCACTCGCTACACGACCTCGGTACACGGTCTCACATAGCGCGTACCGTAAATGAGGGCCGATGCAGCGATAACTCTACCCCGGGCCAGCCCGGATCTGAATCCGTGTGTGGGCGGAGAATGGAGGTACCCCTCGGTACGGACCAGTTGGAAGCGGCTCTGTTCGGTTGTTATTGACTCGAGAACGGATGCGACTGGAAGCGTGAGGGTGTCATCCGGGTACGTGGCGGGGCCACCGATTATTCTGACTAGTGTCTTCGAAGAAATGCGACGACGCTACGGATATATAATAGCGGACATATGTCGCATTATTCGCGAATTATAAGATTATCCGATAAGCCGAGGTCATCCAAAATGGACGCCGCGTAGAGATTCGTTACTAGATCTGCCTTCGTACACGGTAGTTGCGCGATACGTCATCAATAAACGCGCACGCGCGTAACCTACTTATATTAACTTATATGCAAAGAGCCGGGTTTACTAAAAAACAAAGAGCTCGGTAGTTGCGCGATATATCATCAATAGGCTATATAGTGACGCGCACGCGCGTGACCTACTTTATATTCCCTTATATGCAAATGAGTTACTATAAAACGTATTCAAAATGGCGCCCGTTTGTTTACAGTCAAAGAGCTGGGTTTACTGGTATGATCTCAGTCACAAATGGGGAAATTACGTGGGGCCGCCGACTGAATTTCTAATGAGAAATTAATGTTAATCGAAGAACAGTGGAAGTCGCGATAGCGCAGTGGTAGAGCGTTCGCTTCAAGTGTGAACGGTCCGGAGTTCGAGCCCCGCTGGAGCTGTTACGATTAAGCAAGGCATTTAATTTCCACGTTGCCTCTTCTCTCTCCCTCGTCGCGATGGATTCCATGAGGAATGAGTTCTCGAGAGTGATTAATATAAGTTGTAAGAACTTGTTTCGCAATCGAGCTATTCAATAAATTTGTATAAACTAATCGAAGAATTCATGACAGGGAAGTATGTCGACTTAGTCACGTTTGGGGAAGATATATCTAAGCGTCACGGCTAGCAAAGATATTGACACAAAATAAACAGTGTATGCCAATATTTTACACAGGTACACTATCTTAACATCATATACTAGAGGACAAAGAAAACGCACACTTCGGATAAGTGTGTTTTTACATGGAAAATCACTAACTATATAAACAAATAGTTTTAAACATTTTGGAATATTTTTATATATAGTTGTTCAGTTTGTGTTTTGTAATAAAGATGTGATATATATTTGATGGAATCCTTCTTATTTCGTCTTCATGTAATAATAATAATGTAATGTTGGTGTGCGTTTTCTATGTCCTCTAGTATATAATGTAGGTGTGCGTTTTCTATGTCCTCTAGTATATAATGTAGGTGTGCGTTTTCTATGTCCTCTAGTATATAATGTAGGTGTGCGTTTTCTATGTCCTCTAGTATATAATGTAGGTATACGTTTTCTATACCCTCTAGTATATAATGTAGGTGTGCGTTTTCTATGTCCTCTAGTATAAAATGTAGGTGTACGTTTTCTATGTCCTCTAGTATATAATGTAGCCGTGCGTTTTCTATGTCCTCTAGTATATAATGTAGGTGTGCGTTTTCTATGTCCTCTAGTATATAATGTAGGTGTGTGTTTTCTATGTCCTCTAGTATATAATGTAGGTGTGCGTTTTCTATGTCCGCTAGTATATAATGTAGGTGTGCGTTTTCTATGTCCTCTAGTATATAATGTAGGTGTGCGTTTTCTATGTCCTCTAGTATATAATGTAGGTGTGCGTTTTCTATGTCCTCTAGTATATAATGTAGGTGTGCGTTTTCTATGTCCTCTAGTATATAATGTAGGTGTGCGTTTTCTATGTCTAGTATATAATGTAGGTGTGCGTTTTCTATGTCCTCTAGTATATAATGTAGGTGTGCGTTTTCTATGTCCTCTAGTATATAGTGTAGGTGTGCGTTTTCTATGTCCTCTAGTATATAATGTAGGTGTGCGTTTTCTATGTCCTCTAGTATATAATGTAGGTGTGCGTTTTCTATGTCCTCTAGTATATAATGTAGGTGTGCGTTTTCTATGTCCTCTAGTATATAATGTAGGTGTGCGTTTTCTATGTCCTCTAGTATATAATGTAGGTGTGCGTTTTCTATGTCCTCTAGTATATAATGTAGGTGTGCGTTTTCTATGTCCTCTAGTATATAATGTAGGTGTGCGTTTTCTATGTCCTCTAGTATATAATGTAGGTGTGCGTTTTCTATGTCCTCTAGTATATAATGTAGGTGTGCGTTTTCTATGTCCTCTAGTATATAATGTAGGTGTGCGTTTTCTATGTCCTCTAGTATATAATGTAGCCGTGCGTTATCTATGTCCTCTAGTATATAATGTAGGTGTGCGTTTTCTATGTCCTCTAGCATATAATGTAGGTGTGCGTTTTCTATGTCCTCTAGTATATATTAGCCAAAATCACCGGAAATCTTAAAAGAAGCAGTGTTTATTAGTTAAAGCCACTCATGGAAATACACATGTCAGGTGACCACACGGTGAAAAACTTACACTAATAAAACAGATGGATCTGTAGTCCAGTGGTAACACACTGGACTGGTAATCCAGGGATCGCGGGTTCGATCCCCCGTCTGACCCTAATAAAATTAACAGCCTTTCAGATGTGACTTTAAACTGCGGTCTCGTGTCGGTGGTTTACACCGTGCACGTAAAAGAACCAGAGGAGACTCTGGAATGGGTCTCTCTCTGTATCATGCACTATCCTCCAAAAATCTAAAATGACTAATATCTTCAGGAGTGGTTGATTATATGGACAACCGGTAGGGACGATAAATAAACGTAAAGACACACAAATAAACACAAATATCGATTTCATGTACTCACAATTAGCAGCAGCACCGACACACAGGAAACATAGCACAAATATCGTGTTCATATACTCACAATTAGCTGTAGCACCGACACACAGGAAACATAGCACAAATATCGATGTCATGTACTCACAATTAGCTGTAGCACCGACACACAGGAAACATAGCACAAATATCGATTTCATGTACTCACAATTAGCTGTAGCACCGACACACAGGAAACATAGCACAAATATCGATTTCATGTACTCACAATTAGCTGTAGCACCGACACACAGGAAACATAGCACAAATATCGTGTTCATATACTCACAAATAGCAGTAGCACCGACACACAGGAAACATAGCACAAATATCGTGTTCATATACTCACAAATAGCAGTAGCACCGACACACAGGAAACATAGCACAAATATCGTGTTCATATACTCACAAATAGCAGTAGCACCGACACACAGGAAACATAGCACAAATATCGTGTTCATGTACTCACAATTAGCTGTAGCACCGACACACAGGAAACATAGCACAAATATCGTGTTCATATACTCACAAATAGCAGTAGCACCGACACACAGGAAACATAGCACAAATATCGTGTTCATATACTAACAATTAGCTGTAGCACCGACACACAGGAAACATAGCACAAATATCGATTTCATGTACTCACAATTAGCAGTAGCACCGACACACAGGAAACATAGCACACATATCGATTCCATATACTCACAATTAGCTGTAGCACCGACACACAGGAAACATAGCACAAATATCAATTTCATGTACTCACAATTAGCAGTAGCACCGACACACAGGAAACATAGCTTACATATCGATTCCATATACTCACAATTAGCTGTAGCACCGACACACAGGAAACATAGCACAAATATTGTCAACATTATGTTTGACGACCGCCTGCGGCTTTGTTAATAAAATTGAAAAGGAAAAAGAAAATGTGAAAATATTCTAATCTGAAAACTAATTTTATCTGAGAGTCTGTATATATATGGAGAGATAAAAATTACACAACATTGACCGTCACGACATCACGCTTCCAGTCGATTTACTGTGGCACAATGTCCTTAGAGATATTGGTATCACAGTACACACGTTTTTAGACAGCACAAAAATGTGAAATATGTTCCTGTGAAGAAACAGTGGGATGTACAGTTATAGAGCTTTTCCATTTGTTCATGTCCATGTGCACAGTGGTTGTCTGTGAAGAAACAGATGTACAGTTATAGAGCTGTTCCATTTGTTCATGTCCATGTGCACAGTGTGTGTCTGTGAAGAAACAGATGTACAGTTATAGAGCTGTTCCATTTGTTCATGTCCATATGCACAGTGTTTGTCTGTGAAGAAACAGATGTACAGTTATAGAGCTGTTCCATTTGTTCCTGTCCATGTGCACAGTGTGTGTCTGTGAAGAAACAGATGTACAGTTATAGAGCTGTTCCATTTGTTCATGTCCATGTGCACAGTGTTTATCTGTGAAGAAACAGATGTACAGTTATAGAGCTGTTCCATTTGTTCATTCCATGTGCACAGTGTTTGTCAGTAAAGTTATTTATTAAAACATTTAAAGCGACACTACATCGATGAAAACTGAAATGTTTGTAGAATGTAATTTCCTAATACATGGTATACTTTTTTTCTCCAAATATTTGCCTCAAAAACTGAGTGTTTCAACAAATAAACAAACGTCGTATACGCCGTTTGTTAGCCTGGGAACAGGCGTCGATATATTTTGCCTGGTCAGTCAAATAAATATATTTTAACACAGAGACTATTAATTGGGCCGTATTGAGTTTCTGATCATAAAAAACGTCATTTTGACAGAACTAAAAATTAAAAAGTGAAAAATCGACAGATTGGAACCCAGGTTAGCCGTTTGTTGACAAAATAATGTAAATGAGGTCAACATTAATGCGTAATACGAAACGGTTATCCTGAATAACACCAGGTATGCTACATATTTACTGTTATATCTCACATGTGTGTCTTTGCATATTTATCTGTAGACTAATCTTAATCAAAGTATCTCCAAAAGAAAGTATCGCTAGTTTAGTATTGACTTCAATGACAACAAACGTCAATTCAGGAGCCTGGATGACCGTTATATGACATCATAATTTCACGTTTGAAAGTTTGTATACCACAGACACGTTGTTAAATTGTTAAGTTGTTAAAACACTGTTTATTTGATTCAGTGTTAGTGATCCTTATATTCCGAATAAAAATACATTTTATTTGCTTTTTGCGATGTAATGTCGCTTTAAACTTTATTTATTTTACA
Source organism: Archivesica marissinica (assembly GCA_014843695.1). Lineage (NCBI taxonomy): Eukaryota > Metazoa > Mollusca > Bivalvia > Venerida > Vesicomyidae > Archivesica > Archivesica marissinica. The sequence continues at coordinate 41,963,589 of CM026388.1, forward strand.
ACGATTGCGTAGTAACTACGTATATTAATCACTCTCGTTGGCGAGGATGAAAGCGAAAATGTGGTCATTCATGTGGGAGGAAACCGGTGTACCCGGAGAAAACCCACCTGTCCGATCTGGCAATCACCGTACCATCTCACATACTTCCCGTTCCGAGGATCGAACCCGGGTTGCATTGGTGAGAAGCGAGCGGGCTAACCACCGCGCTAATCGGACAGCCTTTAATGTAGCTCTTACTCACACCCTAACAATGTTCTAAATATATAAATATATATATATACACTGAACCGAATTTCTAAACGTCCACCTAATAAATTGTGAGTTTAGGGTAACGGGTCTGTGTATTATTCCAAATATTGGTAGTATATTGTTATCCACCATACTCTATCAATGTACACTAAGAAAACACCAATTTATTGTCATGGCTGACCAAGCGGAACGGAAGGTTGGAATCCTAAGTGTTGGCATGAGGACCACGTGCACGGCATGGTGAGTGCTCAATTTGATTGCAATTTATTCTATGTGCGACCCGTAACCGGAAAAAAACCCAGAAAATATGGCGAGAATGACCATTAAGGAAAGCGGGCGAGCCGTCGGTATGCTTGATACAGGCACTTCTATCAGACAGGTATGTTCAGCTTTGTAATTAAATTCGATATTTCAAGTACATTTTGTAATGAATCATACAATGTCATATCTTAATATCATTTTAAATCATTTCCATCGTGTTTCCAGGTTGCACGACTTTTCAACAGACGGCATTCTACTATGGTCTTTACTTGTTGATTGTCTTCAACTGTTATACAACATCAGGTGGACGTTTAGTTTAAACAATATTTTATTTCAATGAATATACATAGTATAATGATCACAATAAGAAAATACATGTATACTGAGTCAAAAAAGAAACGATACCTGGTGTTTATGTGTCTATAATTTCAACATTTATTAAGAAAATTCTTTGAAAATTCATAAGATGATAGTCCAACATGTTTGAAAGAGGAGCACATAAAGCATAATGAGCCTCCGAAACTGTCTGCTGCGTGATGACGTAATTCGTCGGACAGGGGTCTAATGGAGTTTTCACACAGACGTCAATACCGAGTATGGACACCATTTGCGTATCTCACTGCAATGCACCGCGGTCGCATCGAACGGAAGAGTGTCTGAATCTCTTGCTGGTCAATATTTGTCCACTCCTGACGCAAAACATCCCTCAGTTGGTTTAACGTTACCGGCTGACGTCGTCTGACGCGGCGGTCTAACGTATCCCACAAATGTTCTATGGGTGACAAGTCTGGTGACAAAGCAGGCCACGGCAGGGTTTCAATATTGCTCTGCTCCAATAATGTGGTGGAAATCCGAGCAGTATGACACCTGGCGTTGTCCTGTTGGAACAGTGTGACGTTTCTGTTGGCGTTAAAGAACGGCACAACAACTGGCGCAAAGATCTCATCACAGTACCGCTGGGCGTTTAGGTTCCCGTCCACCACTAACAGTTCAGTGCGACTGCCGAATGTGATAACGCCCCACGCCATAACGCTTCCGCCCCCGAACAGATCGACCTAACGTACACATGCGTCTGCGTAACGTTCACCGCGTCTGCGATATACCCGCTCTCTGCCATCCGCTCGACGCAAACAGAACCGCGATTCATTGCTAAACATCACCGAATTCCACTATAACCGAGTCCAGCGAGCACGTTCCGTCGTCCATTCCCGCCGTATGTCACGGTGACGTCGTGTCAGGATGGGTCCAACGTATGGCCGATAGGCACGAATGCCACGTTCACTGAGCCGGTTCATGACTGTTTGTGCACTGATGCGATTGTTGGTCATCCCAGGAGTAACGGCAGCTGTGTGCGTAGCAGGTAGGAACCGGTCACGTAAATGTGACGTCCGAATGTGACGGTCCTGTTCACGCGTCGTCACACGTGGTCGACCAGATCTTGGACGGTCGTCCACCGATCCATGTGTTCGATAACGTCGAAGTAGACGTGTTATCGTGATCCGCGTAACCCCGAGTCGATTTGCGACGTCACGCTGACGTAAACCGCCGTCAATCATGCCAATGGCACGCATGCTCTGATTGCGGTTTAGCCTAGGCATTTTGTTAGAGGTAACAATGGGAATGTAAGGTGTTTTTCCTCGATGATAATGCAATACCAGTACAATAAACCGGTTTTCCGATTTGTCCATGTGTAGGAAGTTGTCTTTGTTGAGGAGCACGTGCAAATCGGAAATTCGGCGTTCCAGGATTATCGGGTGTTTATTTACCTGTGTTTATGGTTGGCTGACGTTGCAATAAGATACCCGGTACTGATACGTAATAATATATTAAACCTTTCTATGGTTTTATCCGTTTTACGTCATTTTTAGTTTGGTATCGTTTCTTTTTTGACTCAGTATAGGATTGAGGAGAAAGCAACTTGCTTATATGGTTACCTCTTTCCTAAAGGTGGACGTTTAGAAATTCGGTTCAGTGTATATATCTTCTGTTTGCAAGAAGATGGTCCCGCTCAGACCGTGTCTCATTTATATGAAAAAGTTGGCAGTTTCTTACGGAGGTTGGTGCACCAAGTACTGGTTAACCGCTGGAGCCTGTCCAGGAAAGGTGTTGTTAGGTAAACTGCCCATGCTCAAATGGGAAACCGGTAGCGACGTTAAATAAACTTAAATTAAAAAAAGATGGTCGCTGGTCGCGGCTTGTAAATGAAGATACACGATGCACTGTGACAGGTTTCATTAAATCAGTTCCATATAACTGCTGACCGAAATAAAACATGACAACGGTAAATATGATCGCGTATACGTACGTTAGGTCATCATACGATAAGTCGTAATAAGACGTTACGTTAATTGTAAAATAACGATCATTTTATTAACGCTTCGGTGAGGATCGACCGTGGTCACGTTAGTCTATAATTATTGTTTACTATACTTTGTTTGTATTTAGTGTAATAACGCCATCTCATAATTTCTTATATGTACACACGTTTTTTTATATTTTTTTATTTATTTAACGTCGCCACCGGTTACCTATTTGAGCGACGGGCATTTTACCTAACAACAACTGTCCTGGACAGGCTCCAGAGGTTAAACAGTACTTAGATGCACCAGGGTCCGTAAGAATCTGCCAACCTTTTTCATATAAAGAGTCACGGTCTGAGGGGGACTCGAACCCGTTACCATCAGTGATGATAGGTCACAGTGGTATGCAAGTCAGCGACCGTATCCACTCGACCACGGAGACACACATTGGAGAGAGATGGTGTTTGGCCAGAAGATTTTTAAGATGCGGAGAAGACATCTTCTCTGAATGACGTCAATCTTATGGTTAATGGACTGTGTGACCGTCTAGGAGTCAGAACCATATAGGACGGATATGATTACACTGATCCTGCAGATCCCTATCTTTGTGTTCTACTTAGTTTATACAAATTAATTTTAGGTCGATTGCGAAACAAGTTCAAACTTAGTTTATACAACTTAATTTTAGGTCGATTGCGAAACAAGTTCATGCTTAGTTTATAAAACTTAATTTTAGGTCGATTGCGAAACAAGTTCAAACTTAGTTTATACAACTTAATTTTAGGTCGATTGCGAAACAAGTTCATACTTAGTTTATACAACTTAATTTTAGGTCGATTGCGAAACAAGTTCAAACTTAGTTTGTACAATTTAATTTTAGGTCGATTGCGAAACAAGTTCATACTTAGTTTATGCAACTTAATTTTAGGTCGATTGCGAAACAAGTTCATGCTTAGTTTATACAACTTAATTTTAGGTCGATTGCGAAACAAGTTCAAACTTAGTTTATACAAATTAATTTTAGGTCGATTGCGAAACAAGTTCAAACTTAGTTTATACAATTTAATTTTAGGTCGATTGCGAAACAAGTTCATGCTTAGTTTATACAAATTATTTTTAGCTCGATTGCGAAACAAGTTCAAACTTAGTTTATACAAATTAATTTGAGGTCGATTGCGAAACAAGTTCATACTTAGTGTATACAACATAATTTTAGGTCGATTGCGAAACAAGTTCATACAACTTATATTAATCACCCTCGATACCTTATTCCTGATGAAATCCATCGCCACGAGGGAGAGAGAGAAGGCAACGTGGAATTTAAATTTGCAAAGCTCACTCGGTGATATAGTATTCGTTCATTCGCTGAAGCAAAAAAAACCTATACTCTTAACATTGTAATAACACTCAGCCGGGCCTCATGCAGGCAAATCATAAAATGATGATGGTCCATATTTAGGTCACACACATATATAATACATTATTGTTTCTCGCGTAATGTAACGTTGATTCACGAACGCAACACACGTGGCCAAGAAGATATCATTGCGGATTTTACAGTTAGCAAATTACACGTGTGTCACCGATATCATGCACGTGCATAGAGGTGACGGGAATATATCTTACGGACTAGGGATTAACATGGGATTGTGATGTGACTTTATCATATCTACCTGGCAGAATCGCAGTTATCGTTAAGCCTTGCATGCTATGCATGCAATAATAAATATATATAATTTCATAACTTCATATTTCGTGTTTCTGAGAAATGTTTGCTTGTGGTAACACCGCCTTTTCTGAAGTTTCAATTCAATTCAAGTTAATCTATCTGACATTTTAGGGACGTCGTTCTAAATTTTTAGTGACGTCATTTTAAATTTTGACTAACGTCATTAAATTATACTGGATGTCTTTTTCAAAATTGTCGGGTGGGATAAATACATTCTAGTACTCCTGGATATTTTGAAACACTTATAAATAATGTATTTATACTTGCTTGGATGTTTCTAACTTGACTCAGACACAGAGACAGAGATAGTAAGTGATTTATGTGAACTCTGCATGCCCGAATAGTGGATGACTCATGACCTGTGGTCAGAAAACATATGCCCGTACAATTGATGTGGTCAAACACTGACCCCGGGTCAAGAAGGAGTACACTACCTGGACTAATTATAGTGCTGTGACAAATGAAGAGAGTGAAATATTAATTAATGATCTACCTCTGGAAATGATTCTCAAAACGGGAATACAAACCGATAAGTTTGAATGTTATTTATTCGTGTGTTAATAAAGCGCGGACTATATAGAGACATGTTATATAATACACATATCTCTTGTATTGCAGCGAGTCGTATTGCAAGTTCTGTCATAATATAATTTAATATATATAATATACAAAACGAGAAAAGTGAGTCTGTGATAGGCCTATATAGAATACAAGGACACGTGGTGATGTGGACTAAGATACAGATAGGAGTGTCCATTGTCCTGTTTCTCCTGATGTCAGGTATGTAAAACAATGAGAGCATTAATCGATCTTCCCACCCAATTCTGGAAATAATCTACAAACATTAACGATTACCTTACTCAATTCCGGACATATACATAACATTAACGACTACCTTACTCAATGCCTGCCATATACATAACATTAACGACTACCTTACTCAATTCCGGACATATACATAGCATTAACGACTACCTTACTCAATTCCGGACATATACATAGCATTAACGACTACCTTACTCAATTCCTGCCATATACATAGCATTAACGACTACCTTACTCAATTCCGGACATATACATAGCATTAACGACTACCTTACTCAATTTCTGACATATACATAGCATTAACGACTACCTTACTCAATTCCGGACATATACATAGCATTAACGACTACCTTACTCAATTCCTGACATATACATAGCTTTAACGACTACCTTACTCAATTCCGGACATATACATAGCATTAATGACTACCTTACTCAATTCCTGCCATATACATAGCATTAACGACTACCTTACTCAATTCCTGCCATATACATAGCATTAAAGACTACCTTACTCAATTTCTGTCATATACATAGCATTAACGACTACCTTACTCAATTCCTGACATATACATAGCATTAAAGACTACCTTACTCAATTTCTGTCATATACATAGCATTAACGACTACCTTGCTCAATGCCTGCCATATACATAGCACTAACGGCTACCTTACTCAATTCCGGACATATACATAGCATTAACGGCTACCGTACTCAATTCCGGATATATACATAACATTAATGGCTACCTTACTCAATTCCTGTCATATACATAGCATTAACGACTACCTTACTCAATTCCTGTCATATACATAGCATTAACGACTACCGTACTCAATTCCTGTCATGTACATAGCATTAACGGCTACCTTACTCAATGCCTGTCATATACATAGCATTAACGGTTACCGTACTCAATCCCTGTCATATACATAGCATTAACGGCTAACGTACTCAATCCCTGTCATATACATAGTATTACCGGCTACCTTACTCAATTCCTGTCATATACATAGCATTAACGGTTACCGTACTCAATTCCGGACATATACATAGCATTAACGGCTACCATACTCAATTCCTGTCATATACATAGCATTAACGGCTACCGTACTCAATTCCGGACATATACATAGCATTAACGGCTACCTTACTCAATTCCGGACATATACATAGCATTAACGGCTACCTTACTCAATTCCTGTCATATACATAGCACTAACGGCTAACGTACTCAATTCCGGACATATACATAGCATTAACGGTTACCTTACTCAATTCCGGACATATACATAACATTAACGACTACCTTACTCAATTCCGGACATATACATAACATTAACGACTACCTTACTCAATTCCTGCCATATACATAATACTAACGGCTACCTTACTCAATTCCTGACATATACATATCATTAACGGCTACCTTACTCAATTCCGGACATATACATAGCATTAACGACAACCGTACTCAATTCCTGTCATATGCATAACATTAACGACTACCTTACTCAATTCCGTATATATACATAGCATTAACGACAACCGTACTCAATTCCTGTCATATGCATAGCATTAACGACTACCTTACTCAATTCCGGACATATACATAGCATTAACGACTACCTTACTCAATTCCGGATATATACATAGCATTAACGACAACCGTACTCAATTCCTGTCATATGCATAGCATTAACGACAACCGTACTCAATTCCTGTTATATACATAGCATTAACGACTACCTTACTCAATTCCGGATATATACATAGCATTAACGACTACCTTACTCAATTCCTGACATATACATAACATTAACGATTACCTTACTAAATTCCGGACATATACATAGCATTAACGACTACCTTACTCAATTCCTGACATATACATAGCATTAACGACTACCTTACTCAATTCCGGACATATACATAGCATTAACGACTACCTTACTCAATTCCTGATATATACATAACATTAATGGCTACCTTACTCAATGCCTGTCATATACATAGCATTAACGGCTACCGTACTCAATCCCTGTCATATACATAGCATTAACGGCTAACGTACTCAATCCCTGTCATATACATAGCATTACCGGCTACCTTACTCAATTCCTGTCATATACATAGCATTAACGGCTACCGTACGCAATTCCGGACATGTACATAGCATTAACGGCTACCGTACTCAATTCCTGTCATATACATAGCATTAACGGCTACCGTACTCAATTCCGGACATATACATAGCATTAACGGCTACCGTACTCAATTCCGGACATATACATAATATTAACGACTACCTTACTCAATTCCTGACATAAACATAGCATTAACGGTTACCTTACTCAATACCGGACATATACATAGCATTAACGACTACCGTACTCAATTCCTGTCATATACATAGCAATAACGGCTACCTTACTCAATTCCGGACATATACATATCATTAACGATTACCGTACTCAATTCCTGTCATATACATAGCATTAACGACTACCTTACTCAATTCCTGACATATACATAGCATTAAAGACTACCTTACTCAATTTCTGTCATATACATAGCATTAACGACTACCTTGCTCAATGCCTGCCATATACATAGCACTAACGGCTACCTTACTCAATTCCGGACATATACATAGCATTAACGGCTACCGTACTCAATTCCGGATATATACATAACATTAACGGCTACCTTACTCAATTCCTGTCATATACATAGCACTAACGGCTACCTTACTCAATTCCTGATATATACATAACATTAATGGCTACCTTACTCAATGCCTGTCATATACATAGCATTAACGGCTACCGTACTCAATCCCTGTCATATACATAGCATTAACGGCTAACGTACTCAATCCCTGTCATATACATAGCATTACCGGATACCTTACTCAATTCCTGTCATATACATAGCATTAACGGCTACCGTACGCAATTCCGGACATGTACATAGCATTAACGGCTACCGTACTCAATTCCTGTCATATACATAGCATTAACGGCTACCGTACTCAATTCCGGACATATACATAGCATTAACGGCTACCGTACTCAATTCCGGACATATACATAATATTAACGACTACCTTACTCAATTCCTGACATAAACATAGCATTAACGGTTACCTTACTCAATACCGGACATATACATAGCATTAACGACTACCGTACTCAATTCCTGTCATATACATAGCAATAACGGCTACCTTACTAAATTTCTGACATATATATAGCAGTAACGGATACCGTACTCAATTCCTGACATATACATAGCATTAACGGCTACCGTACTCAATTCCGGACATATACATATCATTAACAATTACCGTACTCAATTCCTGTCATATACATAGCATTAACGACTACCGTACTCAATTCCTGCCATATACATAGCGTTAACGACTACCTTACTCAATTCCTGACATATACATAACATTAACGACTACATTAATCAATTCCTGTCATATACATAGCATTAACGGCTACCGTACTCAATCCCTGTCATATACATAGTATTACCGGCTACCTTACTCAATCCCTGTCATATACATAGTATTACCGGCTACCGTACTCAATTCCTGTCATATACATAGCATTAACGGCTACCGTACTCAATTCCGGACATATACATAGCATTAACGGCTACCGTACTCAATTCCGGACATATAGATAGCATTAACGGCTACCTTACTCAATTCCGGACATATACATAGCATTAACGGCTACCTTACTCAATTCCTGTCATATAGCATTAACGACTACCTTACTGAATTCCGGACATATAGATAGCACTTACGACTACCTTACTCAATTCCTGCCATATACATAGCATTAATGACTACCTTATTCAATTCCGGACATATACATAGCACTAACGACTACCTTATTCAATTCCTGCCATATACATAGCAATAACGACTACCTTATTCAATTCCGGACATATACATAACATTAACGACTACCTTACTCAATTCCGGACATATACATAGCATTAACGACTACCTTACTCAATTCCTGCCATATACATAATACTAACGACTACCTTACTCAATTCCTGACATATACATAGCATTAACGACTACCTTACTCAATTCCGGACATATACATAGCATTAACGACTAGCTTACTCAATTCCTGACATATACATAGCATTATCGACTACCTTACTCAATTCCTGCCATATACATAGCATTAACGACTACCTTACTCAATTCCTGTCATATACATAGCATTAACGACTACCTTACTCAATTCCTGACATATACATAGCATTAACGACTACCTTACTCAATTCCGGACATATACATAGCATTAACGACTACCTTACTCAATTCCTGCCATATACATAGCATTAACGACTACCTTACTCAATTCCTGCCATATATATATAGCATTAACGACTACCTTACTCAATTTCTGTCATATACATAGCATTAACGACTACCTTACTCAATGCCTGCCATATACATAGCAATAACGGCTACCTTACTAAATTCTGGACATATACATAACATAAACTGCTACCTTACTCAATTCCTGCCATATACATAGCATTAACGGCTACCTTACTCAATTCCGGACATATACATAACATTAACGGCTACCGTACTCAATACCTGACATATACATACCATTAACGGCTACCGTACTCAATTCCTGTCATATACATAGCATTAACGGCTACCTTACTCAATTCCGGACATATACATAACATTAACTGCTACCTTACTCAATTCCTGACATATACATAGCATTAACGACTACCTTACTCAATGCCGGATATATACATAGCATTAACGACTACCTTTCTCAATTCCTGTCATATACATAGCATCAACGACTACATTACTCAATTCCGGACATATACATAGCATTAACGACTACCGTACTCAATTTCTGTCATATACATAGCATTAACGACTACCTTACTCAATTCCGGACATATGCATAGCATTAACTGCTACCGTACTCAATTCCGGACATATACACAACATAAACTGCTACCTTACTCAATTCCTGCCATATACATAGCGTTAACGACTACCGTACTCAATTACTGCCATATACATAGCATTAACGGCTACCGTTCTCAATTCCTGTCACATACATAGCATTAACGGCTACCTTACTCAATTCCGGACATATACATAGCATTAACGGCTACCTTACTCAATTCCTGACATATACATAGCATTAACGACTACCTTACTAAATTCTGGACGTATACATAACATTAACTGCTACCTTACTCAATTCCTGACATATACATAGCATTAACGACTACCTTACTCAATTCCTGCCATATACATAGCATTAACGACTACCTTACTCAATGCCGGACATATACATAGCATTAACGACTACCTTTCTCAATTCCTGTCATATACATAGCATCAACGACTACCTTACTCAATTCCTGTCATATACATAGCATTAACGACTAACTTACTCAATTCCTGTCATATACATAGCATTAACGGCTACCTTACTCAATGCCTGTCATATACATAGCACTAACGGCTACCGTACTCAATCCCTGTCATATACATAGCATTAACGGCTAACGTACTCAATCCCTGTCATATACATAGCATTACCGGCTACCTTACTCAATTCCTGTCATATACATAGCATTAACGGCTACCGTACTCAATTCCGGACATATACATAGCATTAACGACTACGTTACTCAATTCCGGACATATACATAGCATTAACGGCTACCGTACTCAATTCCTGACATATACATAACATTAACGGCTACCATACTCAATTCCGGACATATACATAACATTAACGGCTACCGTACTCAATTCCTGCCATATACATAACATTAACGGCTACCGTATTCAATTCCGGACATATACATGACATTAACGGATACCTTACCCAATTCCGGACAAATACATAGCAATAACGACTACCGTACTCAATTCCTGCCATATACATAGCGTTAACGACTACCGTACTCAATTACTGCCATATACATAGCGTTAACGACTACCGTACTCAATTCCGGACATATATATTTCGCATTAACGACTACCTTACTCAATTCCGGACATATACATAGCATTAACGGCTACCGTACTCAATTCCGGACATATACATAATATTAACGACTACCTTACTCAATTCCGGACATATGCATAGCATTAACTGCTACCGTACTCAATTCCGGACATATACACAACATTATCGACTACCGTACTCAATTCCGGACATATATATTTCGCATTAACGACTACCTTACTCAATTCCGGACATATACATAACATTAACGACTACCGTACTCAATTCCGGACATATACATAGCATTAACGACAACCGTACTCAATTCCTGTCATATGCATAGCATTAACGGCTACCGTACTCAATTCCGGACATATACATAGCATTAACGACTACGTTACTCAATTCCGGACATATACATAGCATTAACGGCTACCGTACTCAATTCCGGACATATACATAGCATTAACGATTACGTTACTCAATTCCGGACATATACATAGCATTAACGGTTACCGTACTCAATTCCTGATATATACATAACATTAACGGCTACCAAACTCAATTCCGGACATATACATAACATTAACGGCTACCGTACTCAATTCCTGCCATATACATAGCATTAATGGCTACCTTACTCAATTCCTGTCATATACATAGCATTAACGGCTACCTTACTCAATTCCGGACATATACATAGCATTAACGGCTACCTTGCTCAATTCCGGACATATACATAATATTAACGACTACCTTACTCAATTCCTGACATATACATAGCATTAACGGTTACCTTACTCAATACCGGACATATACATAGCATTAACGACTACCGTACTCAATTCCTGTCAAATACATAGCAATAACGGCTACCTTACTCAATTCCGGACATATGCATAGCATTAACGGCTACTTTACTCAATTCCTGACATATACATAGCAGTAACGGATACCGTACTCAATTCCTGACATATACATAGCATTAACGGCTACCATACTCAATTCCGGACATATACATAGCATTAACGATTACCGTACTCAATTCCTGTCATATACATAGCATTAACGACTACCGTACTCAATTCCTGCCATATACATAGCGTTAACGACTACCTTACTCAATTCCTGACATATACATAGCATTAACGGCTACCTTTCTCAACTCCTGTCACATACATAGCATTAACGGCTACCTTACTCAATTCCGGACATATACATAGTATTAACGGCTACCGTACTCAATTCCTGACATATACATAGCATTAACGACTACCTTACTAAATTCTGGACATATACATAACATAAACTGCTACCTTACTCAATTCCTGCCATATACATAGCATTAACGGCTACCTTACTCAATTCCGGACATATACATAACATTAACGGCTACCGTACTCAATACCTGAAATATACATACCATTAACGGCTACCGTACTCAATTCCTGTCATATACATAGCATTAACGGCTACCTTACTCAATTCCTGACATATACATAGCATTAACGGCTACCTTTCTCAATTCCTGTCACATACATAGCATTAACGGCTACCTTACTCAATTCCGGACATATACATAGCATTAACGACTACCTTACTAAATTCTGGACGTATACATAACATAAACTGCTACCTTACTCAATTCCTGCCATATACATAGCATTAACGGCTACCTTACTCAATTCCGGACATATACATAGCATTAACGGCTACCGTACTCAATACCTGACATATACATACCATTAACGGCTACCGTACTCAATTCCTGTCATATACATAGCATTAACGGCTACCTTACTCAATTCCGGACATATACATAACATTAACTGCTACCTTACTCAATTCCTGACATATACATAGCATTAACGACTACCTTACTCAATTCCTGCCATATACATAGCATTAACGACTACCTTACTCAATGCCGGACATATACATAGCATTAACGACTACCTTTCTCAATTCCTGTCATATACATAGCATCAACGACTACCTTACTCAATTCCGGACATATACATAGCATTAACGACTACCGTACTCAATTTCTGTCATATACATAGCATTATCGACTACCTTACTCAATTCCGGACATATGCATATCATTAACTACTACCGTACTCAATTCCGGACATATACACAACATTATCGACTACCGTACTCAATTCCGGACATATATTTTTCGCATTAACGACTACCTTACTCAATTCCGGACATATACATAACATTAACGACTACCGTACTCAATTCCGGACATATACATAGCATTAACGACAACCGTACTCAATTCCTGTCATATACATAGCATTAACGACTACCTTACTCAATTCCGGACATATACATAGCATTAACGACTACCTTACTCAATTCCGGACATATACATAGCATTAACGGCTACCGTACTCAATTCCGGACATATACATAGCATTAACGGCTACCGTACTCAATTCCTGACATATACATAACATTAACGGCTACCGTACTCAATTCCGGACATATACATAACATTAACGGCTACCGTACTCAATTCCTGCCATATACATAACATTAACGGCTACCGTACTCAATTCCGGACATATACATAACATTAACGGCTACCTTACCCAATTCCGGACATATACATAGCATTAACGACTACCTTACTCAATTCCGGACATATACATAGCATTAACGGCTACCTTACTCAATTCCGGACATATACATAACATTAACGGCTACCTTACTCAATTGCCGACATATACATAGCATTAACGACTACCGTATTCAATTCCGGACATATACATAGCATTAACGGTTGCCTTACTCAATTGGATACATAATCAAAACGCTAGCGGCTACCCCCACTCAATTCCGGACAAAATCACAACGCTAGCGGCTACCCTCACTCAATGCCGGACATAACTAAAGCACAAACGGCAAATAATTAAAACACTAATTGGTCTTCATAAAGTGAACGCAATTCATTACCAGCTACCTTACTCAATTCCTGTCATATACATAGCATTAACCGCTACCTTACTCAATTCCGGACATATACATAACATTAACGGCTACCGTACTCAATTCCGGACATATACATAGCATTAACGACTACCTTACTCAATTCCTGCCATATACATAGCATTAACGGCTACCGTACTCAATTCCGGACATATACATAGCATTAACGACTACCTTAATCAATTCCTGCCATATACATAGCATTAACGGCTACCGTACTCAATTCCGGACATATACATAGCATTAACGACTACCGTACTCAATTCTGGACATATACATAGCATTAACGACTACCGTACTCAATTCATGTCATATACATAGCATTAACAACTACCTTACTCAATTCTGGACATATACATAGCATTAACAACTACCGTACTCAATTCTGGACATATACATAGCATTAACGACTACCGTACTCAATTCCTGCCATATACATAACATTAACGGTTACCGTACTCAATTCCGGACATATACATAGCATTAACGACTACCGTACTCAATTCATGTCATATACATAGCATTAACAACTACCTTACTCAATTCTGGACATATACATAGCATTAACAACTACCGTACTCAATTATGGACATATACATAGCATTAACGACTACATTACTCAATTCCGGACATATACATAGCATTAACGGTTACCGTACTCAATTCCTGACATATACATAGCTTAACGGTTGCCTTACTCAATTGGATACAAAATCAAAACGCTAGCGGCTCCACTCAATTCCGGATACAATCAAAACGCTAGCGGCACCACTCAATTCGGACATTATCAAAACGCTAGCGGCTACCCCCACTCAATTCCGGACAAAATCAAAACGCTAGCGGCTACCCCCACTCAATTCCGGACAAAATCAAAACACTAGTGGCTATCCCCACTCAATTACGGACATAATCAAAACGCTAGCAGCTACCCCCACTCAATTCCGGACAAAATCAAAACGCTAGCGGCTACCCCCACTCAATTCCGGATAAAATCAAAACGCTAGCGGCTACCCCCACTCAATTCCGGACATAGTCAAAACGCTAGCGGCTACCCCCACTAAATTCCGGACAAAATCAAAACGCTAGCGGCTACCGCCACTCAATTCACGACAAATTCAAAACGCTAGCGGCTACCACCACTCAATTCCGGATAAATCAAAACGCTAGCGGCTACCCCCACTCAATTCCGGATAAAATCAAAACGCTAGCGGCAAATAATTAAAATACTAATTGGTCTTCATAAAGTGAACGCAATTCATAAGCGAACCTGTTAATTTAATGCCAACTACTTTGTTGCTATTGGCTTTCGCTTAAATGTTCTGCGATATACTTTTATAATGAACTAATGAAAAGGCTACCCCTAATTTATACTGATGTGGGGGAACCGGAAACCCCGCACTGATGTGGGGGATACCGGAACACCTTACACTAATGTGGGGGAAACCGGAACCCCTTATACTGATGTGGGGGAAACCGGAAACCCTTACACTGATGTGGGGGAAACCGGAACCCCTTACACTAATGTGGGGAAACCGGAACCCCTTATACTGATGTGGGGGAAACCGGAACCCCTTATACTGATGTGGGGAAAACCGGAACCCCTTACACTAATGTGGGGGAAACCGGAACCCCTTACACTGATGTGGGGGAAACCGGAACCCCCTAAAATGATGTGGGGGAAAGCGGAACCCCGTACACTGAAATGGTGAAAACCGGAAACCGTTACACTGAAATGGTGAAAACCGGAAACCCTTACACTGAAATGGTGAAAACCGGAACCCCTTATACTGATGTGGGGGAAACCGGAACCCCTTATACTGATGTGGTGACAACCGGAACACCTTACACTGACATGGTGACAACCGGAACACCTTACACTGACATGGTGACAACCGGAACACCTTACACTGACATGGTGAAAACCGGAACACCTTACACTGACATGGTGACAACCGGAACACCTTACACTGACATGGTGACAACCGGAACACCTTACACTGACATGGTGACAACCGGAACACCTTACACTGACATGGTGAAAACCGGAACACCTTACACTGACATGGTGACAACCGGAACACCTTACACTGACATGGTGACAACCGGAACACCTTACACTGACATGGTGACAACCGGAACACCTTACACTGACATGGTGAAAACCGGAACACCTTACACTGACATGGTGACAACCGGAACACCTTACACTGACATGGTGACAACCGGAACACCTTACACTGACATGGTGACAACCGGAACACCTTACACTGACATGGTGACAACCGGAACACCTAGGACCGCACATCCATAGTAACAATTTCTTATGAGGATATCCCTCCCACACCCAAACCTCCTTGTTTGTTGTTGTGTTTTTTTATAGATAAATCAGCCATTTGACTGTCAAACATTTTCCACAACATGTTTACATGACTATAAAACTTCAATCAAGGAAGATAAAAATGACCACCAACTTTTAGAAATGTCATTTGTTTGTTCGTTGTAAACAAGGTTCGGTCAATGAACACTGATAAACATTGTACGTTTTTGTTTCGTTTTATTTGCGTGTGTGTTCAATCACGATATTTCTGCGTGACAAGTGTGTGCTTTGTGGCTGCCTAGACAACAAAGCGAATTCCGAGTGGTGTATGTCTGTTTACCTGTTTACGTATATTTATCGTCGCTACCGGTTGTCCATATGAGCGACTCCTTCGTAAGAGATTAGTCATTTTAGATTTTGGAGGAGAGTGTAATGATACAGAGACGCATTCGATGGTCTCCTCAGGCCCCGAGGTTATAAAACTTTTCTCCAATCTCAAACTCAGACTCAAGCTTTTGATTGGTTCTGCTGGGTGTAAAACTCAGACTCCAACCAATCAAATTACTTGAGTTAGAGTTTGAGATCCGAGTGTTAACCACTGGGCTAATGATCCGGCGGCTGTGGCCGAGTGTTGAGAGCTTACAACTCGTAAATGTCAAGTAAGTGGATAGCGTAGTGATAGAGCGTTTGCTTCTTCGGGTGTGAGAGTACGAAGTACGCGCACAGCTGTATCCGTTATGAATGTGCCATTAGGCAAGCCACTTCCACGTTGCCTCTTATCTCTCCCTCATGGCGATGGCTTCCATCAGGATTGAGTTCCACATTGCCTCTTCTCTCTCCCTCATGGCGATGGCTTCCATCAGGATTGAGTTCCACATTGCCTCTTCTCTCTCCCTCATGGCGATGGATTCCATCAGGATTAAGTTCCACATTGCCTCTTCTCTCTCCCTCATGGCGATGGCTTCCATCAGGATTGAGTTCCACATTGCCTCTTCTCTCTCCCTCATGGCGATGGCTTCCATCAGGATTGAGTTCCACATTGCCTCTTCTCTCTCCCTCATGGCGATGGATTCCTCAGGATTAAGTTCCACATTGCCTCTTTTCTCTCCCTCATGGCGATGGCTTCCATCAGGATTGAGTTTCACATTGCCTCTTCTCTCTCCCTCATGGCGATGGCTTCCATCAAGATTGAGTTCCACATTGCCTCTTCTCCCTCCCTCATGGCGATGGCTTCCATCAGGATTGAGTTCCACATTGCCTCGTCTCTCTCCCTCATGGCGATGGCTTCCATCAGGATTGAGTTCCACATTTCCTTCTCTCTTTCCCTCATGGCGATGGCTTCCATCAGGATTGAGTTCCACATTGCCTCTTCTCTCTCCGTCATGGCGATGGCATCCATCAGGATTGGGTTCCATATTGCCTCGTCTCTCTCCCTCATGGCGATGGCTTCCATCAGGATTGAGTTCCACATTGCCTCTTCTCTGTCCCTCATGGCGATGGCTTCCATCAGGATTGAATTCCACATTGCCTCTTCTCTTTCCCTCATGGCGATGGCTTCCATCAGGATTGAGTTCCACATTGCCTCGTCTCTCTCCCTCATGGCGATGGCTTCCATTAGGATTGAGTTCCACATGACCTCGTCTCTATCCCTCATAGCGATGGCTTCCATCAGGATTGAGTTCCACATTGCCTCGTCTCTCTCCCTCATGGCGATGGATTCAATCAGGACTGAGATCTCTTCTCTCTCCCTCATGGCGATGGATTCAATCAGGATTGAGTTCCACATTGCCTCGTCTCTCTCCCTCATGGCGATGTGTTCAGTTAGGATTGAGATATCTTCTCTCTCCCTCATGGCGATGGATTCAATCAGGACTGAGATCCACAGTGCCTCTTTTCTCTCCCTCATGGCGATGGCTTCCATCAGGATTGAGATATCTTCTCTCTCCCTCATGGCGATGGCTTCCATCAGGATTGAGATCTCTTCTCTCTCCCTCATGGCGATGGCTTCAATCAGGATTGAGATCTCCTCTCTCTCCCTCATGGCGATGGCTTCCATCAGGATTGCGATCTCGAAAGCTATTAAACAAATGTTGTAAGAACTTGTTTCGAAATTGAGCTAAAAATTATATTTTGGAATTTTTATCATGGAAATGTTTGCATCCTCTTTGGTGCATCGGCTTTGGTTTCTATCTCGTAGTCGAGGGATAATGAGTACGAACCCCGTCAGAATCACATTGTTACTGGCCTTGCTAAGACACTGATCTCCACATGACCTCTTCTCCCTCTCTCTCCCTCTCTCTCCCTCTCCCTCCATATCCCTCCCCTCTCTCTCCCCCTCTCTCACTCTCTATCACACTCTCTCCCCCCTCTCTCCCCCTCCCTCTTTCTCTCTCCCTCCCTCCCTCCCTCCCCCTATCTCTCACTCAATCTCCCCCTCTCTCCCATCTCTCTCCCGCCCTCCATCCCTCCATCTCCCTCTCTTTCTCTCTCCCCCTCATCCCCTCCTCTCTTTCTCTCTCTCCCCAATCTCCCTCCCTCTCTTTCTCTCTCCCCTATCCCTCCCTACATCTCTCCCTCTCCCTCCCTCCCGCCCTCTCTTTCTCTCTCCTCCCTCCCTCTCCCTCACGTTATCTTTCCCCTAGCTCTCTCTCCCTCCCTCTCTCTCCCCATCTCTCTCCCTCCCCCTCCCTCTACCTCTCTTTCTCTCTCCCCCTGTCCCTACCTCTCCATCTCTCCCCTCCCTCCCTCCCTCTCTTTCTCTCTCCCCCTCTTCTCTCTCCCTCCCTCCCTCACTTTTTCTCTCCCCTATCTCTCCCTCCTTCTCTCCCTCCCTCTCTCTTTCCATCCCTCTCTCTCTCTCTCTCTCTCTCTCTCTCTCTCTCTCTCTCTCTCTACCTATACAAAATTAACGCTTTGGCATTATTGTAACATTTAGCGTTCCCACATCCATTAACTTAGAAAGACAGGAGTATGCATTGTTGCAGGTATTTGCATCTCTTATCAATATCAATATTTCGGATGAGACTGTTATCCGAAATTCCATATACTAAATTACTTGGTAGGCTACACGAATTCAGAATATTTTTAAAAACTAGAATTGTTTATTTTGCAGTTGCTAACTGTACGTTCGGGCCCTACTTCCCGCATGGAGGACAATACATAAATACACTACTGGCGT
Organism: Archivesica marissinica; assembly: GCA_014843695.1. Taxonomy (NCBI): domain Eukaryota; kingdom Metazoa; phylum Mollusca; class Bivalvia; order Venerida; family Vesicomyidae; genus Archivesica; species Archivesica marissinica. The sequence goes on from CM026388.1 coordinate 41,983,484, forward strand.
GTCCAGCCGGTGGATTTTCAAAATTCCGATGCAGACCGGAAGTGATATTCAAGGATTGTCAAGTGGGCTTTGAATGCATAAGGATGCTTAATTTATTTAAATTTGACAACAACTTTTGTGGTGTATGCTGTCCAGCTTTGAGGAAATGTCCGAAAGGAAGTTTACACGGTCCATCATGTAACTATGGAAACAAATGCCCTCGTGGATTTTGGTGTAGAAAGGGTGTTTGTTGTCAAGGGAGCATATCAGTGTGCCCGACCGGAAGTGTACCTGGACGCATGTGCAGTTTGGCGTTTCCGTGTAAACCTGGACATGTGTGTGTTAAACGAACATGCTGCTCAATACCAAGTAAGTACCGGAACAACTGCGATCTAACGAGTATTTTAAATGAACAACTTTGATGGTTTTTCTATTACCTCCCTTGGCAGCTAAAGTTCGATTTATCCCGAACATATGTTGTGTCATATTAGTCGGAATCCTTTTGTGTTTATTGTTCTTTCTTGTTGCCCCTACGACCAGACACGGATAGAACCACCGACCTTCCGCAAGCCAGTTAAACAGCTTCCTCACACAACATAATTCGACACATCGCTGGGATTCGATCCTACAGAGGCGATGGAAGTCATCGACCGTAACCCTTCGGTCACGTAGGCCCCTGATGGAAAAGACGAATAGTTTGGCATATGTTTTCTATGTGAGATGACAGTAACTAAGTACAGCTATTGGATCGACGAGGACAACACGGTCGTTAATTGGACATTTTAATATGTACGTGATAGTCGATCATCATTGTTAATCAGTTATTTCGCTATGTCATGTCACACTTATATACATGTATTTAATGTATACATCTACACACGAAGATCAGCTGTCACGCGTCTGTCAGAGGTGGAGAGTTTATATTGCTGGACAGCTGTCATGTTCACACCGTTCGTTATTAAGATAAAACTAGTACATAAATCAGAGCTAGTTATAAAACTGTTCAGACGGATCTGTAGTCCAGTGGTAACACGCTGGACTGGTAATACAGGGATCGCAGGTTCGATCCCCCGTCTGACCCTAATAAAATTAACAGTCTTTCAGATGGGACGTTAAACCGAGGTCTCGTGTCGGTGCTTTACACCGTGCACGTAAAAGAACAAGAGGAGACTCTGGAATGGGTCACTCATCTAAAATGACTAATCACTTCAGGAGGCGTTGCTCATATGGGCAACCGGTAGCGACGATAAATAAACGTAAAACACACATACAAATGTTCGTCTCCAGGTTCGTTTCCAAATTATTTTCAATGTTCGTCTTTAAGATCGTTTCCATGTTCGTTTCTGACGTTCTTTTCCAAATGTGTGTTTAAGATCATTTCCAAGTTCCATTCCAATACAATATCGTTTCCAAATTCTTTTCCAATTTTTTTTCCAATTTCCTTTCCATAATCGTCTATTACTACTTTGTTTCCAAGTTCGCCTGTAAGATCGTTTCCAAGTCTCTTCGTTTCGAAGTTTTCTTCCACGATCGTATCCATGGTTCCTAGTTAATGTCCAAGTTATTCTCATAGAATGTTTCCAAGTTAATGTCCAAGTTATTCTCATAGAATGTTTCCAAGTTAATGTCCAAGTTATTCTCATAGAATGTTTCCAAGTTAATGTCCAAGTTATTCTCATAGAATGTTTCCAAGTTAATGTCCAAAGTTATTCTCATAGAATGTTCCAAGTTAATGTCCAAGTTATTCTCATAGAATGTTTCCAAGTTAATGTCCAAGTTATTCTCATAGAATGTTTCCAAGTTAATGTCCAAGTTATTCTCATAGAATGTTTCCAAGTTAATGTCCAAGTTATTCTCATAGAATGTTTCCAAGTTAATGTCCAAGTTATTCTCATAGAATGTTTCAAAGTTAATGTCCAAGTTATTCTCATAGAATGTTTCCAAGTTAATGTCCAAGTTATTCTAATAGAATGTTTCCAAGTTAATGTCCAAGTTATTCTCATAGAATGTTTCCAAGTTAATGTCCAAGTTATTCTCATAGAATGTTTCCAAGTTAATGTCCAAGTTATTCTCATAGAATGTTTCCAAGTTCATCTCTGCGTTATTTGCTGACCTCGCATAATAAAAGTTGTTATCATACAACTTTGCTTATATTCAATTTAATACAGCCATCAGATATTGTGCTATATGTACACACGAACAACAGGATCACTTAATAGCAAAATTCCAAAGCAAGTTTCATAAAATATGGTATGAAATGACCAAGAATGCCACATCCTTATTACACATTAACTTATTACTTATTAACACATTACCATATAGTACTCGTTTTAAGCATAATCTTAAACATAATTTTAAACATAATTGCATTGCTACTTTCATTTTGGTCTAAATGGTCATGACGTCATGACGTCACTACGCATCGTTTGTCTTATCTTATCGTTAACGTTATGTACCAGTTCGAACAGAAATATGCATAGTCAAAGTTTAATTAAAAATTATAATGATTATTCTCTCAACGAATCAGCTTCCTTCCAGGTTGTATTACACGTGTGTACATATAAAATATATATGATGCAACTGAATATAAAGGAAATACTGTGATAACAGCTTTTATTAATTGTGTCAAAGGGGTTCGACCTCCATCGAAATAGCTACATTCTCGCAATATGATGTAGACATAGATGTTATTTTAACCCCTCCCCAACCACCCACACCACCACACACCACAACCACCACCACATCAACCACCACCACCAATACCACACACACCACCACCCCATCACTACCACACCACCACACCACCACCACCACCACCACCACCACCACCACCACCACCACCACCACCACTACCACACCACCACCACCATCACCACCACCAACAACAACACCACCCACCACACCACCACCACACCACCACCAACCACCAAACAACAACAACCACCACCACAAAACACCCACCACCAACACCACCACAACAACACCACCAAACAACAACAACCCCACCACCACACAACAACCACCATCACCACACAACAACCAATACCACCACCACCACCACCAATACCACACCATCTACACCACCCCAACCACCGCCATCCCCACCACGCCCACCAATTTCAGGAAACCTGAATCAGGTCTTAAAATAGTTCGTAATTCAGGTAAAACAAAGTTTTACAGTTGCCTTACATCTATATGAGTATATATTCAATTTTCAGAATTGTTGCCAGAATGTCCGTCCAACTATTTCCTACTGCCGGGCGTTAACTGCGGTTCACATTGGCGCTGCCCAGGACAAGCAGTTTGTTTCAAAAATAAGTGCTGTTATCCAGAAAAACTATCACTAGGTCCTCATTTAAAGCAACCAAGATTCCCGCCAAAAGCACCAGTTACGATTGGTGAGAAGAAACTGCCGCCACGCCCACCACGGACATATCCGTCAATTATTCTACAACCAACCAATCCAGCGTCGATCAATCCTCCAATCGTAGACTTTCCCAGTATTCAACTGACACGCCCATTACCGGAATTTCGGCCAAATTCCCCACCAAAGGTTATCAAAATACCTCCAAGAACGACAAACCCACTTCCTGGTACCAATCTTCCTGTCAACGTAACACAAGGAACACCGCCACCGGAAGTCAGTAAGTCACTTGTATTCAGCTTCGTACCATTTTGAACATTTTCAATGAAATCGCGAAAAGTAAAAGTGCCTGATGATGATGATTGAGCTTATTTACCCTCACCGCCGGGTAAAAGTGCCTGGTTTTGTTGATCGCTTATAATTGTATTGACTGTCAAAATGTTCATCAACTGTACATATTTACGGCTATGACTCTAAATTCGGACACATTATTATTCCCGAGAATCATGAATTCGCGATCAACTTAGGTCGTATGTGTATGTGTGTTTTACGTTTATTTATCGTCGCTACAGTTAACCCATAATGATATTTTAGATGTGTGGAGGATGGTGCAATGATACAGACAGAGACCCATTGCAGAGCATCCTCTAGTTCTTGTACGTGCACGGTGTACAGCACCGACACGAGATCTCGGTTTAAAGTCCCATATGAAAGATTATGGTCAGACGGGGGATCGAACATGCGATCCCTGAATTACCAGTCCAACGTGTTAACCACTAACCACTGGACTACATATCCGTCTGTTCGACTTAGATCGCGAAAATTAGCGAAATATAAAATCTTGCGAATAAATAGTCTTCTACAGTATTATATGCATATCATAAAATAAACCGCAATGTATGCCGGACTAACTTTCTCGCATTTACACAAAGCGAAAGCATGCTAGGCGCAATGATAGCATAAACTGTATGTAACTAAACCATGCGTAAATTCATAGACAGTCCATGCCTCGTTCCAAATTTCCTGGTTTTTCCAGCGATGTCTATTTTTAGATTCGAGTTCACAGAAAAGAGTGCGTTGGAACTACTTTACATTACATCGCAAAGAGCAAATAAAATGCATTTTCTCACGTATAAATGCATTACTTGCTATTACAAATCCTTCTGAATACATTCGAACACTTAACATTGAATCAATACACAGTGTTTTTGTGGATTGAAAGTATGATTTCAAATAACGGTCGTCCATGCTCCTGCATTGACGTTTGTTTTTGACATCGGAGTCAATACTAAACGCGAGATAATGTCGTTTAGAGATAATTTAACTAAGAATAGTCTACAAATAAATAGGCACAAGTGTGAGATATAACGGTAAATCTGTACCATAAATCGTGTTATGCAGGATACACTAGTTGTATTACGCATGGATGTTTACATGATTGTGTTATGTCAACAAACCGCGTATACGACGTTTGTTTATTAGTTGAAATACTCAGTATTTGAAGCATATATTTGGATAAAAAATTATACCATATAATAGGACAATACATTCTGTAGAAATATGTGTTTTCACTGATGTCGTTTAACTGTAAATAAGTTGTTAAAACTTGCGTTTCAATCGTTGTAAAATAAATAACGTTTAAATTAACGTTACTGTTTTGGTAACGAGGGACGTACACTATACGGATTGCTAGGTTACAGCGCATGGCGGTGACATAGCAACGGTCACAATTCAATATGGCGCTGTAATTAAACAACCGTGGCCGCTAGTTGACTTGGAGTTATTTGAATGCTAAATGTTCACTATTCGTATATTTTCAGTACACTCACATGTTCCCGTGACGTCATGTCCTCGTGGGTTACGTCAGTTACCCGGGGTAACATGTGTTCATATACTTGGTTGTCCTGGTAACAGTCAATGCCTGTCTGGATTGTGTTGTATAAAGCAACGTATGTGATTTCTTCTAATAATATAAATAAAGCACACATATTGAGGAAGGTGCTTACTTATGAGAAGCATTAGTGAGTTACTGCCCCTGAATACTCTCTGTTTTTATCGTTGTTTCCTTTGCACCAATGTTTTCCATTCTCATCCGTATTCTCGTCTCATAATTATGAAATAATTAAATCTGTGTGCGTACGTGCGTGTGTGTGTGTGTGTGTGTGTGCGTGCGTGCGTGGGTTTTACGTTTATTTATCGTCGCTACCGGTTTTTCCATATGAGCCACGCCTCCTGAAGAGATTAGTCATTTTAGGTTTCTGAAGGATAGTGCAGTGATACAGACAGAGACCCATTCCAGAATCTCCTCTGGTTCTTTTACGTGCACGGTGTAAAGCACCGACACGAGACCTCGGTTTAATGTTCCATCTGAAAGACTGTTAATTTTATTAGGGTCAGACGTGGGATCGAACCTGCGATCCCTGGATTACCAGTCCAGCGTGTTACCACTGGACTACAGATCCGTCTGTTCAGAGATAGTAAAGATGAATAGTGTTTAATAAACACTGTTTATATATATTTAATATTTTTGAGTTATAATTTTTTTCTAAATATTCTCAGTTACATATCGACACCATTGTCCGGCCAACCACAGACTTGTACACGATATCAACTGTGAGCTTAGACAGCCGTGCCCAGGAGACAGTATCTGCGTATCAGGACTATGTTGTCATCCAACAACACCGCAAGCTACGCGTTGCCCAGAAAGTCATACACTTGTTACAAGTCAGTCATGTGATCTTCGCACGTGCACCGGAAGCAACATTTGTATTTCCGGTTTATGCTGCGGCACGAGTTCTGGTAAGAGATTTGTATTGGTCATCATTTTCTTTAATTATTTATTGTTTCAAAATACGTTATGGTAAAGTCAAACATCTAATATCACTAAAAAAGCAAATTTCTGCAGAATGTAATATCCTACAATATGGTATAATTTGTTTCCAAATATTTGCCTCAACAACTGAGTATTTCAACTAATAAACAAACGTCGTATACGCGGTTTGTTTACATAACAAAATAATGTAATAACACGATGCATGGTACAGATTTAACGTTATATGAAATCCTACTTTCAAGTTTGAAAGTTTGTAGACCACAAAAACACTGTTTATTGATTCAATGTTAGTGTTCGAAAGTATTCGGAAGAATTTGTAGTAGCAATGCATTTATACGTGAAAAATGCATTGTATTTGCTTTTTGCAATGTAATGTCGCTTTAAAGGTCACGTATGAATAAAAACAACCACTCTCTCTCTCTCTCTCTATTTATATATCTAATATCTATATTATATATATCTCTATCTCTCTATATAGCTCCGCTCCTCTTCTCATATATATATCTATACGATCTCTCTCTCTCTCGCTCTATCTCTCTCTCGCTCTATCTCTCTCTCTCGCTCTATCGCTCTCGCTATCAAGCTCTCTCTATCACTATCTCTCTCTCTCGCTCTATCTCTCTCTCTCTCGCTTTATCTCCCTCGCGCTCTCTCACGCCTTCTCTCTTCTCTGTCTCTCTCGCTCTCTCTCCTCTCTCTCTCTTCTCTGTCTCTCTCTCTGTCTCTCTGTGTGTGTCTCTCTCTGTGTGTCTCTCTCTGTCTCTCTATATGTGTCTCTCTCTCTGTCTCTCTCTGTGTGTGTCTCTCTGTGTCTCTCTCTGTCTC
>CM026388.1:41991484-42056100 GCA_014843695.1 Archivesica marissinica
CATACAGCTTCCATTCCACTGCACGTGGTGCTGGGCAGGAGCCATACCACCATACAGCTTCCATTCCACTGCACGTGGTGCTGGGCAGGAATCATACCACCATACAGCTTCCATTCCACTGCATGTGGTGCTGGGCAGGAACCATACCACCATACAGCTTCCATGCCACTGCACGTGGTGCTGGGCAGGAGCCATACCACCCATACAGCTTCCATTCCACTGCATGTGGTGCTAGGCAGGAGCCATACCACCATACAGTTCTTTTGTTGAAATTTTCAAAGCACTACAATACTCGCACAATTCCAGGACCATGAGGAAGTATGCACAAATATCCTTCACATTAGATCATTTTCTTGGAGGATTTTTTTTTAATTCGGCAGGACCGTTTGCAGAACTTGTTTGCCTTCAAGCAAGCGGAATGGGAAGACAACAGTACAACTACACTGACTTGCTTCTGATCATTTCCTCAGTATTCTTGAAATCCAATCAAACTGTGACATCCAGAAAGCACAAAATTAATCCGGAGACAAACATCCAGAAACCACAGATGGAATAGACAAACATCCAGAAACCACAGACGGGAGAGACGAACATCAAGAAACCACAGACGGAAGAAACAAACATCCAGAAACCACAGACGGGAGAGACGAACATCAAGAAACCACAGACGGAATAGACAAACATCCAGAAACCACAGACGGGAGAGACGAACATCAAGAAACCACAGACGGAATAGACAAACATCCAGAAACCACAGACGGAAGAGACAAACATCCAGAAACCACAGACGGAAGAGACAAACATCCAGAAACCACAGACGGGAGAGACGAACATCAAGAAACCACAGACGGAAGAGACGAACATCAAGAAACCACAGACGGAATAGACAAACATCCAGAAACCACAGACGGGAGAGACGAACATCAAGAAACCACAGACGGAATAGACAAACATCCAGAAACCACAGACGGAAGAGACAAACATCCAGAAACCACAGACGGAAGAGACAAACATCCAGAAACCAGACGGGAGAGACAAACATCAAGAAACCACAGACGGAAGAGACAAACATCCAGAAACCACAGACGGAAGAGACAAACATCCAGAAACCACAGACGGAAGAAACAAACATCCAGAAAATAGTGAATATGTCCCCCAACCACCTTTGTGCTAGACACACCATCAAAACCGATGGACTATGTTACGACTTCACTTACTATCGTCAATTGCATACTTTTGAAGATTCAGGTGTACGACTTTTCTTACAGTTCAGATAAGCAATACATTGGTTGAGATATACAGTGTAAACTGTCGACGGGTTTTGAAGAGTTACAAAATGAAGTCAATAGTTCTTTACAAGAAACAACATAATTCTCAATATATACAACTAAACAAAATATTTTGTTAATCAATTTTATTAATAAAACTTAAATATTAAAGTAACCATATAAATTGTGAAATACAATCTCATTTTGTATGAACACATGTAATAGCACCATTCCAATACGTTCCTCTCACAAACCAAAATCGGTACTGTAAAATATAATGAACTTTTTTAGTAGAGTTGATGAATCTATTATCGACCCTGAAAATTAACAGCATTCATGGAAATCTTGTTTTCAAATGAAACAAAGCTGATAAGCTTGCTCTGATGATGTTGGGAGCCTATTTACCCTCAGCCAGCAAATCGTACGGACAAGCAAATATTTGTTTACACAGGGGTGTGGAAATTCTATGCCCGATTTGTACATTTTGTCAATCGGACAAGTGGAATTGGCTTAACAGGCTTAACTGAAACATTATGTCGCCTCCTGCTATGCACCAGGGAATAATTAACTGCAGGCTTAACTGAAACATTATGTCGCCTCCTGCTATGCACCAGGGAATAATTAACTGCAGGCGTAACTGAAATATTAGGGCAGTTGGCACTTTTTCAACCAGTAATGGAGTCAAAAACATTTTAAACCATATGATCTATAATGTACAATAAATAAGGTGACTTAAGAGAGAGGCTGGGGGGAATCTATCATTGCATTTTACAGTAAAGTTGACTAGTAACTTAATAATCACAATTCACCAATCAAATCATTCAATATACAACAGCTACTGAACACAAATGCGGACTTGTACATACCGGTACACTTTCTATCAAAACAAACGTAATCATCATTTCGGACTAAATATGGCAGAAACCTAGAAATAGCTTATCCCTGCGCACTGTTGCTTCAGTGGAGTAATACAAGCATGGGAATATATGAGGTCATTGCAATAACGTCGTATGTAGATAATAATTATGTAATAGAACCATATCAATGTTCTCCATCTGAAATGCCAAACCTGCATTTTTACAACTTTTCAGGAGAGATAAAACACAGAAATATATTTATTTTTAAAAACCGACAAAGGTTACAAGATGAAGCACAGACAAGACAAATGTGGACAAAAATGTTCAATGGGCCATAAAACCCCACTTAACCAGAACGGGATTATACTAGACATAATACTGGTGGCATCCGTGGTAGAGCGTCGGATTTGGAATCGATTGGTCCCGGGTTTGATACTCGGTCAGGCCACGTATGTAGTGTTGTCATTGAGCAAGCAAGGCACCTCACACACATTGCTTAGTACTGGTTAACCACTTAGGTCGGCTAAGCTTGCACAGGAAAACATGTCTACGTCCCCGCAAGGGGTTTGACATTAATGGAACATACATACTGATGCTTCGTGGAGAGTGTGTTTTACATTTATTTATAGTCGCTACCGGTTGCCCATATGAGCGACGCCTCCTGAAGATATTAGTCATTTAAGATTTTTGTAGGATAGTGCAATGATACAGACAGAGACCCATTCCAGAATCTCCTCTGGTTCTTTTACGTGCACGGTGTAAAGCACTGACACGAGACCTCGGTTTAAAGTTCCATCTGAAAGACTGTTAATTTTATTAGGGTCAGACGGGGGATCGAACCTGCGATCCCTGGATTACATTGGATTGCCCTAGTGGATGTGTTGTGGAGAGGTAGCTCAGATAAACTGTGTTATAAAAATGGTCAAAGGGCCGTAAATCCACCAATATAACCGAACAATAATGTACACAACTAGACATAACACGGATGCGTCATGCCAAGCTTGGTGAAAAGTCCACAAGAGGTATTCCAATGAAGCATGGACAAGCTGTGTGGTATAAAAATGTGGCCCATAAATTTGCAACAATTCATCCAACCGGAATGCGGTGGCAATTTGCACAATTAGACATAATACTGATGCTTCATGTCAAGTTTGTTGAAAATCTAACGAGGGGTTTTAAAATAGCTTGCAACTGCTCTATCAGCGAAATAATAATAGGATGTTTGTTTGTTTCAGTGTATGATAAAATTACATTTCACCAAACATTGAAACTACCACAATGTTTCAGTGTATGATCAAATTACATTTCACCAAATGAACATGAAACTACCACAATGTTTCAGTGTATGATCAAATTACATTTCACCAAATGAACATGAAACTACCACAATGTTATACTATACTAGTGTCATTTACATGGAACAGTTCTTGGAACAAACAAGTTATGCGTTTAAAAACACATTTATGCCAAAATGTTTGACTGTTATGAGCTAAGAGTTGTCTTGTACATGTATTACATATGTATATTTCATGTATATGAATTTTTGTCATTAATAACGACATACTAACCAAAACTGATGAAACATGTAGAAATGTGGGATGTATCTCATCAAATGTCAATATCTGCGATAGAAAACGATATAACCGTGTGTCGTGACATCACTGACAGCTTGAGCCCGAAAACATTCACGTTGACAACATTTCAACATGCAGCGACTAGGTACAACACAGACAAAGCAGTGAGAAATGTGCTAGAAATCTACTGCATTCAACAGACTGGAATGACATACTTTATTTCACTGATAAATTTCATTGAAAAGCATATAACAATGTCAGTTACGACGCCCTCTATACACAACATTCTAGTTTCTATAGTAAAAAACATTTCCCAGCCTAAAATAACTAGACAATGCTAAGTATTATATAATAGGGGATATTTGTGCAAGATTGGAATTTATTTCATCGAGTGATCACCGAAATTTGTATTTAAACAATTGGAAAAACATTATTTCGGTAATCACAAAAATCCTACACTAATACACAAATCCTACACTAATACACAAATCCTACACGAATACACAAATCCTACACTAATACACAAATCCTACACTAATACACAAATCCAATACACATTCTAATTTGCAATGAAGTGACACTACTCAATTGATATATGACCTCTAACAATGACGCTTACATATGCAATATGGGCATTGCAGACCTCACGGTAAAGTTTGGAGAAATTCTATCAAATACATAGAGGATATTTGTTTGTTTTGAGTGAATATGGAATATATCTCACTGATAAGTGAGAAAATATGAAAATGTTCTCACTTCGAGGTGAGATATATTCCATATTCACTCAAAACAAACAAATTTTCTTTTTATTTTATGCTAATTGGTGAAAAACAAACACAAAATGAAGAAATTAAAATAGCTGGCCGCCGTGTTTTTGCGCGGATGAATACATTGACGACTATACGGCGTGAGTCGATACACAAATATGCCGCCATCTTGAATTTAAAGTTGAATCGAGGAAAAATACATGAAAATATTTATTGGATTTATTGTTACAATTTGCAAACTTACAAACTTCGAGACATTGTCAGTTGTATTTCGCTTTTGATTTGTTTCATAACAAAAACAATACAGGTAAATAGTGTCATTGAAGCCAGGTAAACGGTGAAAATTAAATAACACATTGTCTAAGCATTTAAAGGGAGAGTAATAGTGCAAGAATAGTGTATTGGGAAGGGAGATAATAATAAAAAAGTAGTCCGGCATAATACAGTGAAAGATATGCAGTGGTGATATGGATTATATCTCACTGATAGAACACTGTATTTCATCAATTAGCATAAAATAAATTGCATGCTATGACTGATACAAGAAAACACAATGCACAGTCTAACACAATTAAGACACTACCTTTATTCTACGTCAAACGAGCACAGTCTAACACAATTACGACTACCTTTATTCTACGTCAAACGAGCACAGTCTACACAATTACGACACTACCTTTATTCTACGTCAAAGAGGCACAGTCTAACACAATTACGACACTACCTTTATTCTACGTCAAACGAGCACAGTCTACACAATTACGACACTACCTTTATTCTACGTCAAAGAGGCACAGTCTAACACAATTACGATACTACCTTTATTCTACGTCAAACAGGCACAATCTAACACAATTACGACACTACCTTTATTCTACGTCAAACGAGCACAGTCTAACACAATTACGACACTACCTTTATTCTACGTCAAAGAGGCACAGTCTAACACAATTACGACACTACCTTTATTCTACGTCAAAGAGGCACAGTCTAACACAATTACGACACTACCTTTATTCTACGTCAAAGAGGCACAGTCTAACACAATTACGACACTACCTTTATTCTACGTCAAAGAGGCACAGTCTAACACAATTACGACACTACCTTTATTCTACGTCAAAGAGGCACAGTCTAACACAATTACGACACTACCTTTATTCTACGTCAAAGAGGCACAGTCTAACACAATTACGACACTACCTTTATTCTACGTCAAAGAGGCACAGTCTAACACAATTACGACACTACCTTTATTCTACGTCAAACGAGCACAGTCTACACAATTACGACACTACCTTTATTCTACGTCAAAGAGGCACAGTCTAACACAATTACGACACTACCTTTATTCTACGTCAAACGAGCACAGTCTACACAATTACGACACTACCTTTATTCTACGTCAAAGAGGCACAGTCTAACACAATTACGATACTACCTTTATTCTACGTCAAAGAGGCACAGTCTAACACAATTACGACACTACCTTTATTCTATGTCAAACGAGCACAGTCTAACACAATTATGACACTACCTTTATTCTACGCCAAAGAGGCACAGTCTAACACAATTACGACACTACCTTTATTCTACGTCAAACAGGCACAATCTAACACAATTACGACACTACCTTTATTCTACGTCAAACGAGCACAGTCTAACACAATTACGACACTACCTTTATTCTACGTCAAAGAGGCACAGTCTAACACAATTACGACACTACCTTTATTCTACGTCAAAGAGGCACAGTCTAACACAATTACGACACTACCTTTATTCTACGTCAAAGAGGCACAGTCTAACACAATTACGACACTACCTTTATTCTACGTCAAAGAGGCACAGTCTAACACAATTACGACACTACCTTTATTCTACGTCAAAGAGGCACAGACTAACACAATTACGACACTACCTTTATTCTACGTCAAACGAGCACAGTCTAACACAATTACGACACTACCTTTATTCTACGTCAAAGAGGCACAGTCTAACACAATTACGACACTACCTTTATTCTACATCAAAGAGGCACAGTCTAACACAATTACGACACTACCTTTATTCTACGTCAAAGAGGCAAGGGACTAGAATTACAGGGGATAAGTTAACTAGTAAAATATATTTTAAAAACAGCATAAAATAATATCAAAGGAAATAGATATATCAAAGTACTGTAAGTTTCACTGTCACAATACAACGCGTTGTGAGGTTTCTCCCTCGGTGACACGACCTGTATGCCTCTGTTGTGTATGCAAGCTCTGTGCCGGACACCTGCCCTGTGAGCCGGTGACATGACCTGTATGTCTCTGTTGTGTATGCGAGACCTGTGCCGGACACCTGCCCTGTGAACCGGTGACATGGCCTGTATGTCTCTGTTGTGTATGCAAGCTCTGTGCCGGACACCTGCCCGGTGAGCCGGTGACATGGTCTGTATGTCTCTGTTGTGTATGCAAGCTCTGTGCCGGACACCTGCCCTGTGAGCCGGTGACATGGTCTGTATGTCTCTGTTGTGTATGCAAGCTCTGTGCCGGACACCTGCCCTGTGAGCAGGACAGATTCTGTCTATGTGCATCATAATATATCTGAAATTAGAAGATTTTGAACATGCATGGACAAGCGACGTCTCCAAATCTGGTTAGGACACTAGCTTCATAGACATACCACAATTTTCTCACCTAGACAGGCTTTTGGCATCATTTTGAGTGTATGAGATCAATCTGTCTAACCGGATAACAAAGAAACTACTTTATACTTATTAGATATCACAAACAAGTCCGGTAGTTTCCGTTTATTTCCACGTCCAAATATATATCATTCCATTGGATAACAGTAAAATCTGAAAACTAAAAATGAAGTTATGTTATTTAAGAAATAATAAGTATCAACCGTGGTATATTGCAGAATAACCCGAGTTTGAAGTTCTTATGCGTAGAAATATAACACTCAGGCCTTCGTGATATATTTCTACGCATAAGAACGACAAACGAGGGTTATTCTGCGATATACCACGGTTGATACTTATTATTTCGATTCTAACACGAATTACTTCTAATAATTTTAGACGAGAATCAAAGGATTATTTTCTTCAAACGCAGTGATACTCCACTGCATTTGGCTTTCGAAATGTCCTCCCGCGTAAGGGGTGATGACGTTATTTTTTATGGAAAATATCAATCTAGTGCATAAATGAACACGGTAACTTGATCAATAATTTTATTTATTTTGTCAAATAAAACTGTACAGAATAGTAACTGAAACGTTACGTAACAGAAAAACAAGACGGACAAGAGATTATCTGATTCTAAAAATAGCTCACTTCCGCGAATTCCCACGGAAGTATTTACAAACATCACGTGACTTTCATTCATAAAACTTTACACGCATTGTATAAATGGAATAGCCAAAACAGGGTGCGCGCGCAGCATAGTTCAAGGTAGGTATATCGCAGAATAACCCGAGGTAGGTTTTACTCTACAAGTATGTATGTTATTAGTTGGGTCGTGTTAGAATATACATTATGAGAACGTGCGATACGTCATCAATGATGCAACAAATGATGTTTCGCTACCATACATGTGTTATTCACATTACTATTGTTACTCTTCGAGTCACAATGCACTTGTATAATAGTAACCTTGTTGTTTGTAAACATCATGATTCTATGAACATCATTAATCACAATGTGACTGATCTCCCTAAAACCATGATATTTCCGTTTATTATCATGGTTAAAGTCATAGATAATTCAGGGATCATTCTAGAGGGCGATGTGGGCAATATTTTCGCCCTAGGGACCCTGACTTCGCCCTCTGGGGACCCCACTTCTCCCTAAAAAAAATTGTTGTGTTAGAACATAGGTATGATTGTTAATGGCCCATTACAAAGCACTCCTTCTATTCAAATGTTGTATTTAATGGTTGTACTGTGCATTTTAACCATATTTTGCAGTAGTATATTAAAGAACACCATTTAAGGAAGCGATTACACGCTTTCTCACTTCTCCCAAAAATTCTGACCTAGAATGAACCCTGAGATTATTTGAATCTTTGCCCGTGTTGGATGTAAAAGTATATCATTAAAGAAATTAAACAGTTAAACTTAACATGTGCGTGGTGTTACTTTTAAATGACATCAATTTGAGTAAATTGTCACATTCCAATGAGAGACATCGGTCAGTTACTGCCCCTGAATATTCCCTAAAAGTATGTAGGTCTTCTTAAGTGGCTTCCTGTTTTTATCGTTGTTTCCTTTGCACAACATGCTATCAATTTTCTCCACTTTCTCATCTTATAACTATTATGCTACTATATCTCTACAGATATCCTGCGGTATATCCAATGTTTTATCAATTAACTTAATTTGGATAAAATTACATTTATCATAACTCAACATCTTGTTAGGGAATAACCGTAAAATCAAAGGATTCCAAAAGATAGGACCGCTATGAATTTTGGGATAAATTGGAATATATTTGCCAAGGGAGGTAATAGAATATCCAACGAGATTCCCCATTGCTTCATCATTTTATAGTAAATTCATACACCATTGATGCGTGTAAATAGGCTGGCATAATTTGTAAAGTGCATCAAAAGCATAAGATAGTGGAGAAAATAAATCTAGCAGCTCTATAGGTAAGGAAATTCCACTCTCGGGCTGAAGATGCGTACAAAGAACTCAGCTGAGCCCTCGGGCTTCAAATATAAAGTTTTTCAACAACTGAAAGAATTGATTACATTAAATAGTGTGTTATGTTATATTTCGGGTTTTACGCCTGCATCAGCACCATTTTGGGCTATATCGCGGGCAGTTTACCTAACAACACCTTTCCTGGGCAGGCTCCAGCGGTTAACCAGTACTTGGGTGCACCAACCTCAGTAAGAAACTGCCAACTTTTTCTTATAAATGAGACACGGCCTGAGCGGGGCTCAAACCCGTGACCATCAGTGATGATAGGTTACAGTGGTATACAAGTCAGCGACCTTAACCACTCGACCACGGAGGCGGACCATTAAATAGTGTAGCATTAAATAGTGTGTAATACTAGAATATATTATTTTTAAAATACAACGATTTTAACTGTTTCTGACATTGTTAACTGATAAAGGATACATACTAGTCGTAGAATTCCGCTCAGTTCCGCATCAGTATACATATACACAGAATTAGAGCAAAGTCATGAATTCTACATTGCACCTAACTCGATTGCGAAACAAGTTCATACAACTTATATTAATCACTCTCGAGACCTCATTCCTGAACCATCGCCACGAGGGAGAAGAGGCAACATGGAATTTAAATGCCTTGCCTAAGGGCACAATCGTAAATCTACATTTATTGAGCTCAGTGGGAAGGTTTTGCACATTGAATATATAGAGGACAGTTGATCTAAACATACAAAACAAATTGGACGGAATGTGCAAACAACACAGATCCAGATAAACCGCGGCCACGTATGATCAGGATCTATGTTGTTTGATATACAGATATGAATTTTAGCTCCACTATCCGAATAGCAAACAGCATAAAGCCTGATCAATCAACATGTTCTATGGCTCTATGCTGTTTGCAAAAGCAAACTTTTGAGGTGATGCACAGCAGTGTTTTCTCCAGGATCTAAATTGTGGGGGTCATAAGTGACCCCCTTACCAAATTTTAGGGGGTCATTTTGAAATTTGTTGGGTCATTGATATTTACACTCAAAATGTTCGGGAAGGGCCATAAATAATGTAATGTTGCTAGAACTTGTGACCCGACCTGTTTGATTTTCTTCAATTTGTCATGTTTTGTATTATATAACTATATATATAAATATATGGAAAATGAATCGTATTATCGAGCAATAAAATGTGATTAAACTAAACCAAATTGTTTTAAGTTTTATTGATGCATGTTGCTTAGAAAATGAGTGTCTACGTTAAATTCTGGACTAACTGTCCTAGCAAACAGCAACAATTTTTTGGTCACAGAAATGTCACAACTTTCATCAATAAGAATGGATATGAAGGGACTATTTAACAATTTAGTGTCAACACCATCGATCAACACGCTGGAAATAGCATCCTGCATTTCCTCTGCAGCCATGTGTGAAGTGTAGGATGCATTGGCGCCGACATTCAGTTCATCGGGAAATGTGCATCCTTGCAGTCTTTGTAGATTTAGTAAAGACATATATGCTTCAAATGTGGGTAACTGTTCCTTGCCTAACCAATATACAGATCGCATTGCGCCAATAGCAGCTTCATTTTTGGCAAACAAGATTGATGCAGTTTGTTTGTGAATTTGTTTTCTGAGTGACTCGTGGATTTTGAAAAACGCCGTCAAGCGCAGTTGCTTTGGAGCAGACATGTTTTCTTGTATCGATCCGTGTTGCATATACGCTCTATGCCTATTACATGATGAAAGCGGCTGATCTTGATCGTGATCGTCTACGCGCTTTACGCAAATTAAAACATAACCAGTTAAAAGCGTCTGTTCGGCAAACGTCGTATAAACGTTTGGGGATCATTATTGGAAAAACCGATATTAACATACGGAATACAGGACAAATATTGTTGCGTCAAAATAAACGCACCTGGGCAATTTGCTTGCGTCAATTGACATTTTAGTGCGTCAAAAACGCAGGAAACGCACTCTGGAGAAAACACTGTGCACACCGTCCAAGCGTTCTCTTCAGGTGCAAAAGGTCCGGAGTTCGAGCCCCTCTGGAGCCGTTACGATTGTGCCCTTAGGCAAGGCATTTAAATTCCACGTTGCCTCTTCTCTCTCCCTCGTGGCGATGGATTCCATCAGGAATGAGGTCTCGAGAGTGATTAATATAAGTTGAAAGAACTTGTTTCGCAATCAAGCTAAAATTAATTTGTATAATCGAAAAGCAAACTTTGTTGTGATTGGCAATGTGATGGGTTAACATTCTACTGTGAAGGTCTAGCTTTAGACTTTAATCCCAGAGTGTCAAATATACATACTAGTACATAAACCTGACGTTCATTCAATCGAGTGAATATAGATGTACAAAACATCGATGAGATGAGATGCTACTACCAGGAAGTACGCAGTAGCTCTCATGGATGCATTGACGGTGTGCATCACCTCTAAAATTGCGCTAAATGACACATTTTCGGAAGGGACTGCCAGAGGCTCTGTCGAAATTTAGTGCCAAGCGACCCTCCTCCAAGATGATTGCGCTTATTTACCCTTGCCTCCGTCGAACCATGTGGGCGAGCTTAAAGAGTATGAATATTATGTTTTATATTCCAGTTCAACCAATGCACACATAACACAGTACATGTCTGACAAATACACTAGATTAAAACCACGATTAAATAATGTTTTATACACACTGGTTCCCTGCTGTGTCCTGCTATTGTGTCGCATGAAGTGTGGAATCTATTGCAGTGACACTGTTCTACCACCTGGCTTTCTGTGGGTGGATTACTTCTATAATATCTCTGTTCAATAACAAAATAACAAAAAAATAATAATTTACTTAATTTATCTCATCAAGGAAACGGTATCGTTTTTAACAAATATGTATGTTAACAGACAGCCAACAGGTAACACAATACAGCCTACACCCGCTTTGTCAAAATCGGTTATGTTGAATTTTCCGGTTATCTCGAAATCGGATCAAAGTCCCATTTCAGACACTATCATTTTACATATAACTGGCTCTGTTTATATCGAATTTCGTTAAGTCAAACTTCGTTATGTCAATTTATTTTGTTCGGTCCGACAGAATTCGACATAACGGCAGGGTTCATTCTAGGTCAGAATTTTTGGGAGAAGTGAGAAAGCGTGTGATCGCTTCCTTAAATGGTGTTCTTTAATATATTTCTGCAAAATAGGGTTAAAATGCACAGTACAACCATTAAATACAACATTTGAATAGAAGGAGTGCTTTATAATGGGTCAGTGTATCTTAATAGACAAAATTTCGTTAGAAAATCGTAAAAACCAAAAACTAATTTTGTTTTTTTGTTTTTTTTATTTAGGGAGAAGTGGGGCCCCCAGAGGGCGAAGTCAGGGTCTCTAGGGCGACAATTTAGCCCACATCACCCTCTAGAATGATCCCTGATAACGGGTGTAGACTGTACATAGAAATAACTACAGCCGGGTATTAGTACATCTTGCAGGTGCTATGTTGTACACAGCATATTACAACATACCTGCAGTGATTTAATGAATATATTACACTGAAAACCCTCTAAACAGAACGGTCAATAGTTAGTTACATATTTAATCTAGACAAGTTGCTGCTACAGAGGTAAATTACATTTTAAATGCAAATTGGTTTTTAATCTGCTAGGTATTCAGAAGAGGGGTTCCGGTCTACAGAGGTTTTTTATAATGAGCAAAGAAAATTCGAGAAAAAGAAAGAAGGGTTTCAGTTTTGAGGGGGTTACTGTATATATGTTAGTCAACCAAGAGACTTATCAATATGTTATTATAGGAATTAACGTCCTGGGCTCATTCTAACGGGCGACTGGGGTGAAATAGTCGCCCTAGAGACCCGACTTCGCACTTCTCCCTAAAAAAACACTTCAAAATGTTTTTTAATTTTATTTGTGTTTTTACAATTTTCATACACAATTTTGTCCAGAAAATACACTGGTCCATTAGAAAGCACTCCTTCTATTCAAATGTTTTATTTATTAAATGGTCATACTGTATATTTTAATGCTATTTTGTTCAAAATTATTAAATAACACAATTTAAGGATGCAATCGCGTACTTTCCCACTTCTCCCAAAATTATGACCTAGAATGAACCCTGATGCCAACTATTTAAAAGGGTCTATGTCAAAATGTATTGTGCTGCATCATAACAAATGATACCATTGAATATTGCTCTTTTTTTTTTTTTTTTTTATCAATTTAACGATTGTGAAGCAAGTTCTAACAACTTATATTAATCACTCTCGTTGACGCAGATGAAAGCGTATATGTGGTCATTCATGTGGGAGCAAACCGGAGTACCCGGAGAAAACCCACCTGTCCGATCTGGCTACCACCGTACCATGTTACATACTTTCCGGTCCGAGGATCGAACCGGGTTGCATTGGCGAGAAGTGAACGCGCTAACCACTGCGCTAATCGGACAGCCTTGCCTTGAAAATTGCATAAAACATAAAGTTGAGCATGTTGGCGACCGGCCTGAAAACCTACCTTACATTGTGTGGTAGTCTGTGACATAAATTGTATCACTGTTGAGAATGCTTCATCTAGAGATGTGTACACATGTGGGTCCTCCATCTTCTACAATTGAAACATGGACATGTTTGCAGTTACAGCGAGTCAAATATAGCTGATTATTACCGGGATTACAGAAAGTGATTGCTTAGCACTGGTGGCTGCTTACTGTAGAGATCACATCACTCACATATATAATAAAATGCAAGATTGGATCGCTACGGTACTTAAAGCAGCATTACATCGTATGAAATAAAAGCTATTTGCTGCTACACATTCTAACATTATACTTTGTATGCTTATGTTCATTTGGTAAGCATTGTTTTTTTGCGATAAAACAAACTCGAAACCGAAAGTAGGACTTTCCGAGTCGTTCGGTCACGCACTTGTTTACAACCGGAACGCATCGTCCGCACTTGTTTACATTCGGAATGCATCGTCCCCATTTGTCCCACGTTGTCTTTTTTAATTAAATTACAGTAATACTTGATATGTTGATTCATACCTCTGTTAGCTAAGTCTTTTAAGGACATGTCTACATCCCCGCGAGGGGTTCGACATTAGAGGAAGATAGATAGATAGTCTTTCATGTTCAAAATATATACGTTGTTTTCTACATCCTCTGTTGTTTCACGCATGCGCGCTGTGCGTGCTTACATTTCGTGTGTTGATAAACAAATTTGCGTATACGACGGTTTAAATTTATTGGAATTTTATCGTTTCTGAGCGACTATTTCGATTTTTGTAAACATACACACATTAGTATTTATACTTTACCCAAAAAATCCTTATTACGATGTAATGCTGCTTTAAGGCGTTATAGGAATTACACAAAACAGGAAATTTCAACTTTCAGAAACTGAGGTGTTACAACATAGATATTCTATGTTGGCTTCTGCCTATGTGTTACAATGTATATGAAAATTCACACCAGGACAATTTGTGCATTATTGCAGCCATAAAATGTATCCTGTGCATATAGTCATTGCTATATGTGTATAATCCTGTGTCGCCGGTGTGATCAATGTAATTAAGATCACTATATCTCGCACATCTACTGGCCAAGGCTAAGAGTATCATTCATATGCACTGGTGTGGGACAAAGATATTCCACCCGAGAGCCTCGATGGAATAACCTTGTTCACTTTTACATAATTAATAAATAAATTTCTGCTTTTACGTTCAGAAAAAATGAACGATTCCGAGACGCTATCATTATGAAAACAGCGATATCAATACGCCATGTGATGGTCATGTGAGAGTTATGGATAAAGAAATTCTGCATGGGTGGAACTAGTTGGAAATATGTGTTTTATCCAGTAGGTGTGCGAGAAACAGATTTCCACCCATGTGAAATTCCGTTATCATAAAGTATCCATCAGCATGGACTGGTGTGGGACAAGGATATTCCAATCTCATGGTCAGGATATGTCGTCAAAAACTCGACAGAGCCTCGTTTCAGGCAACATATTCTGACAACTCGGGTGGTCCCAACCTTGTCCCAACCAATGCATATGAAGGATACGGTACTCTTAGTCAACATCATTTGTGGATTATGCCAATATAAATTCTCGATGTATATTTAATACAATATAAGTTAATGAATGAAGGCTATATACCATATTTGAATGAGTTTTACCTGCACATGTCTTGGCTTGGGTTTTGGCCACTCTACCTTCCGGCTACAAGTTCTGTCTAAAGTTCTCTGTCCGACGACCGTGGCCCTGTGTAGTGTATTGTATGACCACCCATCTAATGGCTACAAGACAATGAAAGATTGATAACTAATATAGGACATGCAAGGCTTACAAAGTACAAAAAAATACATTCAGACTGTATTACTTCATTTTCTAGCAACAAAATGTATTGGTCTTTTTTAGAAATTCATTTTCTACGATATTATAGAAACTACTCCATACATGTAGCATTATCAAGCTTGCTCTTTATTGTAGGCATAGTTTTTGGCTAAACATTATCTTTTCCAATTGTCTCTTTAAATATTTATTCAAACAACATGGGCTACACACAAACTCTTCTTGAAGCCCTACTTGCCGGTCCTTTGGTTTTTCTGGGATACCCTCAATTTCGATGTAATGAGAAATGTGGAATTAACTGTCTTGCTTAATAGCACAATCATAGCGGCTACAGCTGGGCACAAACTCCGGGCCTCTCACACCTATAGCATTCGCTCTACCATTGATAAGCGGGCCGGTCATTCTTTCCCATGTAACACTAATGAACTATACTGTTTTAACCCTAGTATGTAGTTCTTTTTAACACTCTCCATCTCAGTAGTGGCCAGCCACTCAGCAAAACCATTAAGCTGGGGCTGGATTGTACACAGTAGTAGGGGAGGCCATTCTAAAGATGTATTATTCGTGGGGGGGAAAAAGTTAACATGGTACTGGGTTCAGGACTGTGGAATTAAGTTTTCAGGTTCCTTGTAGGTGTTAGGTGGTCATCGCATACTAAGTTATTTCCGATTTTGTATAGGTATTATATATATACTATATGACTGATAATTGTATGTGTCGATATTCAAGTAATTAGTACTTGGCAGTTCAGGGACGTAATCCTTTTTGTTAACACTGCTTGTGTAGTTATAGTCATTGCAGACATGTATACATAGCATGTGGCTGATCTTTGCACTTTTTCTGCTCTAAAGGTAAGAGACTTTTGCCAGGGGTGCTTTTCTTTGACTCTTTTTACTGGTCTTCACGTTCCATTTAATGAATCTGAGAGTTAGTAGCTTTAGAGGAAATGTTGTTTATATCGGGAGACCAGTTTAAATGTTTACTTGATGTAATTGTAACACCTAGGTATTTAGAGCATTTAGTTCACTTTGTAGGATTTGTGCATCGGAAGAGGATTTTACTGTGAGATACACTATGGTGTAATCTGCAAACAGTCTTGCTTTACATTTGATAGAGATTGGGGGGAAAATGCACTTTACCGATACGTGGGTAACCCAAATCGGGGGAAACCCCCCCCCCCAAACCCCTTAAATACAATCAATTACCACTTATTTACTGCTTATAGTCCAGTGGACATACTTCTATCAACAGAAGATGATCAATTGGCAGAGTTTAGGCAGACAATAAGAATAACAGAAGAACTAAGACGATTTAATAGCCTTCATCCGGTCAAAGATGGAAACGAAATTCACTAAAATGCTCATAATTTATTAAACCTACCTGTGTGACAATTACAATATGACAACATTACGGTGAAAAGACATTTCGTTAGGTATTATTTCTGCCGGATGAGGCTATGAACATAACACTAACAGAACTAGACTAATAATCCAGGGATCGCAGGTTTGATCCCTCATCTAACCCTAATAAAATTAACAATCTTTCAGAATGGCAAACTTTAAACCATCATTTACCATGGTCTCGTGTCGGTGCTCTACACCGTGCACGTAAAAGAACAAGAGGAGATTCTGGAATGTCTGTCTGTATCATTACACAATCCTCCAAAATGACTAATCTTTTCAGGAGACGACGCTCATGTGGGCAAGATACAGCTATACGCAACCGGTAGCGACGATACATAAACGTAAACACACACACATCATTACAGACGGATCTGTAGTCCAGTGGTAACACGCTGGACTGGTAATCCTGGGATCACAGTTTCGATCCCCCGTCTGACCCTAATAAAATTAACAGTCTTTCAGATGGGATGTTAAACCGAGATCTCGTGTCGGTGTTTTACACCGTGCACGTAAAAGAACCAGATGAGACTGAAATGGGTCTCTGTCTGCATAATGCACTATCCTCCAAAAATCTAAAATGACTAACCTCTTCAGGAGGCGTCGCTCATATGGGCAACCGGTAGCCACGATAAATAAACGTAAAACACACACATCATTGTATGGTAGAACGACAGAGCATGCACTTTCTGAGTTATTGGTCCTGTCGCGAAAACTGATTATCACCGATTATTTAATGCGATATATTTAATTTAATATAAGAGAAAGTTTCGCGTTAATCTTAGTTCTTAGCATTGTTACTATATAATGAATTCCACCTTACCCGCGTGGCCATTTAATTTGTGTTGGAAACTTTCGATTTTAATGTTTTGAAAATACCGGAAACAAACTTTCGAACGCATGCGCGAGTTATTTGGTTCCATTAAATTATGTCAAACCACAAGAGCTTGAAATTGTATTCATAAGACACCAACAACATTGTACCTTTATCCAAGAACCCGCCTCTAGTATGACAATATAGTTTATACTAGATGTCCTAGGATAGAGGTAACGGGTGAAGCCAGTGGTCCAGTGGTAGAACGTCGGATTTGGATTCGAAGTGTTAATAATAAATATGTCTATTTTATCTACAACATAGGCCTACACATTATTACTACACTTGTTTGATACTACAATAATAACAGTAACATTAAATAAAGTATTGCTTAGTAATCGGTAAGCATTCGTCAATATCCAAGTATCAGTGCCAAGAGAGCTGGAGAGGTTGTCTGCTTCCCTATTTATGGACATCAGTTGACCGGTCGTATGTTGTGCAGTCAGCCAGTTAGTGGTGAAATACGTAATATCGCTAGTTCCCGCCTAGCCAGCAAGAATCACTGACCAGGTAAGCGAGACCACCACGGAAAAATACGCAACAGAAGGGTCGATCCTGTGTTCGATCGATACGGGCACGTATGTAGTATCCTTGAGCAAGGCACCTCACACGCATTGCCTAGTAGGCCTACTGGTTGACCGCTTAGACCGCTAAGCATGTCCAGGAAAACATGTATAGGTCCTCGCAAGGTGTTTGACATAAATGGAACATACATAATTAACAGACTTATCGTTGACTGTGCAGAGTCACTTTTGCCAGTCATGTCAAAATGACGGAAAACAAATTTCGGTTACATGAAATTAGCCAATCATGCTTAAAAACTCTCTAAGGAACTCTTCCACGTCCTTGAAGTACAAGGATCAATGTCATCCCAGCGGAAATTAGCCAATGTTGCTCCCATTTACCAAAAAAAATCGACACGTCAAGTCCAGCCAAGTATCGGCCTATCTCATTGACGTGTGTTCAATGCAATGAATGGGTTTAGAATATGTTGTTTCCTCGTCCGTAGTAAAACACTTCACAAACCACAATATTATGTACCACATGCAACATGGTTTTAGGGGAAACGTCATGTGTGTAATGCTAGTTAATGACACGTTACCTCGGTATACAAATAAACAAGTCGACCGTATACTATTATATTTCAGTAAGGATTGCATTCGATAAGGCCAGTCACTAGAAAGTACGTGTACTACAAAAAATGAATAACTATGGAGTCAGAGGTCAAACATTAAGGTCAATTAAGAGTTTTCTAGATAACAGTCTCCAGTCAGTTGTCCTTAATTGCTTCAGTTCAGATTTCATTCCTGTATCTTCCGGAGTTCCATAGGCATCCGTATTTTGATCCCCCCCCCCCTCATATTTTAGCTTATTTACCGTCTCCGTGGCCTATTGGTTAAGGCCACCGCCTATGGAGCAGGATGTCGAAGGTACGAACCTCTTCAGGGGTTCGTTCTGATATGGCCGGTTGGTGAGCCACCAGCTAGTTAAATAACGGTTACCGATTGCCTACAAGCCTGGCGCCTGTCATACAAGCAAATGATTCGGGAAGTACTGATGTTCATAAGAACAGGTGTCTCATAAGTCAGTACTGAATGGCCCTTTAAATAGGAGTGATACTATAATAAACAAAACACATTATAAGCGACCTCCAACATAACATTAATTCCAACGTACATATCTGTGCAGATGATACTGCAGTCTATCTAACTCTAAGTCGACCACACTCCAAAACGAGCCTAAGTGGGAATTGGAGTGGGACATGGAATTCAACCCATCCAAATGTCACGTTAACCACGTCACTAACACAGGGATTCGGCACGTTTGGGGGTACTAGTATATATATTTAACTACTTAAATATATATACTAGTACCCCCAAACGTGCCGAATCCCTGTGGTCACTAGAAGGAAGCATATCCTATTCCCAGTCAATACAATATCCACGGAGTCATACTAGAGTCAGTTACCTCAGCTAACTGATGTATTAAATAACATGTCGTGGGATGCTCACATCAATATGTCAACAAAGAAAGCCAACCAAGCATTAGGGTTTCTACGCAGAAACATCATGGTCAAATCCGAACTCCTTCAATCCATGTATTATCAGACTCTAAAATAACATATAGACGAACATGTCAATTTTCTATTTTCATAGTACATGTTCGAGTATCGAACCAGGTGACCCTCGATTCCAAATCCAACACTATCACTGGACCACGGACCACCTGTTGAACACCACAGTGAAACGAAATTTATAAGCTTAAAAATCGATGGAAACGTTCGCAGGTTCGATCCCACGTCTGACCCTTATAAAATTAACAGTCTTTCAGTTGGGACTTTAAACCGAGGTCTCGTGTCGGTGTTGTACACCGTGCACGTAAAAGAACCAGAGGAGACTCTAGAATGGGTCTTTGTCTGTATCATTGCACTATCCTCTAAATATCTAAAATGACTAATCTCGTCAGGAGGCGTCGCTCATATGGACAACTGGTAGCGATGATAAATAAACGTCACACACACACACACACTTTCATCAACCTGTGACACTCATACTAGACACAGATGTAACAGGTGTACTATATTCTGTACGGATACCATCTAATCTTCAAAGATATATGATGACAGATCTGATATAAGCATGCATGTTTATTTTAAATGGATGGAGGGAGAAAGGAGGAGAGGAAGGAAGGAAGGGGAAGGAAGGAAGGGAGAAAAGAGCCAAAATAACTGTTACAGTGACAAAATCAAGCCTAGACAAAGTTAACAACAATAAGTAACACTAGTGTATAAAAGATATACACTCAACAGCACTCCTCACCTGCTATTTTACTCTAATTGGAGCAAACTAATAACCAAATAATAACAATATTCATATCATATTATTGGTTATATTTTATTACAGATCGTTATGCGTGATTTTCTGTATAATCAATTCGGATAAAATGCATTAAATGACAATAAGAAACTATTTATATTGTATGATTATTAATTGGCTCCTAATATTATAAAATACCAGGTGACCAATTAGAAATGTTGTTGAGTGTATATAGTTGAAGTATCTGGAGGCGAGGGTAAATAAGATCAATCATCACTCATTATAGTTTACACAGACGGGTCTGTAGTCCAGTGGTCAACACGTTGGACTGGTAATCTAGGGATCGCAGGTTCGATCCCCCGTCTGACCCTAATCAAATTAACAGTCTTTCAGAAGAGACGTTAAACCGAGGGTTCGTATCTGTGCATTACATCGTGCACGTAAAAGAATCAGAGGAGATTCTGGAATGGGTCTCTATCTGTATCATTGCACTATCCTCCAAAAATCTAAAACGACTAATCTCTTCTGGCGCCGTCGCTCATATGGGTAACCGGTAGCGACGATAAATAAACGTAAAACACACACACACTCATCATAGTTTACACAGACGGGTCTGTAGTCCAGTGGTCAACACGTTGGACTGGTAATGCAGGGATCGCAGGTTCGATCCCCCGTCTGACCCTAATAAAATTAACAGTCTTTCAGAAGGGACGTTAAACCGATGTCTCATCGTGCACGTAAAAGAACCAGAGGAGACTCTGGAAATGGTATATGTCTGTATCATTGTACTATCCTCCAAAAATCGAAAATGACTAATCTCTTCAGGAGGCGTCGCTCATATGGGCAACCAGTAGCGACGATAAATATACGTAAAACACACGCTTATTAAAACATTCATTATAGTTTGCTTTACTCGGCAGCTTAATCGTCACAATCAGCTTACAATAAACAGTGTCTAATAAATTTCTGAATTCTATTTGCGATTTAAGGGCGTAAGGCAAAAACCAAAGTCACGTTTGTTTAATAAGTTGTATTTTAGGGCGCAAGGCACAACACAAAAGTCACGTCTGCTTAATAAGTTATATTGCAACATTTTCCCAACTCAACCCAAAACATGAATATGTATTATTTCCTATGAAAGTTTTACTGGTTACTGTTTACATGTTTCATTTCAAAGCTATTTCATGTTTTAATTTGTTGACATGGTAGATTGACTTAATTGTTCAAATGAGTTCTCTCGTTAAATAAAGTCTTTATTATTATTATTATTATTATTATAAAACATGATAGCAATAATTAATGTTATTAATGTATCCGTTACAACCGTGTAGTAACAACTTAGCAATAACTGATAGGATCACACGGAGTGTACTCGCGAACTTCATGCGCAGCATTAAATCTAACACTTCTTTTCCTTGACGATATGCCCTTGTATGCCTCAGTTATCACACGTTCTCTTTCTATGTTCACCGGAACATGCCTAACACTGCCCGTAAATTCATGTTTCACAGGAATGTTTCTAAGCCCTCCACGGAAATATCGCATGTCACGAAGATCGTTCTGAATTTTTGGGTATTGCGTGGACGACGGTAGTCTATTCTCTGATACGGATCTAGACTTAGACTTTGCAGTCGGAAGTTGATACGAGCAAACGATTGGTTTGGCAGGATATGTATGCGAAACCACTGTCTCTGAGCTAGGTCTAATTAAGTTGTTAGGTCCATTTTTAAGAATGGATTTTTGTGGTTTTGTTCGTCGCGTAGCACTTGCGTAATTGCTTTCTCGTACGTCCGATGCACATGGACTTACAATGATGCGTTTCCCGTCGGCAATATTACCAATTCCATCTGATTGAAATGTGTGATAGGTAAACGTTGGAATTCTCCGTTCTTCTGCTGCGTCAGTCGTCTTCAATATATCACCTTTCGTGTCCTTTTCACTCTCAGTATTCTCACTACTTTTATCATCATAGAATAAATCGGAATACCGAGGTCCGAGAGGAGACGAATGAAATGCACCACAATGCAGTCCGGTAAAAGGAGATTTGTTATACGACAGTAAAGTGTCCGCAAGTTGACGACATGTCATATCTGCGACAGCCGATCCTTTAGAATGATTGCCATTTCCTGAGATAGGACTTATTTCCAAAATACGAGCCTGCTTCATATCTGGAACCAATGACGTTTTACTTCTGCCTAAAATGATCGGCTGTCCTTTGGAAGGTTTACGTTTTGGTTTCAATGATAGCGTACTAACAGTTGGTAAAAATAATCCTGGAAAATCAAAATTGACTTTAGTCAATCGTCGATATGTCGGTTTCTTGTCTTGTGATCCAGGAATGTCGTTTGAATCACTGAAGCCGGTTCTGTAGTAATCTAAGCCGGCATTTGCCTCCTGGCGCTTAATAGCTTTACTCATTTCTGGAGTCATTTTGGTCACGATTTCAAATGTTTGGTTGGAATATGGTCTTCGCCCGTCCATTTTTCTTTAGCATTATGAGTTTATTTTCCCACATTGTTCAGAAGCGTTCACATTGCCATCAATGAAAACACGTTTGACATTAAGTGAATAGTTTTACATTTCCAGACCGACAGGAAATGTACAGTATATCCCACGGAGAACAAATAGAGAAAACGTTTAAATATCTTTCAAGTGTCCATTTTTTCTTGCATAAAATTAAATGTCCATAAACTTGTCAATGAATGTTTCAGATATACAAAGTTCATTTTAATGTATGGTTAATTCACTTTCACTTATTAGCATGCTAAACGTATTGTTAATGCTCCGAAACATGCACAGCAATTAATCGATTTGTTACTCAATCTTTAAATAACCTCTCTTATCGCAAAATCCCACTTTCATTTGTCCAAACTAGGAAATTATTATCGAGTATATTGTCTGTTACTGACAACCGTTGTGATATACGACCACCTCTAAATCTTGCATTTACATAACGTATCCTCTCCTCTTACTCAAACATTCATAAAATACGTATCTTTTAATTTTATTATATTTGTTTAAACTTCCAAACGTTTGTATCCTTGATGGGGTGAGACCGTGTTAAGTTATTATAAGCAAGTGTACACACATGAACAGGGAATGTTAAATTGCCTAAACATTTCATCCATTCATTTTTGTTTATCTCACTTTTCTATAGTTTGTTGTAAACTGGGCACACGTACAAACACTAGCAAATGAAGACGGAATTTCAATACACTTGCTGTGTCGAACAAAAACAGGACTAAATGTTGTATTTACTTTTCAGAATACGACGAATGACAAATGACTGGTCTTAAGGCGACTGCGTTGACAAAGAATACAATTTTCTCCATCAACTTTACTAACAGATGATGTCGTGAACCTTAGCCTTTCACGCCCCTTCTGAGGCAAGAGCTTTGTATTAATTTTAGATTGGGTTTCTGATACATCGCGTTATTTTGCCAGCATTTCTGCTGCCTACTGTGTGCTGAATGGTCTTTGTGTGAAAGAGATGTGGAGTAAAGAACCGAACAGAACAGAACGGAAGTTTATTTCTGTCGTATAGTATACACGTGTACATAACATACAGATATATAAATATGCATGCATTAATATTACTTTGCCTCTTTTATTAATGTCATAATTGATAGTGTAATAAAATTAATTTGATTCGGATTACAGTTATAAGTTATTCTGTTTGTTCATTAATTATAACATGCTGTGGATTGTAGGTTCTAATATCATAGATATGTAACCGATATTAAACATACTGTCTCTATACCCGGGAACAACTAATGTTTCATTTAGATTAATGGAAATGAATATGTGTTCGTATAGTATATATGTATAAATTGTGTGGGTGTGTACATTGTTTAGAAAAATATTATGACCATATTCACAGTTTGTTTATTAGCTGCCCAAAGTATTTGCTAATTTGCTTAATAAAAAACAGAAACTAAAAATGTTATTTTCAGTCGTTGTATTATCTTTAATCATTTCAAATGAATGATATAGCTATCTGGACAATTCTCAGTCAGTGATATGACGATATAAACTTACTTTCGGTCAGTGATATGACGATATAAACTTACTTTCAGTCAGTGATATGACGATATGAACTTACCTCAGTCAGTGATATGACGATATGAACTTACCTCAGTCAGTGATATGGCGATATGAACTTACTTTCAGTCAGTGATATGACGATATAAACTTACCTCAGTCAGTGATATGACGATATAAACTTACCTCAGTCAGTGATATGACGATATGAACTTACCTCAGTCAGTGATATGACGATATAAACTTGTCTCAGTCAGTGATATGACGATATAAACTTACTTTCAGTCAGTGATATGACGATATAAACTTACCTCAGTCAGTGATATGACGATATAAACTTGTCTCAGTCAGTGATATGACGATATAAACTTACTTTCAGTCAGTGATATGACGATATAAACTTACCTCAGTCAGTGATATGACGATATAAACTTACCTCAGTCAGTGATATGACGATATAAACTTACCTCAGTCAGTGATATGACGATATGAACTTACCTCAGTCAGTGATATGACGATATGAACTTACCTCAGTCAGTGATATGACGATATGAACTTACCTCAGTCAGTGATATGACGATATAAACTTACTTTCAGTCAGTGATACGACGATATAAACTTACCTCAGTCAGTGATATGACGATATGAACTTACCTCAGTCAGTGATATGACGATATGAACTTACCTCAGTCAGTGATATGACGATATGAACTTGTCTCAGTCAGTGATATGACGATATGAACTTACCTCAGTCAGTGATATGACGATATGAACTTACCTCAGTCAGTGATATGACGATATGAACTTACCTCAGTCAGTGATATGACGATATAAACTTACTTTCAGTCAGTGATACGACGATATAAACTTACCTCAGTCAGTGATATGACGATATGAACTTACCTCAGTCAGTGATATGACGATATGAACTTACCTCAGTCAGTGATATGACGATATGAACTTGTCTCAGTCAGTGATATGACGATATGAACTTACCTCAGTCAGTGATATGACGATATAAACTTACCTCAGTCAGTGATATGACGATATGAACTTACCTCAGTCAGTGATATGACGATATGAACTTGTCTCAGTCAGTGATATGACTGTATGAATTTGTCTCAGTCAGTGATATGACTGTATGAACTTGTCTCAGTCAGTGATATGACTGTATGAATTTGTCTCAGTCAGTGATATGACTGTATGAATTTGTCTCAGTCAGTGATATGACTGTATGAACACGTCTCAGTCAGTGATATGACATAATTACTTAAACATAAATATATCTACATTTCCAAATTTATTATCGTGTCGACCCGGTCGATCTCCTCGGTCGACCGGGGCACATCCCGCAGCAGCAGCGTAGGATTCTGGGATCTTCTGGTCGTCGATCTTGTGAAGGGGAGGCTCGCCAGCATGTGGATCCATGGCTTACGGCACATCAGGACAGATCCACCAGCTCTTCTAGATAGTGGGGTATTTTGACGCTATATCTTCGCCGGCTCGTTTCGACACTTTCTCTTCCTTCTTTTACTTCTCCGGCGGATAGACGAGACGGCGGACCTGAGGGAGCGGCAACAGTCGTGGATCCACGCTCCCCCGAGCTACACCGGAGTTTAGTAGACTCGTTTGCGACAATCGACGACCAGATGTCTAACTGTCAGATCCGTATAAATGCTGCTGCGGGGTGACCAACAGTGAGGAGTGTGGCCCTACAAAGGACCACGTACAGACCAGGCCTTGTCAACCTGGCCGGCACAGAAAGAAGTAACCACCTGATGACGTCTTCATAAGCCACACAGAATACAGAACCTTCAGAGAATACCGAACTAATCAACGTAGAAGAACAGGAATAATCATCATAGAAGCATAGGAATAATCATCACAGAACACGTATAATCATCATCGAATAACCACCACAGAAGAATCACCTTAGGACAAGAAGAATCAACTTAGACAAGAAGAATCATCTTAGGACATAACCATCTTAGAAAATACAGTCGCCCAAATGCATTTATGCGGTGGCGACTATAAACAAAATTACATCGTTCGTTATCGTGTCGACTTTAAAGCGACATTACATCGCAAAAAGCAAATAAAATGCATTTTTCACGTACAAATGAATGGCTACTACATATTCTTCTGAATACATCGACCACTAACATTGAATCAATTTAACAGTGTGTTGTGATATACAAACTTTCAAACGTGAAAGTAAGATTTCATATAACGGTCATCCGTGCTGTTTGTTGTCATTGAAGTCAGTACTAAACACGCGATTCGTTTAGAGATAATTTAATTAAGATCAGTCTACAAATACATATGCATAGGCACACCTGTGATATATCACGGTAAATATGTAGCATAACTCGTGTTATTCAAGATAAACGCTTTGTATTACGCATGAATGTCGACCATATTTACATTAGTTTGTTATATCAACAAACCGCGTATACGACGTTTGTTTATTTGTTGAAATACTCACTTTTTGAGGCAAATATTTGGAAAAAAATTATACCATAACATTATAATAGCAAATTACATTCTGCAGACATTTGTGTTTTCATCGATGTAGTGTCGCTTTAACAACACATTAATTACAAAGTTAGCTGTGATTTTGCAAATGAATATCCATAAAGGAAGTACTTTACAAATACTAAGTTCACCCACAACATCATTTGGGGACACACCTTCAGAACTATATGTAAAATATGCATAATTTATTATTGAAAAACAAATGGATATATGCATGTATATATGCATCGCGGTACAGACTTAGTCACCATCGAGGACATTATGTGTAAGCGGCCTGGCAAGCTCAGTCGGTAGAGCGTTCTCCCTGTATGCGAAAGATCCCGGGTTCGAGCCCCAGGTTGGCTGCACATTTTCTTTGGCGCCCAACGAGGGACACGAACCATCGACCCTCAGATATAGACGTTACATGTTTAATAATTTAATTTACATCTCCAATTTCTACTGATTCTCTGTCACCATAGCCAAGCATATTTGGTGACAGCTTGTTTTAATCTAAAAAGTCTTGAATAAGATACAATTTAATTACATTGTAGGCCTACTTGCTTCAATTAAACAACAATACAATACAATGCTTGCATACACAATTTCATTTCTCAAATACTGAGCGCGGTTTTCGCAATCTCATTAAAATCTGCACCTATACATCACGTCACCATGTCTAGATTTGTAACGGAGACTATCGGAGGAAAACAAGAGAGCTGAATTTAATAAGATTGCGGACAAATATTTACAAATTAAATGGTTTTAACTTTTTAGATCAAAGCAAATATGGATTGTCGCATAAGTTATGTTCTAATCTAATCCAACCGACTAAAATGTGCATGTACTTTGTAAACTCAATATCTGTTGAAATGAAACAATGAAAGTAAGTTAACAAAACAGGTATGTCTATTCAGCATTCACGTCTTAGAACTTCGTGGAGCTTCAGTGATGTAATGGATATGAGGATATGGTGTCCGTCTTGTAATGGAGTGGTTGTGAGTTTGTGCCCCGTCAGAACCCTAGTGGCGAAGACCTTAGACGAGACTCTTAAACCCACAGTGTCCACCACTATTCTCTCTCCATCATGGCGATGGATTTCACCAGGAATGGGGTCTCGTGATCGATTAATCTAATGTTGTAAAAACTTGTTTTGCAATCGAGCTAAAATAAAGTTGTATAAAAAATGCATATCTTGTAAGTACTAGCAATTTAACGTGCTATTAAACTGAGTACTGCAACAACGTATATAGAAACCAAAAAGCAAAGATTTTTTTTACTTTTTCTGAATACCCACCATTTATCAATTTAGTGTAGATGTAGATCTAGAGCTGTATGGAGAACGTAATTAGATATCAATTTCAAATGTCTACAATTACAAGTTAAGCTTCCGAAAGCTACCTATTGTATTTCAATGGACATTGTGCGCAAATTGTTTGTAGCTATGAATTTTAAGTGTATGTATTCATCTAGTGGAATAATTTTATGATTTATTACAATTTCATGAGACGGATAAACAGGACGTACGACGATTTCACATCAGTTTCAAAATCCGTCTTTGTACAAGAAAATCAATTCATCGGTTTTATGTATGCAATGTACAGTGTAGATGTAGGCCTATAGGGGAACATTGACGGGAAAGTTGAGTTCTAAATCCATGTATTGTTGTGATATAATGCATACCTATGTTGCATTGGTAATGTCCGGCCATATTTCGGAAGCCACAATGGAACACAGACAATGAACTAAATGCATTCCGTTTTAAAATGTGTCGTTGTCGTCGCTAATATAAGCCAGGGGTCGACAATGAATAAACGTATCAGACGTATTTAGTCATATAATTTTTGGAAGGATGGTGCAATATATAGAAGACATCCCTGGTTCTTTTACATGCCAGGTGTATAGCACCGATATATGAGACCTCGGTTTATTGTTCCATCCCTGGTTCTTTTACATGCCCGGCGTATAGCACCGATACATGAGACCTCGGTTTATTGTTCCATCCCTGGTTCTTTTACATGCCCGGTGTATAGCACCGATACATGAGACCTCGGTTTATTGTTCCATCCCTGGTTCTTTTACATGCCCGGTGTATATCACCGATACATGAGACCTCGGTTTATAGTCCCATCTGAAAGTCTGTTAATGTTACATGTACTAGAATTTAGAGTGAGATAAGGGGTCGATTCTACAATCCATGGATTCGCAGTCCAAAGTGTATTGATACTTAAGTATATCTTCCACATATCCGATGTTTATATCTTCATTGTTTAAGTCGTAATTCAAATTGAGATGAAGTGTAGGTTTGTTGTTGTTTTTGTTGTTGTTGATACATTTAATTATCACAGACGGATCTGTAGTCCAGTGGTAACACGCTGGACTGGTAATCCGGGGATCGCAGGTTCGATCCCCGTCTGACCCTAATACAATTAACAGTCTTTCAGATGGGACTTTAAACCGATGTCTTATGTCGGTACTGTACACCGTGTACGTAAAAGAACCACAGCAGACTCTGGAATGGGTCTCTGTCTGTACCATTACACTGTCCTCCAAAAATCTAAAACTACTAATCACTTCAGGAGGCGTCGCTCATATGGACAGTGGAGGATAGTGCAATGATACAGACATATACCCATTCCAGAATCTCCTGTGGTTCTTTTACGTGCACGATGTAAAGCACTGACTTATCTTATATATTGATTGTTCTGATCACTTGTGAATGTATATCAACTAGTCCAATGTCCATTCCTTTAACATACAAATTGTCGCCTGTCATCGCTTCCACTGTGTAGATTTTATAATAATTGTGCTGATAAACTACTGCTCAGGTTTAGCTGTGATTATTGACTCGAATGTCAGTGACATTGTACACCAATCTTCAAATCACCATTGGTCTAAACATATATAGTGACTAATGCCCAATAAGACATGGTTGTTTTCAAGGACACCAGTAGCCAGTTGTAAATA
This sequence comes from Archivesica marissinica, assembly GCA_014843695.1. NCBI lineage: Eukaryota > Metazoa > Mollusca > Bivalvia > Venerida > Vesicomyidae > Archivesica > Archivesica marissinica. The sequence continues at coordinate 42,021,574 of CM026388.1, forward strand.
TGTTTGCTATTTCGTCACTGACAAAAAGGCCCCGAGTAGTTGTTCTTCCGTACACAATATGTACAGGTATGTATATATATACCATAACTATGAGGAATGTTAGTGTGGTATTATGTCACTTCAAGTGTCACTAACTTCAAACGAATAATGTTTGCTGTTGAATGTAGTATTTTTAATTTTTGGAATAGGTGGTGGTCGTCGTCATCATCATCATCATCATCATCATCATCATCATCATCATCATCATCATTATCATTATCGTCATTATCGTAATTGTCGTCGTCATTATCATCGTCATCATTAGTATCATCATTATCATCATTATCATCTCTAGCCGTCTAGGGATTGCCTCACTCTGTATAATATAATCGCAATATGATAAAGTTAATATGCACACATAGCAGTCAGGACTGTTCGCTAAACGTTCCTCTATGTACATTTGTATAAAGACTGGGTAAAACATCATTCACATTTAATGGAATTGTTGGCTGGACGTTAGTTCTCCATTGGACCAGTTCTATGTTGGTGATGAGAGGACGAACATATGTATTGAAGGCATTTGCTTGTTTTCTTTGGCACTCGCAGAGCTTGGTCGTATATGTTTCTTCGGATGAAGGACATGCTGCCGTGGTCGTATATGTTTCTTCGGATGAAGGACATGCTGCCGTGGTCGTATATGTTTCTTCGGATGAAGGACATGCTGCCGTGGTCGTATATGTTTCTTCGGATGAAGGACATGCTGCCGTGGTAGCATTTGCGTTCTTGATCACATTATCAATGTGTTGTTGTTTTTTAAAATTTATTTAAGTTTATATAACGTCGCTACCGGTTGCCCATTTCAGCGACGAGTACTTTACCTAATAACACCTTTCCTGGGCAGGCTCCAGCGGTTAACTAGTAGTTGGTGCACACATAAGAAACTCCGTAAGAAACTGACAACTTTTCATATAAAGAGACACGGTCTGAGCGGTACTCGAACCCGTGACCTTCAGTCTACAGTGGTAGACAAACCAGCGACATCGACCACGGAGACAGACTCATGTGTTGTTTGATGATGATGTTTCAATTAATTTATCCTCGCCTCCGGCGAACCATGTGGGTGAGCATTCCAAGATGATTAGTTGTACGTGCCTTGTACCGTCGATTATTCGTGTGTTCGTGTATATGTTGCTGGCTGATGTCTTGTGGTGTAGTGTTCTTGTTCGATGATGGTGCGTTAAAAGATGACATCGTGAGGCGGCTTCATCTTTCTTTTCAGGGTGACAAATCCTGGGGGGGTAGTTTCTTTCCTAACCGATCCCTTTTAGAGCCACCCTCCTCACTGTGTGTCAACACGCAGCAGCATATAAACGGATCTGACAGTTAGACACGCCGCCGTCTCGGTCGCTCAAAGGTAATTTCATATCTCCACCACCCTCGATGGTGAAGCGTGTTTCAGCTGTGGTGGTGGAGAGTGTGCCCTCTGTTGCAAGGTCGACGGCCAGAAGATCCCAGTATCCTACGCTGCTGCTGCGAGATGTGCCCCAACCTCGGCGTGCATGCCGTGAGGAGATTGGCCGGGAGATGTTGTTTTCATGAACTATTGTTTTACATTGTATATTGTTTACTCCAAGATACTTTACATGGCCTGTTGACTTTAAACAGTGTGGTTTCGTGAATGCTGTATGGATTTGGTGTTTCCTTAGTGGAGTTGTGGATGACTTCACACTTGTCTGTATTGAAGGTCATCTGCCAGTCCCATTCCCATAATTGAAGGCTGTCAAGGTTTTCTTCAGGCTGGCATGCATCTTCCTCTGAACTGAAGATCCTGTATACAAGCTAGGCAGTCATCAGCAAAATGGCTGGAGATGGATTTAGGACAGGAAAAGAAGAGGGTCGAGAATGCTGCCACGAGGGATGGCAAAAGTGACGGTGAGGTGGATGATATACAACCCTCAAGGACGACATGCTGTGTTCGTGATAAGAGGAACGTCTTCGATCCAGGAAAGGATGTTGCCTCGAACACCATATTGTCAAGTTTCTGTAAAAGTCGATAGTGGGCATATCTGTCAAAGGCATTGGAGAAATCCAGGAGAACGCCAACTTAGCTTTATGCAAATTTATTTTAGCTCGATTGCGAAACAAGTTCTTACAACTTATATTGTATGTATGTACCATTAATGTCAAACCCCTTGCGGGGACCTAGACATGTTTTCATGGGCATGCTTAGCCGACCATAGCGATTAACCAGTACTAAGCAATGTGTGTGAGGTGCCTTGCTCAATGACACTACATACGTGGCCTGACTGAGTATCGAACCCGAACAGTTCGAGTCCAAATCCGACGCTCTACCATTGGACCACGGACGCCACGGATATTAATCACTCTCGATACCTCATTCCTGATGGACTCCATTGCCACGAGGGAGATAATGTGGAATGTGGAATTTAAGTGCCTTCAGGCCCGTAGCCACACTTAAAATGTCCAAAGCAAATGAAAAATTAAATAAATAAAATGCAAAAAATATCCCTGTATAAAATGTTGACTACTAGAGAGGTGAACGGTCAGTACAAAATTATACATAATTATACGCCTAAACACATTAAATCAGAAAACGCAGGAAATTGCTTCTATACCCCTGCAATTTTAAGGGGGAACATGTCCCCGGACCCCCCTAGAATGCCTAGGTTGAAATTTGCCTATGGCTAAGGTACTGGCCTTGCATAAGGAGACAATGGTAACGGCTAATACTGGGCTCGAACTCCGGCCTTTCGTATTTGAAGCGAACGCTCTATCACTGCATCATGATGATGATGGTGTTATCTACAGACGGTAAATTGTGCATGCAATATAGAAGAACATTTATATATGTATTCGTTTTTTATATAATAATTATATACAATAAAAAATGTTTATATGATATGATAAACTGCAGGTCATAAATATTCGGTAATCTTGTTCACTCTACCACTTCTTTTTTTATAAGAAGATATGATAAATAGAATATTATGTTAATGTTTTATAAATTTTAAATTATATTTTCTCAATTTCGTTTAATTAAATATATTATAATTTATAAGACAGTTACCTAATATTCTCTATAAATTTATTTTCTACACCATTAATACAAACTTGCGTTTTGACCATGTGGTTAAAATTACATGAGCACCGGTTGCAAAATAGCAAGGAAATACGAGGCACGTGTACAAGTATTTTCTCATCCGTGTTCCGGTTTATCTCTTAATTGATTGAAATCACACCAGTTAAGAACTATTTCAATATATTATTTTTAATGCAGACATACTGTAATATGGTGTACAAATAGACTAATGTGTAAATGCATGTGCATTCGGATTAGAAAACATTCGGATATCATATGCCATCTACTTCTACTACCCATCAATCAATTTCTGAATATTATAATATTGGGAGGCCAGTCTGTTGTGGCGGAGAGTAGACCACACGCATTTCTTGGGATCTGTATTGCTGTTGAAAATTATTTCTTTATAATGTTTATAGATCGGATGGAATGTCAAAATCTTGATCACTGTTGATCACCAGGAATATGTCATTCTTCCCAAGGACAGTCAGAGACTGGAATGCCCTGCCTCCAGACATTGTGGAAGTGGACACCCTGGATACATTCAAGTCCCGGGTGTCAGTACTCTAAATCATTAACAGATACCTGTTTTTAACCATATTCGAACTGTAAATAGCTGTTTCGCTGAAGGATATACTCCCTCTGCGCATGTGTTAACTCTTACTAAGCAAAATCTTCAACGAGTTGAAGGAGGCTTATAAACGGCAGAAGCAGAATGGCATTTCATATGTTCCTTTAATGTCAAACCCCTCGCGGGGACTTCTTCTTTTTCCAATTATTGGACTGGATTCCGACTGGAATGTACTTAGTCCAGCGTGACTGGTCATGTCGGGCGAGGACAGCAGCCATCTCAAAAGGCTATGTACAGCATAAAAGTTTAAAACTATGTACACGGGCTTGTCGTCTAGTGGTTGCCCGCAGTCACTGGGAGGCTGGCGCCCAAGCAGGTCTTGAATGCCTCCAGTGTTGCGGTAGAAGTAGTCGAGGTTGGCAGTTGGTTCCAGTCGCGTGTGGTGCGTGGGAAGAAGGAGTGGTACAGCGTAGCATCAGTTATCCTCTCCTGGAACAGTCGCTGGGAGCCTCTGGTTCTGGAGTCGCTCTGTTGGATGAATGATGTGCTGTCGATCTCCACTAAGTCGTTTTGGATTTTGTACAGCATTGCTAGTCTGTTCTTCCTGCGTCTATCTTCAAGGCTCTCCCACTGTAAGTTGGTCTCCATGGCGGTGACACAACCAGGAGTCCTGCTACTGTAGTCTTTAGTGACGTAACGTGCTGCCCGTCGTTGTACCTGCTCGAGTGCTTTGATATCTTTCTGGAGGTGTGGGTCCCAGACTGTTGATGCATACTCAAGAGCAGGTCGGACCATGGTGGTGTACGTTGCAGCTTTGACTTTGGGTGTACAGTCCTTGAAGTTTCTACGCAGGAAGCCCAGTGAGCGGTTTCCTTTACCGATTACAGTCTCACAATGTTTGGTCCAGGATAGGTCACTACTAATTGTCACTCCTAGATATTTGTTACTGTCAACTACTTCTAACGTTTGTCCGTGTAGGGTGTATGAGGTTTGGGAGGTTTGCATGAGGGTGTAGGAGGTTTGCATGAGGACTTAGACGTGTTTTCCTGGGCATGCTTAGCCGACCTAAGCGATTAACCAGTACTAAGCAATGTGTGTGAGGTGCCTTGCACAATGACACTACATACGTGGCCTGACCGAGTATCGAACCTGGGACCGTTCGATTCCAAATCCGACGCTGGACCACGGACGCCACATGTTTGGGTGTGTCTGCATTAATATAGTGTCTGAAGCGATTTATGTTTTCATGTGTTTTACATTTATTTATCGTCGCTACCGGTTGCCCATATGAGGCAGAGCGACACCTCCAGAAGAGATTAGTCATTTAAGATTTTGATACCCATTCCAGTCTCCTCTAGTTCTTTTATGTGCGCGGTGTAAAGCACCGACACAAGACCTCGGTTTAACGTCCCATCTGAAAGACTGTTAATTATATTAGTGTCAGACGGGGGATCGAACCTTCGATCCCTGGATTACCAGTCCAGCGTGTTACCACTGGACTACGGATCCGACTGTTTTTTGTATGTATAATAAAGTGCTGTTGAATGGAGCATCTATAATAAACTGCAATGATAATCTATTGTATAAGGCTAAGTAGTAAAAATAAATTTATTTGTGTGTTGTTTATTTATTATTTCAAATGTATCAAATATACAATGTAATACATGTATATGTAGTAGAATTTTCATTTAGTGTTGCTTAACATGTGTGTTAGGTGACAGAATAAATATGTAGAGAATATTAAGTTACTGTCTTCTAAATCGAGTTGGAGAAAATATACACAGCAAGGTGCTGCCAAGCCTTGTATTTTTTCGGAGACGAGACTAATAATTGAATATTGATAAGACAGTAACCTAATATATTCTAATTATCCAATTAAGTTTTAGCAAGGAAAGACGTAACGAATATTATGACCTGAAGTTTATCATACCATCTGTGAGAGTTTGACATTAGAGGAAGATTTATAGATAGATAGATACACGCAACATTATGGCATCACAAAAGGTTTATTAGGCAATGACTAATAAAGCAAAGTTTAGTCAGTGGCTAATAACCTTTTGTGACGCAAAGTTTATTAGACAGGCAGTTTTTGACAAATATTACGTATGAAGGTAGGATAAATAATACCTTTACCGTGACTGTTTTGTAAATAAACATTTTTCATCCCTTACCGTGAGTGTTTTGTAAATAAACATTTTTCATTCCAGTGTTGGCTCACGTTGGCAGTGCTATTGTTGAAACTTTTAACCTGCTGTAGTCTGTTCAAAATAGTTGAATAGCAGTATGAAAATTAAACATTACAAGCTTGGGTGTTGCATCCTGCTGCTTTTACAAGGATCGTTGGAATTAAGTGCTGTGTATCTCATGGCATACTTTTGTTTAACCACCTTTATTTTTCGAATCATCATAATTAGCTTATGGTTGTCCTCTCCTATTAGAGATCTATTTACAAGAATCATTCATGCCATGACAAGTACATACTACTATTACTCCAAGATGAAACTATACATTTATAATATATACACAACATTAATTTATACCAACTCTTTATTGTATTTATATAAGTTAACAATATGCTCAATTTGGTTTTGCTGTGCACATGACTACCATTGCTGCCTGATTTTCATATCCATGACTCATTCTATGGTGTGACTGTGGTGAAATGGTTGCCTTAGGGACCCTCACTTCTCACTAAGAAACATAAATTAATATTTTTTCCATTTATAAAGCACTCAATTCAATTGTTGTATTTAATAGTCATCAGGGTTCATTCTAGGTCAGAATTTTCGGGAGAAGTGAAAAAGAACACGATCTGTCATCACATCCTTAAATGGTGTTATTCAATAAATTTCAACAAAATATGGTTAAAATGCACAGTATCATACTGTGTGACCATTAAATACATCATTTGAATAGAAAGAGTGCTTTATAATGGGCCAGTGTATCTTACTGGACAACATTTTGTATGAAAATTGTATAAAAAAAGCGGATGAGGTCAGGGTCGCCCTTTAGAATGATCCCTGGTCAGCGAAGCTAAAATATACGCTTTCATCCGCGCCAACGAGTGTGATTAATATAAGTTGTTAAAACTTACTTCGCAAACGTTGTAAAATATATAATGTTTAAACTTTAATTCCAGCTCGCACAGCAACATTAAATAATGGGTCGGCTTGCCAGAAAGAAGCAGCACAAGGGAGACAAACCGTTGAAAGAGAAGTACAGGACAAAGCGTAAAACTAAAGACTGGGATGAGATACATGAAGATATGAAGCCAGCTAAATCACAGAAACTTCTCAATCAGGAGACAGACTATGATCGACCTGGTGCTGGACAGTTCTACTGCCTGCATTGCGCGTAAGTGTAGTAGTACTCAGGGTTCCCTCTGTCTGAATGTTTGTCTGCGCCACTTCTGTTGCCAATTGAAAAACACTGGAGCCAATTAAGAGCCATTATAGTTCACAAATAAATATGTGAAGCCATGTATTTGACAAAACATGTGCCAAAATAAAAAAATTTAAAACAAATTGTTGAGCCAAATATTTTTAGCCAACTCACAAAATTTAGCGCCATTGTTTGTTTTTTGTCGCCATTGGCGACCGACAGCGGTAACCCTGAGTACTAGTAGCCTATGGTATACATGTTCTCTTAACCCTTTCCTTCATAGAGATTTAGGTTAATATACTATTATATCTCCATACAAACGACAGCCATTTAGCTATCATGCAGTGGATAGGTAGTCTCCATATCTATCCCACCTCCATAGATATTACTGGGACTACATAGAGATTTAGGTTAATATACTATTATATCTCCACACAAACGACAGCCATTTAGCTATCATGCAGTGGATAAGTAGTCGCCATATCTATTCTTCAACTAGATTTGCAAATTTTATTTATGAATCCTTCTACAAAACGTAATTATGTACAATGTATTGTGTGTATTACCACCTGGTATCTGTACGTGAAGCTAACCTGAATAGTTTTTGTTAATCTTTCAAGTTATATTATATTTCCAGCTTTCGGTAATCTCTTCGTCCGTTTCTTGCTTGCACTATCTATGCGCAAGATAAACAACTGCAGAGAAATTATATTCTGGTACTGGTACACGCACATACAAATATCTTTTCTGTACATAATCATTGTATGTTTACGTGTATGTTTATGTGTATGTTTACGTGTATGTTCTCTTTTTTAGAAAATACTTCATCACAGAGCAAGCGTTGAAGGAACATTTCAGAGGCAAACCACATAAAAGAAGGTAATTCGCAAGTTATGAAATTTGGGTGATGGAAATGAATGTATTCCAATGCAATTTTGCTAAAGCTCTTAAATACATGTCTGTTAAAGAATTGGCCATAAGTAAATTAGAATGAACGAATCGCAATGCTCAAAGTAAATTCTTCAGCACACTAACTCTAAATCCAGTTTCCTCCCCTGAATATAAGTATGTAGGTAGATTAAATGTTCTGTTGAATATCTTCCCATAATTGCTCCCTTAAACTAAGTTATATGGCAGATCCGACTTAAATTTCATCATCATGTGATGTACATGTAGTGGCGGGTAGTTAACAGTGGAAATTGTTCAGCAAGCTTGTGGAAGGTCCGTGGTTACACCAGGGTGCCTGCAGGACCACCTGTGTCTCTCCACAAATAAAAGCCTGAGAGTTGTCAAATGGCTTTAGTTATCGGTGCCATTTGAAAACTAAAAAACCCACTGTGATGAGACTACAGTATACGCCGAGAATCAGTCTAATGTGCTGTACATTTATAGTTATCGTAAATGAAGCAAATGGTGTATTTAGTTTATACAAGTTTATTTTAGCTCAATTGCGAAACAAATTCTTACAACTGATATTAATCACTCTCGTGACCTCATTCCTGATGGAATTCATCGCCATGAGGGAGAGAGAGAAGAGCAACGTGGAATTTAACCCTTTCAACACCACAGGCCTCTAAATAGGCTTATGAAAAGTGTAGATCCAGTATAGGATCTGCACTTTTTTGCCAGTAATAATTATTACTATTTTTAGATAAAATTACCCATTGTGATAAATGAACTAAGGTAATTTTGTTATTAATTTATTGGTCTAATAATATCATGCACCAGTCCATGTCAGTTACTTGGGGTTGAATGGGTTAAATGCACAATCATAACGACTCCAGCAAGGCTCAAACTCTGGGCCTTTCGCACCTGAAGCTACCACGGCACTATCACCACAGGCTCTTCCATGGTGTATTTAACATAGATAATAGCATATCATACGTGGCTCTCTCGTTTGTTTTATAATTCTGAGCTGTAAAAGAAACAAACTGTCGAAAAATGTGTGTTTATATATAAACGAATGGTATGTGAATGTTTTATGTTCAACTGCAGGATCAAAGCTCTGCAGGTGGAGCCATACACACAGGAAGAGGCTGATCGTGCGGCGGGGATGGGCTCATACGTGGCACCTAAACCAGTTGATGTTCAAACTCAGCAGGATAATAACATGCAGGATGATATAGGATAGGTAGCGGGCCTGTGTTGTAGAACTCGAGCAAGGAATACAACTAGCTGTGATATTGCAGAAACAATGTCTTTTAGTGCGTAAAAATGAGCATGTGCAGGTATAACTAGTACATGTTTGGCATTCGGTGTGATTGTAGCAATTTTTATTATCAAGTGGAGCTGTTAATTATGTGCATGCTATAGAGTACAATGACTACCTGTATCTAATATGAATCAACTACCTGAACAGGGGAAAGCCAATATCAATTACTGACAACTATAGGAGGGTTATGACTATATCCCAGTGAGTGGGAGGAGTGACATCTAAGTAAGATAGATCGATAAATTGATGACACCGATTGTGCTTTTCTTGTAGACATTAAACTTTGGAGAAATCACGGAGATATGGGCTTGATGCGATTAAGCTATAAAATCTTATTCTAGAATAGTTTAGTTTATACAAATTTATTTTAGCTCGATTGCGAAACAAGTTCTTTCAACTTATATTAATCACTCTCGAGACCTCATTCCTGATGGAATCCATCGCCACGAGGGAGAGAGAAGAGGCAACGTGGAATTTAAATGCCTTGCCTAAGGGCACAATCGTAACGGCTCCAGCAGGGCTCAAACTCCGGACCTTTCGCACCTGAAGCGAACGCGCATCCACTGCGCTATCATGACTTCCACTTATTCTAGAATAAGAAAATGTTTTTGATAGAATTTCCATGACTGTACTGGTATTCGAAGTCTACGTTTTCCCCTGTTGAATAGCTTCTAGTCAGTCTCTTTTACAGCAGATGAAATCATATTACTAAGTAAAGTGATCAATTTTGCATTTTAGTGCAATTGTCTAAACTGGGATTGCATAACACATTTTAAAATATAATACACTCGCTCGCATGTGATTTCCACATGGCATTGAATAAAGGGTCCTATTTTCAGCCAACCAATGAAAGTTCATGTAACATTAAACAGATATACTGATTACAGTTAGCAGGTTTTCCTCTGTCTGAATTTTTGTCTGCGCCACTTGAAAAACACTGTCGCCAATTTAAAAAACTAAGAGCCATATAGTTCACAAATAAATATTTTTTTTAAAAAGTTGCGCTAACTATTTTCACCAATTCACAAAATTTAGCGCCAATATTTGTTTTTTGTCGCAATTGGCGACCAGCAGCGGGAACCCTGGTTAGGTTCCAAAAAGCTAATGAACATTCGACATAGTAATAATTGTTAATTGCAATGGAGGAATTTAACACTAACAAATTAAGATTACTCTTCAATATGACGTCAATCGTGACGTGAACAGAAATATCACTTAATATGGAGGATGGCACATCATACTGTCTGGCTGTTGTTTTTACTGGCAAAGCCATATCTCTGACAGCCTGATATGCATTTGTCAATGCACTTGAAAGTTTAAACTTTATTTATTATACAACGATTGCGAAGCAAGTTCTAACAACTTATATTAATCACTCGTTGGCACGGATGAAAGCGTATACCGTATGCCCCCGTTTAAACGCCCCCTCCCTAATGAACCCCCCCCCCCCCATCATTTTGAAGCAAAACAAAATAATTCTCCCCTCAGTGTCCGCTGCTATCATAGTCTGTACTGCTAGAAACACAGTGGTCTGTGTCAATGTCAGATACCGACAACTCCACGGGAGCGTCCCTGGGTTCCTGGACCAGTGTCGGTAGCCCCCTCAATCATTTCACTGACCTAGTTCGTTTTCCGTGAACCATTCAAAGTCTTCCTGATCATCCTCCTGGTCAGACTCCTCACCGAACACGTCGTCCTCAGAACCATCAAGCCGACATGTAATTCCACACTTTTTGAAAGAACGGCGAATGATAGCTGGTGTGATAATGTCCCCTGCTTCCTTAATCCAGCTCATCAATAATGCTTTCGGTGGGGCACGTCTGTTTGCTTTCGGTGTCACATCGACTAGGCCCCAGTACATATGTTCATCATAAGTTCTGCAAGTTTGGATCCGATCAACTTTAAACACTTTGATTGCTTTTAATTTATATGCAGCAGAATATGACCGATGCCCAGTGATGTTGATTCCATTTTTATGACACATGTGTGAAAGTTGCAGGGATGGAATGATCACATGATATTTTTTGCTGAAATTACATTGCCCGGCGGTGAATGACTGAAGTTTTTTCCCCGCTTCAGCCCATGTCCATATTTGGAAATCGATGTAAGGTTAAACTGCTCTCCATGTACTCACACTACACATGTGTTGGTTCGTTGCTATGGATACGCTATACCAGTGGATAATAGGGACTGTTTCAAGAGGTATGAAGAAAGGGGGGGCGTTTAATGGAGTCCCAGATATAATTTGTCGCAAATTGTATTGCCCCCGAGGGCGTTTAAACAGGGGTATGCGGTATGTGGTCATTCATATGGGAGGAAACCAGAGTATCCAGAGAAAACCAACCTGTCCGATCTGGCGACCACCGTACCATCTCGCATACTTCCCTTTCCGAGTAGTGGCAAAAATCGTAGACAATAGTATTTTTGAATAAAGAAACGTTAAAAAGCATTACGGGCAACAACCTATTTCAACTCACCTGTACAATGTAGAATGTGACGTGACCTTATGGGGCAGACGATGAAATTTATCATTTTAAAAAACAAGCACAGATTTCTTTATATAAATGCCTGTTTTAAAAAAAATTAGGATACACATAAATGGGATTAATGAAAACATCAACACTTACATATTTTTGAAATAAAATGTGATTACTTTATCTGCGTATTTCCTCTTTGAAAACTTCTAGCGTGTACCTCATACATAAAGCACATGCTAATGACAGCCAGTGACGTCATTCGTGCATCGCAAGTAAACAAAATCACATGAATAAACAAAGGGCCACAAACAAGTGAGGTATGACATCAGTGTGATGGACGATACTTAAATTGAGCTGCGTCGTATCTGGATTTTGTGAAAATCTCTTCACTGAGGAGGAAATCAAAATGGCTGTGACCACAACCCCCGAAAATCGAAATGACTATGCCCATGACACAGCAACTGTAGTTTGTTTTTTGTCACCAATTACAAATTTATATATAACTAAAACTCCCCGATAGTCCCATCATGTGTTGTGAAATTCAACGCATTTAAATCGTGTAAAATGTAGAGATATTACCTCAATATATCATATTTATTTTTGCGTCTTCTACAGATTCCTTGCTCAGCATCGACTCCGGTTTGTCGGAGAGGGGATATACATATATCCCATGGCAATGTTGCCCGCTCAGTTCTGTTGAGAGATTCGTTGTTTATACCATGTGGTAGCAAATTGACCAATGGTATTCCTAGAAATGTTGATGAGGTTTAATAATATGCATTGGTACAGTGTGCAATACATTATCTATACAGTACTCACCATTGATGGATCAGGGTTCATTCTAGGTCAGAATTTTCGGGAGAAGTGAGAAAGCGTGTGATCACTTCCTTAAATAGTGTTCTTTAATATACTTCTGCAAATTAGGGTTAAAATGCACAGTACAACCATTAAATACAACATTTGAATAGAAGGAGTGCTTTATAATGGGCCAGTGTATCTTACAAGACACAATTTTGTTTGAAAATCATAAAAACCAAAAAATATTTATTTTTTTGGGAGAAGTGGGGCCCCCAGAGGGCGAAGTCAGGGTCCCTAGGGCGACAAGTTCGCCCACATCGCCCTCTAGAATGATCCCTGATGGATGTAAGATAGGAAGTCGTGTACTCGGGTAAACTAGTACAAGCAATAAAACCTAACAGCCATGACTCTTTCCCTCCTGGAAGTCGTGTACTCGGGTAAACTAGTACAAGCAATAAAACCTAACAGCCATAACTCTTTCCCTCCTGGAAGTCATGTACTCGGGTAAACTAGTACAAGCAATAAAACCTCACAACCATAACTCTTTCCCTCCTGGAAGTCGTGATGAACCTGTTGTAGCGCGTTCGCTTCAGGTGTGAAAGGCCTGGAGTTCACGCCCAGCTGTAGCCTTTACGATTGTACTATGGGGCAAGGCACTTACATTCCACATTTGCTCTTCTCTCTCCCTCCTGGCGATGTATTCCATCCAGAATGAGATCTCGAGAGCGATTAAACTAATATTGTGAGAACTTGTTTCGAAATCGAGCTAACGTAAATTTGTATATCCTAAGCTTTCCCACATAAAAAACATTTGATTTGATAATATTGTAGTGCTGTATATACATGTATGTAACAGTTACAAACAAATTACAAAATACATAATTAACAAATGGGTTGGGCCACAAGTTCTAACAACATTAGTGATTGGCCCTCCCCATCAACTATATCTCCATGTGGCGTCCGTGGTCCAATAATAAATAGTAAAAGAAATTATGACTTAAAACTATTATTACTTAAAATTTACATTGCCCCTGTTCTGCTACATTGCCCCTTTTCGTGTGGCGTCCGTGGTCCAGTGGTAGAGCGTCAGATTTGGAATCGAACGGTCCCGGGTTCGATACTCGGTCAGGCCACGTACGTAGTGTCATTGAGCAAGGCACCTCACACACATTGCTTAGTACTGGTTAATCGCTTAGGTCGGCTAAGCCTGCCCAGGAAAACATGTCTAAGTCCCAGTCGTTTACTTGTCATGATATCTGCCCATACTTCATATGGATAACTGGGAATGTATACAGTTTGTATCCAATATGTGACTATAAATGTATCATATATACATATAGCACCATTGTCAAGCGGAGCTTCTTTGTTGGAAATGGTTAACATCTGTTCCAACATTAAGTAGTCTGCGGCAAACTTATTGCCAAGTGAATTACAGTCTACTACATCCGCTATGTCAAAGTCGGCTATGTCGTTATCACGAAGTCAAATCAAAGTCCTGTTTCAGACGCATCATTTTACGTATGGAATTCATATGTGTTTGTTGTACATGTATGCCACCCAGAGTTGTTGGCTGAGGTAATGTACCTATCAATGTGCCCACAATCATATGGTGGTGTTTGCCACCCTGCCTTAAGTTCAAATTATGACTGACTAGTTCAACCAGTCTACATTGTGCGGACATACCAAAAATCACTGTTTATGAGCTATAACATTAGCCCAGGCCATGTTTATAGCAGCATTACATCGTAATAAAGGATATTTTGGGTAAAATATAAATACTAATGTGTGTGTGTTTACAAAAATCGAAATAGTCACTCAGAAACGATAAAATTCCAATAAGTTTAAACCGTCGTATACGCGAATTTGTTTATCAACACACGAAATGTAAACACGCACAGCGCGCATGCGTGAAACAACAGAGGATGTGGAAAACAACGTATATATTTTGAACATGAAAGGCTATCTATCTTCCTCTAATGTCGGACCCCTCGCGGGGATGTAGAAATGTCCCTAAAAGACTTGGCTAACAGAGATATGAATCAACATATCAAATAATTTAATTAAAAAAGACAACGTGGGATAAATGGGAACGATGCATTCCAAGTGTGGACGATACGGTCCGGTTGCAAACAAGTGCGTGACCGATCGACTCGGAAAGTTCTACTTTCGGTTTCGAGTTTGTTTTATTGCAAAAAAACACTGTTTACCAAATGAACATATGCATACAAAGTATAATGTTAGAAAGTGTAGCAGCATTGCTAATTTGCTACCAATACATATAAATTGAATTTTTCAAATATCTTTTATTTCATACAATGTAATGCTGCTTTAAGACCTACAAAAAGCTTGTAACTCTACTGATTTGGGAGCTTTTCCACATTTTTGTATCTAATATGTTAGCCCCTATACACCAAATGTTGGCATGGGCAAACCAATATAAATTCGACACACCAACAATAGAATAATGAAATTATTGCATTGGCTATATGCTTCTGAAAACCGTGTACAGGTTTCAGTAGAGTGAAATCTTCATTTCCCAAGGCCAGCAACTCTGGCAGACAAAAACTGGTAGACATGAAAAGAGTTGTCTTTCATTTTTTAAAGTGGAAAAAAAGCTATTATATGCAGCAATAGATTTAACAGATAATAAAGTAATAAATGCATTTACAATAGCTTCAATACACTGGGTGTTAGAGTACTTTCAAATGTAATGCCTCTATTTAACATAGAAGCTAACCTTACGATCTGACACATTGACCTAGTAGCAGTCTATAAATAGAGTAATGACAGTTAATGACCTCTGTAAAATCTTACATGTCCTTACAGTGACAATCAATCCAGGCTTGTACATGTATGGATTTTGATCAGTTTGAGATGTTCAATATGATCGGAGAATGCTAGAGACACGATTACAATATTCAGAAATAAGACACTTTATGTCATTTCTAGCAGTTTAATCTGTTTATAGTGACGAGTCTCTGCCATTGTTAACCAAGTTACTGTTTATAGGTACTGCAGGAAGCAATCACAAGAGTGGAAAATCAACTCTTAACCAAACATCATTATTTCCTGTCTTGAATTTAGTTGTCTTTGTCAGTCCGTTAATCAGTTGTATTGTATGTTAGTTGGTCCATCAGTCCGTCCGTCTGCAATGTGGTGGTTCATTTATGACTTGTAAAGTACACAAGCGATTATTTGGTGGCATTGCACATACCGTCAGTATAATATGATACCGGTAGTATGCTGTGTTTAACACGAGATCAATATACCCACGGTCAAGGACACACTTGGGGGGGGGGTCAAAAGTCAAATATTGGAATATCAGGAAATGTTGTGCAATGAGGATTGTGTGAGCAACATTAATGTGCGTAGGTCAAAGGTCACATTTTAATCTCCCATAGTCCTATGTATTACGGAGGTTGGTGCACCCAAGTACTGGTTAACCGTTGGAGCCTGCCCAGGAAAGGTATTGTTAGGTAAACTGCCCGCCGGCGATATAGCCCAAAATGGTGCTGATGCAGGCGTAAAACCCGAAATATAACATAATAGTCCTATGTAGGTCATGAGCAAAGGTCCCTTATATACTGTTTGATGACAATATGCCCAATGGTGCACTTGAGCAGAACTTGTAATTTCATGTCCCTGAATCTTGGGACCCTCCAAGATCAAAATCAATAGAGGTCAGGTAGTACCCCTGATCAATGTGCCTCTAACAAATTACTGCTGACCAAATGCATATAGAAAACTGTTGTACTTCCCCGTGACCCACATATTCCAAAATCAACAGGGGTCCTTGACCAATGTTTCTAGTAGATGTGAAGACTATACTTGGAAGTAAATATTTTCTAAACATTTATAGTGAGATATCGAGCAAGAAATGTGCATTTATACATTGTAATTGAAGAAAATGATAATTATTAAAAACAAATGTTAAGAATTATGAAATAAAATATTTTTATCACTTAACTTTATTGTATTCAGTTTTTATACAACCATCACATATTTTATTATATGTACACATGTGTAATAACACCTGGAAGGATTCTGATTGGTTGAGAGAATAATCCTTAGAATTTGTAAATTTGGTAACGTTAATGGTAACACAAACTACGATTTAAAAGAAGAAGTCTTGATGCAACTAATAACGCTGTTTGAGATATAACCCTGCTCTGTGTAGTGACATCATGACAATTTAGTGACATTATGACAATTTAGTGACATTATGACAATTTAGTGACATGACAATTTAGTGATGTCATGACAATTTAGTGATATCATGACAATTTGCACTGACACTTGACGCCAAAATGAAAGTAGCATCTTCATTTGTGTAAGAATACGACTAAAGCCCTATAGGATAAAAAGGATCTTACACTCGTGATTTCATACCATATTTTATGAAACTCATTTTGGAATTTTGTTATTAAGGCTTTAAGCTCTCCAAAAAGGTTAGATTACCGTAATAGCAAAATTCCAAAACTCGTTTCATAAAATATTGTATGAAATTACCACTCATGCAAGATCAGATATATCTTGAAGACAAGTCCATCAGCCTTGTTGGTAACTTATAATGCTGCAGATCTCGTCATAATTCCTGCATAAAAACCACATGCCACAGAGTGTATAGTAGTGCTGTGAGCTCAAATTACAATCCTGCTGCGCAGTAACACATAAAATATAGAAGACAGGATCAATTTAGTGTTCCAAATTATATATCGGTCAGAACCATTAACCCATTTCATTCTGGATACATTTAAAGGCTTTTGCAAACAACATAGATCCAGATCAGCCGCAGCATGACGCTGCATGCTGATCAGGATCTATGTTGTTTGCTACATAGTTAAGTATCTTATCGAAATCATCTGAATGGCAAACAGCATAGAGCCTGATCAGACGGAACCGTTCAATGGCGGCTGATCTGGCTCTATGTTCTTTGCAAATACGGTATCCAGAATGAAATGGGTTAATTAATGTTTGGTTCATTTTCATGGGGACATTTTATTTCAGGTAAATTCTAAGTAGTCTGAAATGTTTCTCTATATTTACTGAGGAATGTGATAGTTTGATATTGTTGCATAATGGTCTGGATCACTTTATCTTCCACTTGATTAGAATCACCATATGATCACATTCCTCAAAACATATAGGTTGAAATTCATAACCATTGTATTACTGTCATATCGGTACTAAAATCAACCACAGTGTTGTGTTTATTGGGGTGTACAATACATGTGTGCTGTTTAATGTATGTGGACGCCAAAGCCCTCCACATACACTTTAACCCTTTCAACACTACATACCTCTAAATAGGCTTACAAAAAGAGTAGATCCAGATGAGCCGGCTCATGACGAGCCGTCTCATCAGGATCTGCACTTTTTGCCAGTACCGGTAATAATTATTACTATTTTTAGATAAAATTACCCATTTTGATAAATGAACTGGTCCAAAGGTAATTTTCTTATTAATTTATTGGTCTAAAAATATCATGCACCAGTCCATGTCAGTTACTTGGGGTTGAATGGGCTAAGCATGGTATTGGAATGTGAGACCACTATAAACCTCAAAGAAACATGAGTTATCTACTGACCAATAGTTAAACCAATGTGTGCGGGTCGTACTAGTGTAAAATGACCAATGTTTACAGAAACTCTATGTGAAGACAGCGGGTCGTACTAGTGTAAAGTGACCAATGCTTACAGAAATTCTATGTGAAGTTTAAGCTGCATTTTTATCCGGATAATAAATATGTCCTCATTAAAAACAGAAGTATCACAATAATCGTGGAGTACAGCTGAATTACAGTAACTGTGGAATGTACATTACCTTGATGAACGTCTGTTAGTTCTTGTGCTTCTTACGGTCGTCTTCTTTTCAAGCCATTAACGTATAATTCTTGCAAGCCCTTCAATGGAAAACTTTGTAGGAAGCTGGAGGGAGGGGGGATATGACACCTATGTTAGGAGCATGTACTGCTTGACCCTTTACTCCACATAAATGCCATACAACACCTTAATTAATACCTTCCACATATTGCTGCTGTTCCACTACATAATCTATTCCCATAGATCGGGTGGGTAGTACAGTGTGCCTATTGCTTATCAGCAGAATGGTGATAGAACGAATCCATGTACTAGTAACGGGCCTCTTCTGTTATGGAGTAAATAGCTAGACAAATTCAAGCGTAATGGCTAGACAAATTCAAGTGTAATGGCTAGACAAATTCAAGCGTAATGGCTAGACAAATTCAAGCGTAATGGCTAGACAAATTCAAGCGTAATGGCTAGACAAATTCAAGCGTAATGGCTAGACAAATTCAAGCGTAATGGCTAGACAAATTCAAGCGTAATGGCTAGACAAATTCAAATGTAATGGCCCTTAGAATTAAATTCCTGGTCAATATTTGTCTCGTTAACCCTTTCAACACTACAGACATGTAACTAGGCTTACAAATGTAAGGGTCAGTGGGTCTATGATATACAACTATACTGGAGAAATGGACACTGTCTGACCGAGGGTCAGTAGGTCTATGATATACTACTATACTGGAGAAATGAACACTGTCTGACCGAGGGTCAGTAGGTCTATGATATACTACTATACTGGAGAAATGAACAGTCTTTATATGTACTGAATTAGGAAATGGCTCAATCCATAGAACTATCTTATTTGCAAAAAGAACTAAAGTAATCACACTGGAAAAGCACTTACATTGAAGATTAATGTGTTGAAGTAGCTACAGACGGTGTGTGTCACCAGTTGATTGATGAACAAGGCCCAACAAAAACACGAGAATTGTGATATTTTCCTATTAACCCATTCAACACCAAGTATCTGACATGGACTGGTCCATGATATTTTTAAACCAATAAATTAATAAGAAAATTACATTTGGACCAGTTCATTTATGAAATTTGGTAATTTTAATATTACTGGCAAAAAAGTGCAGATCTTGATGTTCATTTCTCCAGTACAGTAGATTGTCATAGACCTACTGACCCTCGGTCAAACAGTTCATTTCTCCAGTATAGTAGCACGTCATAGACCTACTGGCCCTCGGTCAAACACTTCATTTCTTCAGTATAGTAGCGTGTCATAGACCTACTGGCCCTCGATCAGACAGTTCATTTCTCCAGTATAGTAGCATGTCATAGACCTACTGGCCCTCGGTCAGACAGTTCATTTCTCCAGTATAGTAGCATGTCATAGACCTACTGGCCCTCAGTCAGACAGTTCATTTCTCCAATACAGTAGCTTGTCATAGACCTACTGGCCCTCGGTCAGACAGTTCATTTCTCCAGTATAGTAATGTGTCATAGACCTACTGGCCCTTAGTCAAACAGTTCAATTCTCCAGTACAGTAGCGTGTCATAGACCACAGGGATTCGGTACGTTTGGGGGTACTAGTATATATATTTAAGTACAGGGAATCTACTCTGTGGGATGTTAGATTTCGCATTGATCAGTAAAATGGCCCTATCTGAAACAATTTTGAACAAATCTGTCCAAATATAACGCCTATCCCGAGTCTTTATATTGTTCTTCAAATAAAACACAACTTTAAGCTGCATGCATGTATACTTTGCAAACAATTGCCACAGACATTGGCCATAGCAGGTCACATTTCCATACTAGGACACGGGTTCTGTCAGCAACAAAAAAAATCTTCGACGGGAGAGTTTTAACAGTGAATAACATTATCACTAACGTGTAGGTTTATTCGGCAAAAAGAGATTTCGTAGAATTTTTCAATTTGTTTTGAAAATTTCTCAAGCGGCGCAGTTCGCGTTGAAACGAGCGTTCTGATTGGATTATTAGAATGTAACTAGATGTTGTTTTTTTTTATGAAGAATATAAAAAAAATTTACCACTTCATAGTCATCTCTTGTATAGGAGGTGAGACTGTAGTTTGTTGTCCTGGCATCATCTCTGGACACCATGGCACAGCTTTAGTAGTATCATATCAACACAAATATTCTGACTGCTACAGAACTGTAGGCAACTACTTGGTATGAAATAGAAAGTATCCATCGCCATGTGGGAGAGGAGGCTTTCTGGATTTTAGTGTCTTGCATAAAGGAAAACATCTCCTTGATTGCTACCTGGCTCGCACTCGCAGCCTCTCGATTACCTGGCAGACACCGTATTCATTACACCCAGCAGGATCCACTCTATCCTCACTAACCTCACAACCATCGAGATCATAACACGCAAACACAACCATCGAGTTCATAACAAGCAAACACAACCATCGAGATCATAACCCGCAAACACAACCATCGAGATCATAACCCGCAAACACAACCATCGAGATCATAACCCGCAAACACAACCATCGAGATCATAACAAGCAAACACAACCATCGAGTTCATAACACGCAAACACAACCATCGAGATCATAACAAGCAAACACAACCATCGAGATCATAACCCGCAAACACAACCATCGAGTTCATAACAAGCAAACACAACCATCGAGATCATAACAAGCAAACACAACCATCGAGATCATAACCCGCAAACACAACCATCGAGATCATAACCCGCAAACACAACCATCGAGATCATAACCCGCAAACACAACCATCGAGATCATAACCCGCAAACACAACCATCGAGATCATAACACGCAAACACAACCATCGAGATCATAACAAGCAAACACAACCATCGAGATCATAACCCACAAACACAACCATCGAGATCATAACCACAAACACAACCATCGAGTTCATAACAAGCAAACACAACCATCGAGATCATAACCCGCAAACACAACCATCGAGATCATAACAAGCAAACACAACCATCGAGATCATAACAAGCAAACACAACCATCGAGATCATAACACGCAAACACAACCATCGAGATCATAACGTGTAAACACAACCATCGAGATCATAACAAGCAAACACAACCATCGAGATCATAACGTGTAAACACAACCATCGAGATCATAACGTGTAAACACAACCATCGAGATCATAACAAGCAAACACAACCATCGAGATCATAACACGCAAACACAACCATCGAGATCATAACACACAAACACAACCATCGAGTTCATAACACGCAAACACAACCATCGAGATCATAACCCGCAAACACAACCATCGAGATCATAACCCGCAAACACAACCATCGAGATCATAACGTTACAACACAACCATCGAGATCATAACAAGCAAACACAACCATCGAGATCATAAGAACACAACCATCGAGATCATAACACACAAACACAACCATCGAGTTCATAACCCACAAACACAACCATCGAGATCATAACCCGCAAACACAACCATCGAGATCATAACAAGCAAACACAACCATCGAGATCATAACCCGCAAACACAACCATCGAGATCATAACAAGCAAACACAACCATCGAGTTCATAACAAGCAAACACAACCATCGAGATCATAACGTGTAAACACAACCATCGAGATCATAACAAGCAAACACAACCATCGAGATCATAACGTGTAAACACAACCATCGAGATCATAACCCACAAACACAACCATCGAGATCATAACGTGTAAACACAACCATCGAGATCATAACAAGCAAACACAACCATCGAGATCATAACCCGCAAACACAACCATTGAGATCATAACGTGTAAACACGACCATCGAGATCATAACACGCAAATGATGAACTTTATATCGCATAAGAGCCCACCTCCATCAATTTTCACATTTCACATATTGATCAGATGCTCGACAATGCTAACCAATGCAATCGACTTTGTATGTGGAATAGGTGAATACTTTGTGTGACCTAGCTGGAGGTGTGACATTTTGATGGTCATAAGGTACTTTATTAACAGACGTACAAAGTTGGCCCCAGAAGTTTTTTATGATAGGGTGACCTATATTTAAGGAATGAATCGCTGGTTAATTGTTTCCATCATGGTATGAACTACATTGAACGTGTTTAAGTGTGTGGCTGAATGCCTATAACAGGCCAATTCTGAACTCTGAGAAATGCGTCAATCAGGAGCCGGCATACTGACCAATAAGCTAGTTAAACAGCTAGCAGTCATGTACAGCCAAACCTGTGTAACCCATTCAACACCAAGTAACTGACATGGACTGGTCCATGACATTCTTAGACCAATAAATTAATAAGAAAATTAAATTTGGACCAATTCATTTTATTAAAATGGGTAATTTTGTCTAAAAACAGTAATATTACCTGCAAAAAGTGCAGATCCTGATGAGACGGCTCGTCACGAGCCGGCTCATCTGGATCTACACTTTTTGTAAGCCTATTTAGAGGTCTGTGGTGTTGAAAGGGTTAAACAGCTAGCAAACATGTACAGCCAAACCTGTGTTAAACAGCTAGCAAACATGTACAGCCAAACCTGTGTTAAACAGCTAGCAAACATGTACAGCCAAACCTGTGTTAAACAGCTAGCAAACATGTACAGCCAAACCTGTGTTAAACAGCTAGAAAAAACATGTACAGCCAAACCTGTGTTAAACAGCTAGCAAACATATACAGCCAAACCTGTGTTAAACAGCTAGCAAACATGTACAGCCAAACCTGCGTTAAACAGCTAGCAAACATGTACAGCCAAACCTGTGTTAAACAGCTAGCAAACATGTACAGCCAAACCTGTGTTAAACAGCTAGAAAAAACATGTACAGCCAAACCTGTGTTAAACAGCTAGAAAAAACATGTACAGCCAAACCTGTGTTAAACAGCTAGCAAACATATACAGCCAAACCTGTGTTAAACAGCTAGCAAACATGTACAGCCAAACCTGCGTTAAACAGCTAGCAAACATGTACAGCCAAACCTGTGTTAAACAGCTAGCAAACATGTACAGCCAAACCTGTGTTAAACAGCTAGCAAACATGTACAGCCAAACCTGTGTTAAACAGCTAGCAAACATGTACAGCCAAACCTGTGTTAAACAGCTAGCAAACATGTACAGTCAAACCTGTGTTAAACAGCTAGCAAACATATACAGCCAAACCTGTGTTAAACAGCTAGCAAACATGTACAGCCAAACCTGCGTTAAACAGCTAGCAAACATATACAGCCAAACCTGTATTAAACAGCTAGCAAACATATACAGCCAAACCTGCGTTAAACAGCTAGCAAACATATACAGCCAAACCTGTGTTAAACAGCTAGCAAAGGGAACCAATGAAAGTGGCTGCTTAGCACAAGTGGCTGCTTAATAGAGGTCAAATGTATCATAAAACAACATGCTGGAAATATGGAAACAGGCTGCTTAATACCACAGGGATTCGGCACGTTTGGGGGTACTAGTATATATATTTAAGTACAGGGATTCTACTCTGTGGGATGTCAGATTTCGCATCGATCAGTAAAATGGCCATATCTGAAACACTTTTGTACAAATATGTCCAAATATAACGCCTATCCCGAGTCTTTATATTGTTCTTCAAATAAAACACAACTTTAAGCTGCATGCATGTATACTTTGCAAACAATTGCCACATACATTGGCCATAGCAGGTCACATTTCCATACTAGGACACGGGTTCTGTCAGCAACAACAAAAAATCTTCGACAGGAGAGTTTTAACTGTGAATAAAGTATACATGCATGCAGCTTAAAGTTGTGTTTTATTTGAAGAACAATATAAAGACTCGGGATAGGCGTTATATTTGGACAGCTTTGTACAAAATTGTTTCAGATAGGGCCATTTTACTGATTGATGCGAAATCTGACATCCCACAGAGTAGAATCCCTGTACTTATATATATATACTAGTACCCCCAAACGTGCCGAATCCCTGTGCTTAATACAGGTTGCTGCTTAATTCGAGTGACCACTAACTCAGGTCTGAAGGTGTAACGTTACTACTTTAAACAAATTTCCCCTTTAGCTTAGCTTCATTGTAAAGCAAATTACAATGTTATATTAATTGCTCTCAAGATGTCATTCCGTTGGATTAATGAGGGAACGAGAAGAGGCATGAACAGATTTAAGCTTCTTGCCAAAGGACACCACCACTGTGGTTCTGGCAGGTTAAATATTGCAACCCCTCGGCTACGAGGCGGACACTGTATACATCACATAGGAGGTAGGAGAATGGGTTAAACCCTTTCAACACCACAGACCTCTAAATTGGCTTACAAAAAAGTGTAGATCCCGATGAGCCGGCTCGTGACGAGCCGTCTCATCAGGATCTGCACTTTTTTCAAGTAATATAACTATTTTTAGAGAGAAAAAATACCCATTTTGATAAATGAACTGATCCAAATGTAATTTTGTTATTAATTTATTGGTCTAAAAATATCATGGACCAGTCCATGTCAGTTACTTGGTGTTTTATGGGTTAATAATAAATATAACAAAAGCACTGAAGCCACATCATGTAAATACACTTTTTATCAAAGTAACACATACTCCTACCATTTATATTTATAACATTTTTGAGAACGGTACATAAATTTTTATACACATCACAGTCAATTTACACAACAAGTATGTTATACATGTACACACATTTCTATGACAACAATATTTACACCGATCCTGCCTGAGCGGTACACCAATCAGCAGACGGCATAGTTTGCTATAAGTCAAAGATACATGTCATACAATATCCATAGTCTAATGGACACAATTGTAAGTTATTTTAGGTTAGTCCATTGTCAAAAATAGGTAGTCGATTATAATGTTATCGTTCTGTTAAAAAGTGTAATTCAGTATTTCGCTTTTCTTGACGTGAAAATGTAGAAATTAGACGGATCTCCCTCTTTCATTCCAATGTATTTTCCCATGTAACTACTTTACTGCCATCTCTAGACGGATCTCCCTCTTTCATACCGATGTATTTTCCCATGTAATTACTTTACTGCCATCTCTAGACGGATCTCCCTCTTTCATACCGATGTATTTTCCCATGTAATTACTTTACTGCCATCTCTAGACGGATCTCCCTCTTTCATACCGATGTATTTTCCCATGTAACTACTTTACTGCCATCTCTAGACGGATCTCCCTCTTTCATACCGATGTATTTTCCCATGTAATTACTTTACTGCCATCTCTAGACGGATCTCCCTCTTTCATACCGATGTATTTGCCCATGTAACTACTTTACTGCCATCCCTTTCCCTTGCAATTCGTTTTGGCAAGATATGATAATCAGTAATCACTCATTATTAGTTACATGGTTCTGTGCATTGTCAATGAACTATGTAAAAACAGATTGTGATAGCGCGTTCGCTTCAGGGGCGAAAGGCCCGGAGTTTGCACCTTGCAGGAGCCGTTACAAATGAGCCCTAAATTCCACATGCCTCTTCTCTCTCCCTCATGGCGATGGATTCCATCGGTCTAGAGAGTGATTAATATAAGTTATAAGAACTTGTTTCGCAATCGAGCTAAAATAACTTTGTATAAACTAAAAGTATTTAACATGAATACGACATATGTCGTTTTATATACATTGTTGCTGAACTATGAATGGTAACTTAAAGTGGATCTGCCTATTGTTTTGTATTACTTTATATATATATTATAATACATGTATATATATATAAACAAACATATATATCCTTAACTGCAATTTATTAAAATTTGATTTGAATTTTTTTTTAATATTCGAATATGGTTTTAATATTCGAATATTCGGACGTTCCAACGAATATTCGAACATTCGTTGCCATCCCTAATGTTATTATATATATGTATGTTTATGCGTGTCCATGTCACATATGTAAATGTATATTATATCTGTTCAGTTTTGTTTTCATGTAAAGGAATTAACTAATTAAATCATTTATGATCAATGTCTTATAGCAATCTTTGCAATTTCCTGAATAATGAATCTCAATCCAATGCTGATCTATTTATATATATACATGTACAACCATGCATCAGTAACACCTCAACAAACAAATCTGAAGTCAGCAAATTTGGTTTCAAACAGTAACTAGTACATTATTACAATGCAATATTCAAGGATTTTCAGTACACACAAACTTAAAAACAAAAGCGCAAGTCAACTCCACCACCACCATTCAGTGTGAAATGGATAATTGCTACTTTAGCTGACCTACACTAAATAACCTTCTTCATGCTGCACCACCAGCTTTCATGGTTAACCATTGATTAAAGGCTCCTTACACGGCATGATGCTCCAGACGGATCTGTAGTCCAGTGGTTAACACGCTTCCTCATCTGACCATAATAAAATTAACAGTCTTTCACAGGGATCATTCTAGAGGGCGATGTGGGGGAAATAGTCGCCCTAGGGACCCTGACTTCGCCCTCTGGGGGCCCCACTTCTCCCTAAAAAAATTGTGTCTAGTAAGATACACTGTCCCATTATAAAGCATTTCTTCTATTCAAATGTTGTATTTAATGGTTGTACTGTGCATTTTAACCCTATTTTGCAGAAGTATATTAAAGAACACTATTTAAGGAAGTGATCACGCGCTTTCTCACTTCTCCCAAAAATTCTGACCTAGAATGAACCCTGCTTTCAGATGGGACTTTAAACCAAGGTCTTGTGTCGGTGCTTTACACTGTGCACGTAAAAGAACCAGAGGAGACTCTGGAATGGGTCTCTGTCCGTATCATTGCACTATCCTCCAAAAATCTAAAATGACTAATCTTTTCAGGAGGCGTCTCTCATATGGGCAACCGGTAGCGACGATAAATAAATGTAAAACACACATGATGCTCCAGGCCAAATTTGATCAATTGAAGATTAGTTTTCATTTTACCTGCAAATCTATGAACTATGGGTATATTAAATTTAGTGACCATTTTGATTTGAAAAACAATGTAGAATCTCTACTGTTGGGATTGCTTCATTTCGCACTTTTTCCTTCTTCAAATGCAGCTTTCATCATCATCATCTTAACCCATTCAACACCAAGTAACTGACATGGACTGGTCCATGATATATTTAGACCAATAAATTAATCAGAAAATTACATTTGGACCAGTTCATTTATCAAAATGGGTAATATTGTCTTAAAATAGTAATATTACTGGCAAAAAGTGCAGATCCTGATGAGATGGCTCGTCACGAGCCGGCTCATCTGGATCTACACTTTTTGTAAGCCTATTTAGAGGTTTGTGGTGTTGAAAGGGTTAAGTAATCGCATCACTCTGTCTAGAGTATACTTTGCTTTGCTGGTTTTTATAAATTATTCTGATGTTTTTTCGTTACCTTTGACTACATGTATGTGATTTAGTTTTGGACTGGCCTAGTAGGTTATAATTGATGCAGGTACAAGCCTGCAAGTTGATTATGCTCAATGGCCTTTGCCAAATGGTTTACTAGTTTCTTTATTTGGATCTATCTAATTGACTGAGGATTAAAATTGTTGCCAGGAAGGTTCAGATTCAAGTATGATAATATTTTGCACATATGTTTCAACAAATATCGCTCTAAGATTCGTTTTAACCTAGCAGCTAAATTAATTAACTTGAATATACTATTACTTGGTAGTTGAGGTAAGACTCCAGGATATGTTTCAGCATACATGCGAACCAATTCTAGAGCCAAAGGGGGACAACCTTCATTCTAACGGAGACATGAAATATTTATATAGAACAAAGACAAACGATGTGTTCTCAATGCTTCTCAACAGAAGAGCTCATTTTGTTCTCAATGAGGTGAAGGCAGAGCTCATTTTGTTCTCAATGAGGTGAAGGCAGAGCTCATTTTGATGCTCTCAATGGGGTATTATTTCACAAGTATGAGATTGCTGAAATTCTGTCCATAGTTTCCACGATACACCTATTGCTTAACGAAGTGTATCTTATACTGCTACAGCCCGCCGGCTGTCGAGCGATTTCAATTAACAAAATAGCAACGTTGGAAATGAAATCTTTCTATACAGTGTGGTTCAATAGCTATGCTTGGTTAATGTGTTTTTATTTTATTTGGCCGACACAGAATACTAGTTTGAATATGCAATATACAATAGACACTACCCGGGGGGGGGGGGGGGGGGGGTCATGCTGAATGCATACAAATGTGATGTGTAAATGAAATGCAGTTTGCCTGCCGGGAAGGCCCTTAGAGAATAGTCTCTTATCTGACAACACATTATTAAACAAGGATATTTCAATTAGTGGACATGGCTGTGACCGGTTGATCGTTAAACTCCCATATGCAATAATACATCTGTTTACGAGATTTATCACCATTATTTCATGTCCATACTACATTAACCCATTTCATTCAGGATACCATTCAAACAGTATTTGCAAAGAACATAGAGCCATATCAGCTGCCACGGAACGTGCCGTATGATCAGGCTCTATGCTGTTTGCTATTCAGATGATCTTGCTAAGATACTTGGCTATGTAGCAAACAACATAGATCCTGATCAGCATGCAGCGTCACGCTGCGGCTGATCTGGATCTATGTTGTTTGCAAAAGCCTTTAAATGTATCCACAATGAAATGGGTTAATAAATGAGCCAGGTGAACAATTTTGTCCTGCATGTCATGCGTTGGTTGTAACCGGCTAGAACATGGTCGTTCAGTGAAGGCAAAATTCTAAGTCTTTCACCAGAGCAATAATGTGTATGTTAACCCTTTCAACACCACAGACCTCTAAATAGGCTTACAAAAAGTGTAGATCCAGATGAGCCGGCTCGTGACGAGCCGTCTCATCAGGATCTGCACTTTTTGCCAGTGATATGACTATTTTTAGACATAATTACCCATTTTGATAAATGAACTTGTCCAAATGTGATTTTCTGATTCATTTATTGGTTTATGAATATCATGGACCAGTCCATGTGAGTTACTTGGTGTTGAATGGGTTAAGAGATGAATGCATTTCATTGCAGATATATGTGTATAGTGCGAAATGACAGATTTCCCGCCTACAAGTCACTACTCACTGTTTATGGTTGCAATAAGGAGTACCCATACACAGCGAGTTGGATGTGGTTCATAGCAATCGTATGATAGAGCTGTATTGTATTATGAAACTACTCATCCGCTTGGAGAGAATAAACTCCGTACATCAATCAGTTCTCGTTACATGGCTTAGTATTGCGCAGTAGTAATTATTCAAATACTCATTCAAATGAGGCTGATGTCAGCAATGATGTCACTTCAATGATGTTGCATTTTTGTGAACGAACAATCTTCCTTGGAGCATTCAAAATTATCCATAGATTAATATAATTTTCAATTATTTGTTGCTAAGTTTTATCCCCACCCTCTAATAGTGCTAGTTTGTATATAATATGGTCATTACAATTTGATAAAAGTGACAGTGCCTGTCGATTTCATCCCCAGTTAATAATAATTAACAGTTGGATAGAAACCAATACTGTACCTACAAATATGTAGAAATGTTTCTCTAGAATGCAGACCCAAATAAAAAATATATAAACAACTTGTTGATAAAATCCTTAAAAAGTTGGATGTAAATTGCCAAAAATATTTCTAAAATGTAAACATGATAACTGTACATGAAGGAGCAGTCAGTGTTTGATCTCATCAAGGCAGATCATTGCTAAATCAATGTGATCAGGCGTCGAGGCAGATCATTGCTAAATGAATGTGATCAGGCATCAAGGCAGATCGTTGCTAAATCGATGTGATCAGGCGTTGAGGTAGATCAGGCATTGAGGCAGATCATTGCTAAATCAATGTGATCAGGCGTCGAGGCAGATCATTGCTAAATCAATGTGATCAGGCATCGAGGCAGATCATTGCTAAATCAATGTGATCAGGTGTCGAGGCAGATCATTGCTAAATGAATGTGATCAGGTGTCGAGGCAGATCATTGCTAAATCAATGTGATCAGGCATCGAGGCAGATCGTTGCTAAATCAATGTGATCAGGCATCGAGGCAGATCATTGCTAAATCAATGTGATCAGGCATTGAGGCAGATCAGGCATTGAGGCAGATCATTGCTAAATCAATGACCAGGTGTTACATAACTAGTTCATTTCCAGTTTGTTAACAGACCACTAGGAAAAACACTTGGGACATGTAAACATGATAACTGTACATGAAGGAGCAGTCAGTGTTTGATCTCATCAAGGCAGATCATTGCTAAATCAATGTGATCAGGCGTCAAGGCAGATCATTGCTAAATGAATGTGATCAGGCATCAAGGCAGATCGTTGCTAAATCGATGTGATCAGGCGTTGAGGTAGATCAGGCATTGAGGCAGATCATTGCTAAATCAATGTGATCAGGCGTCGAGGCAGATCATTGCTAAATCAATGTGATCAGGCATCGAGGCAGATCATTGCTAAATCAATGTGATCAGGTGTCGAGGCAGATCATTGCTAAATGAATGTGATCAGGTGTCGAGGCAGATCATTGCTAAATCAATGTGATCAGGCATCGAGGCAGATCGTTGCTAAATCAATGTGATCAGGCATCGAGGCAGATCATTGCTAAATCAATGTGATCAGGCATCGAGGCAGATCAGGCATTGAGGCAGATCATTGCTAAATCAATGACCAGGTGTTACATAACTAGTTCATTTCCAGTTTGTTAACAGACCACTAGGAAAAACACTTGGGACATGTAAACATGATAACTGTACATGAAGGAGCAGTCAGTGTTTGATCTCATCAAGGCAGATCATTGCTAAATCAATGTGATCAGGCGTCGAGGCAGATCATTGCTAAATGAATGTGATCAGGCATCAAGGCAGATCGTTGCTAAATCGATGTGATCAGGCGTTGAGGTAGATCAGGCATTGAGGCAGATCATTGCTAAATCAATGTGATCAGGCGTCGAGGCAGATCATTGCTAAATCAATGTGATCAGGCATCGAGGCAGATCATTGCTAAATCAATGTGATCAGGTGTCGAGGCAGATCATTGCTAAATGAATGTGATCAGGTGTCGAGGCAGATCATTGCTAAATCAATGTGTTCAGGCATCGAGGCAGATCGTTGCTAAATCAATGTGATCAGGCATCGAGGCAGATCAGGCAGATCAGGCATTGAGGCAGATCATTGCTAAATCAATGACCAGGTGTTACATAACTAGTTCATTTCCAGTTTGTTAACAGACCACTAGGAAAAACACTTGGGACAATTTTTACATCATTTTAATTTGGTTTAAAGCGTAAAACGCTCATGCATGTACTGTGGTAAGGCAGTTATACATGATGGCATACAAACCGAGAATGCAGTGAATACAAGTATAATGTATTCAACAGACTAAACTTTCATTTTAAAATACAATATGAATGTGTCATTATAGTTCACAGTTTTAAATAAAAAACTAAAACATATTCAGACACTGGAATTTAGCTTATAGCCACTACAGCAACATGTTAATAATAAACAAACTTATTAAAATAGAATTATTACTAAATTTAATGTAGTCTGAAGTTATATTATGAACAGAAACGAAAGTATAACATAGCCAGGTTAGACATTTTACACTCCTGTAATGCCTGTATTTACCGGAATCAATTATAATTTATACTGTATTATCAGTACTTAAAGCTGACATTGTATGCCAGGTATTAACCCTTTGCCTGCTGAGTAAATAAAAGCACATTTCAAACAACATAGATCCAGATCAGCCACGGCGTAATGCTGCATCTGATCAGGATCTATGTTGTTTGCTATTCAGCCAGTGTTTTAGCTCCACTATCCGAATAGCAAACAGCATAGAGCCTGATCAGACGGCACGGCTGATCTGGATCTACTGTGTCTGATCTGGATCTACAACCCTGGCTGATCTGGATCTACACCCCTGGCTGATCTGGATCTACACCCCTGGCTGATCTGGATACACACCTAGGCTGATCTGGATCTACACCCCTGGCTGATCTGGATCTACACCCCTGGCTGATCTGGATATACATCTAGGCTGATCTGGATATACATCTAGGCTGATCTGGATCTACACCCCTGGCTGATCTGGATCTACACCCCTGGCTGATCTGGATCTACACCTAGGCTGATCTGGATCTACACCCCTGGCTGATCTGGATCTACACCCCTAGCTGATCTGGATCTACACCTAGGCTGATCTGGATCTACACCTAGGCTGATCTGGATCTACACACCTGGCTGATCTGGATCTACACCTAGGCTGATCTGAATCTACACCCCTGGCTGATCTGGATCTACTTTGTGTCTGATCTGGATCTACACCCCTGGCTGATCTGGATATACACCTAGGCTGATCTGAATCTACACCCCTGGCTGATCTGGATCTACTTTGTGTCTGATCTGGATCTACACCCCTGGCTGATCTGGATCTACACCCAGGCTGATCTGGATCTACACCTAGGCTAATCTGGATCTACACCCCTGGCTGATCTGGATATACACCTAGGCTGATCTGGATCTACACCTAGACTGATCAGTCTGATTAGTATAATAATTTCGATTATTCAAAAACCCACATGCAAAATAATATTTCTGTCGCTATATTTTTATACCATGGTAGGGAAGGAAACTCCCTGACACACTTGAAATGAAATCGGAACACTGCTCACTTCATACAGACCTTCGCTGAACGTACATAGGCAAATGTGTAATGGCATAGCCAGGCCAAATGAGCTGCAGTTTTTTTATTTATTAATACATCATAATTAGGTGATAATTATACTTTGTAGCCAAATAGCATGACATTATCTTAGGAGATATATGCAACCTGCTCCCGGCAAAATACATTCTTTGTGATAGTAAATTCTTAGTAGTATGTATAAAGTACTATTGACTTATCCCAGCAAAATACATTCTTTCTGATAGTAAATTCTTAGTAGTATGTAATACTATTGACTTTATACTTAAATAGGCCATGTGTACCATGTCTCCAATGTTAAATCTACTGTACTGTACTGTACTGCAACATTCTCACATGTCTTGCATGTGTACCATGTCTCCAATGTTAAATCTACTGTACTGTACTGCAACATTCTCACATGCCTTGCATGTATACTGTCTCCAATGTTAAATCTACTGTACTGTACTGCAACATTCTCACATGCCTTGCATGTATACTGTCTCCAATGTTAAATATACTGTACTGTACTGCAACATTCTCACATGTCTTGCATGTATACTGTCTCCAATGTTAAATCTACTGTACTGTACTGCAACATTCTCACATGCCTTGCATGTATACATTATACTGTCTCCAATGTTAAATCTACTGTACTGTACTGCAACATTCTCACATGTCTTGCATGTATACAGTATACTGTCTCCAATGTTAAATCTACTGTACTGTACTGCAACATTCTCACATGCCTTGCATGTATACCGTCTCCAATGTTAAATCTACTGTACTGCAACATTCTCACATGCCTTGCATGTATACTGTCACCAATGTTAAATCTACTGTACTGTACTGCAACATTCTCACATGCCTTGCATGTATACTGTCTCCAATGTTAAATCTTACTTTACTGTACTGCAACATTCTCACATGCCTTGCATGTATACTGTCTCCAATGTTAAATCTACTGTACTGTACTGCAACATTCTCACATGTCTTGCATGTATACTGTCACCAATGTTAAATCTACTGTACTGTACTGCAACATTCTCACATGTCTTGCATGTATACTGTCTCCAATGTTAAATCTACTGTACTGTACTGCAACATTCTCACATGTCTTGCATGTATACCGTCACCAATGTTAAATCTATGTGTGTGGATGGTCAGTAGCAAACTCCAATAACATAATGTACTGTGTGGATGGTCAGTAGCAAATTCCAATAACATAATGCACCATGTGGATGGTCAGTAGCAAACTCCAATAACATATTGCACCGTGTGGATGGTCAGTAGCAAACTCCAATAACATATTGCACCGTGTGGATGGTCAGTAGCAAACTCCAATAACATATTGCACTGTGTGGATGGTCAGTAGCAAACTCCAATAACATAATGCACCATGTAGATGGTCAGTAGCAAACTCCAATAACATATTGCACCGTGTGGATGGTCAGTATCAAACTCCAATAACATAATGCACCGTGTGGATGGTCAGTAGCAAACTCCAATAACATAATGCACCATGTGGATGGTCAGTAGC
>CM026388.1:42057100-42169674 GCA_014843695.1 Archivesica marissinica
AGGGTACAAGCTTGTTACTGACAGAGTATGTGGTACCTCAACTAGCTGCCCAATAGACAATCTATGTTTTCAAAATCACTGCTGTGAGTTAGTACTGGGCCCTACGAAACGTAAGTTTTCTATTTATCGCTCATGAATCCAGGGATCGCTGGTTCGACCCCGTATGACACTAATAAAATTAACAGTCTTTCAGATGGGACTTTAAACCGAGATCTCGTGTCGGTGCTGTACACCGTGCACGTAAAAGAACCAGAGGAGACTCTGGAATGTGTATCTGTCTGTATCATTGCACTATCCTCCAAAAATCCAAAATGACTAATCTCTTCAGGAGGCGCCGCACATATGGGCAACCGGTAGCGACGATAAATAAACGTAAACACACACCACTAATTATCTTGCCGGCTATATGTCATACGCTATCGGATATAGCATAGCACACAATGGCCTCCCTTCTGTGGTACAGTACAATATAAGGTGCCCGTCTCACAATCGATGGTTTTGAGTTCGAGTCCAATCATAATCTTAATGGTGCTGTCCTTGGGCAAGCCAGTTATGTCCGCAATACTTCTTCCATATCCCATCAAATGTTGTTTATTCGGGTATTTATGGCGTACAATCGCATCAACATCTTAGGTCCTATTGCGACCATCGAGCTGTTATTGGTGATACCCTTAGCTTCCTCACATGCAATTAAGCGACACCTCTCAGTTCGAACAAACAGTGGTGAGGGGCAGGGGCATGTGATTTGAAATCAACGACCACTGGTGGGCCACGGAGACTTATTGTGTGGACCCTGTAGCAGACGGTGAAACAGCACAATAAGAACAGGAAAACAACCTTTGTTTCTGTTTGTTTGTGGTGAGAGGGTAGCGGTTGCACCAGAAGCTTAGGTCAATCAATTAACATTTGTTTACCTAGCTTAGGTCAATCAATTAACCAATCCCAGGCTACTACTGGCGTAGGAAGACCCCGGGTTCCCTCAGTGCATTTCCCCAGCTACTCCTGGCGTAGAAAGACCCCGGGTTCCCTCAGTGCATTTCCCCAGCTACTACTGGCGGAGGAAGACCCCGGGTGCTTTCAGTGCAGTTCCCCAGCTACTACTGACGGGGGAAGACCCCGGGTGCTTTCAGTGCAGTTCCCCAGCTACTACTGGCGGAGGAAGACCCCGGGTGACCTCAGTGCAGTTCCCAGCTACTACTGGCGGAGGAAGACCCCGGGTGCCTTCAGTGCAGTTCCCCAGCTACTACTGACGGGGGAAGACCCCGGGTGCCCTCAATGTAGTTCCCCAGCTACTACTGGCGGAGGAAGACCCGGGTGCCTTCAGTGCAGTTCCCCAGCTACTACTGGCGGAGGAAGACCCCGGGTGCCTCAATGTAGTTCCCCAGCTACTACTGGCGGAGGAAGACCCCGGGTGCCTCAGTGCAGTTCCCAGCTACTACTGGCGGAGGAAGACCCCGGGTGCCTTCAGTGCAGTTCCCCAGTACTACTGGCGGAGGAAGACCCCGGTGCCTTCAATGTAGTTCCCCAGCTACTACTGGCGGAGGAAGACCCCGGGTGCCCTCAGTGCAGTTCCCCAGCTACTCTGGCGGAGGAAGACCCCGGGTGCCCTCAGTGCAGTTCCCCAGCTACTACTGGCGGAGGAAGACCCCGGGTGCCCTCAATGTAGTTCCCCAGCTACTACTGGCGGAGGAAGACCCCGGGTGCCCTCAATGTAGTTCCCCAGCTACTACTGCGGAGAGAGACCCCGGGTGCCCTCAGTGTAGTTCCCCAGTACTACTGGCGGAGGAAGACCCGGGTGCCCTCAATGTAGTTCCCCAGCTACTCCTGACGGAGGAAGACCCCGGGTGCCTTCAGTGCAGTTCCCCAGCTACTACTGGCGGAGGAAGACCCACCCCGGGTGCCCTCAGTGCAGTTTCCCAGCTACTACTGGCGGAGGAAGACCCCGGGTGCCCTCAGTGCAGTACCCCAGCTACTACTGGCGGAGGAAGACCCCGAGTGCCCTCAGTGCAGTATATAATACACGGGAACCACCGACCTCCCGTGTGCCAGCTGCTCACTTTCCTCACTTGAACGAATTCAACCTACACCCCCAGTGGGATTTGAACCTAAAGCAGTGAGGGGAAAGTGATTTGAAGTCATCGACCGTAACCACTCGACCGCGGAGACCCGAACGCGAACAACTAAGAACTTACATTAAATGTGTACATAACATACATAGTCATGTACATGTATGTCCAAATGACCTAATAATAGTAATGGTATTATACCATTCCATTGATATCATTTCCAATCAGTCAAAGTTGTTATCTGCTTTCGATTTCTGCTTTCAGCACCAGTAATACGAGAATTTTTCATTCCACCGACACAAAGGCCAATACAGTCTCCTAGGCGTCCAGGATTAGTCCAGTCCACATCAGTTCGACCACACATATTTCGTCCTACCACACTTCTACAATATTTACCTTTGATGCAGACTGCAGCGCCTATAACAGAGTTTCCTATTCCGCAATCAGTAGTGTCCTTTGTTCCCTTCGTACCGACGATGCCATCAGAAGCATATCCAACCGCTCCTTCAAAGCATCCTTCTGACGCTTCATTGTTTGTCCCAATTACACAACCGATAAACATACCGCCATCATACCCTGCAATCCCACATTATACACAGCCAGAAATTAAGCCCATAACTCACACAATGATAGATCCATTACACGGCCCAATACAGCCTCTAATTATAGTGCCACTAACACACCCAAAGCATCTCCCATTAATAAACCCATTGCCACACCCAAAGCATCCCCCATTAATAAACACATTGCCACACTCAAAGCATCCCCCATTAATAAACCCATTGCCACACCCAAAGCATCCCCCATTAATAAACCCATTGCCAGAGCCAACACATCACCCATTAATAAAACCATTACCACAGCCAACACTACCACCATATATAGACCCATTACCACAGCCAACACAACCACCATATATAGACCCATTACTACAGCCAACACATCCCCCATTCATAGACCCATTACCACAGCCAACACATCCCCCATTATAACCCATTACCACAGCCAACACATCCCCCATTCATAAACCCATACCACAGCCAAACACTCCCCCATTAATAAACCCATTACCACAGCCAACCACATCCCCATATAACAGCAAACACATCCCCCATTCATACCATTACCACAGCCAACACAACCCCCATTCATAGACCATTACCACAGCCAACGCACCCCCATTCATAGACCCATTACCACAGCCAACACATCCCCCATTCATAGACCCATTACCACAGCCAACACATCCCCCATTCATAGACCCATTACCACAGCCAACACACCCACCATTCATAGACCCATTACCAAAGCCAACACATCCCCATTCATAGACCCATTACCACAGCCAACACAACCCCCATTCATAGACCCATTACCAAAGCCAACACATCCCCCATTCATAGACCCATTACCACACCAACACATCCCCCATTCATAGACCCATTACCACAAACATCCCCTTATAAACCATTACCACAGCCAACACATCCCCCATTCATAAACCCATTACCACAGCCAACACATCCCCCATCATAGACCCATTACCACAGCCAACACATCCCCCATTCATAGACCCATTACCACAGCCAACACATCCCCCATTCATAGACCCATTACCACAGCCAACACATCCCCATTCATAGACCCATTACACAGCCAACACATCCCCCATTCAAGACCCATTACCACAGCCAACACATCCCCATTCATAGACCCATTACCACAGCCAACACATCCCCCATTCATAGACCCATACCACAGCCAACACATCCCCCATTCATAGACCCATTACCACAGCCAACATCCACCATAATAGACCCATACCACAGCCAACACAACCACCAATCATAACCATTACCACAGCCAACACAACCCCCATTCATAGACCCATTACCACAGACCAAACACATCACCCATTCATGACCCATTACCACAGCCAACACAACCACCATATATAGACCCATTACCACAGCCAACACAACCACCATATATAGACCCATTACCACAGCCAACACAACCACCATATATAGACCCATTACCACAGCCAACACAACCCCCATTCATAGACCCATTACCACAGACAACACATCACCCATTCATAGACCCATTACCACAGCCAACACAACCACCATATATAGACCCATTACCACAGCCAACACAACCACCATATATAGACCCATTACCACAGCCAACACAACCACCATATATAGACCCATTACCACAGCCAACACAACCACCATATATAGACCCATTACCACAGCCAACACAACCACCATATATAGACCCATTACCACAGCCAACACATCACCCATTCATAGACCCATTACCACAGCCAACACATCACCCATTCATAGACCCATTGCCACACCCAAAGCATCCCCCATTAATAAACCCATTACCACAGCCAACACTACCACCATATATAGACCCATTGCCAAACCCAGCACATCCCCCATTCATAGACCCATTACCAAAGCAGACACAACCTCCATTCATAGACCCATTGCCACAACCAAGAAATCCCACATATATAGACCCATTGCCAGAGCCAACACATCCCCCATTAATAAACCCATTGCCACAGCCAATACAACCGCCATATATAGACCCATTCCCAAAGCCAACACATATCCCATGCATAGACACAATACCACATCCAATACCACCACCTATAATAGTCCCCTTACCTCAGCCAAGCTATCCCTCCATAACATATCCAACACAACACCCAATTATATACCCATTACCACAGCCAACACCACCTACATTTATACATCCATTACCACATCCAACGCAACCCCCTTTAATAGATCCCATACCACCGCCAAAATATCCACCAATCATAGCCACCGTACCAAACCCAGCACATCCCCCATTCATAGACACATTACTACGGCCAACACAACCCCCATTCGTAGATCCATTACCACAACCAACATATCCCCCATTCATAGACCCATTACCACAACCAACACAACCCTCATATATAGACCCATTACCACAGCCAACACATCCCCCATTATTAGACCCATTGCCAAAC
Organism: Archivesica marissinica; assembly: GCA_014843695.1. Lineage (NCBI taxonomy): Eukaryota > Metazoa > Mollusca > Bivalvia > Venerida > Vesicomyidae > Archivesica > Archivesica marissinica. The sequence continues at coordinate 42,062,207 of CM026388.1, forward strand.
CCAACACATACCCCATTATTAGACCCATTACTACAGCAAACACAACCCCCATTCATAGACCCATTACCACAGCCAACACATCCCCCATTCATAAACCCATTACCACAGCCAACACAACCCCATATATAGACCCATTACCACAGCCAACATATCCCCCATTCATAAACCCATTACCACAGCCAACACAACCCCCATATATAGACCCATTACCACAGCCAACACATCCCCAATTAATAAACCCATTACCACAGCAAACACAACCCCCATTCATAGACCCATTACCACAGCCAGCACAACCCCCATATATAAATCCAATACCACAGCCAACAAAACCTCTTTTTATAGACCCGTTACCAAAGCAAACACAACCACCGACTCTTCCACCTACAAACCAAATAGAACAAGTTCCTCCAACTACACCACCAATTAATCCCGCATTGCCTCCTATTAGTCCTGGTAACCTCCTGCCTATCATAACGCTTCCTCCTACATATACCTTTACATTCCCTCACAATGTTCCGAATGATATACCTCCATATATACCTGGTGTAACTCCTCCGTTTAATAATACGCTAACGTTTCCACCTATACAACCAATGCTTCCAACAATTCCCATCACTTCACCTCCATTTATCAACCCAATAAAGCCACACTCACACATTCCTAACATGGCAACAGTTGTACTTCCTTCCACACCTACTTCACCTCCAACATCAACCCCATTGCTCATATACAATCAACCAACTCTTTCTATTCCAATAGACCCAAATCCATACATATCAATACCGGTTACAGCCTTTCCAGCAACACTACCTATTCCAGCCATTCCAGCAACAATACCTATTCCAGCAACAGTCACAATCCTAATCGGTTCTGTCCCACTTACTATACCTGACACAACTACTGACATCACTCCACACAGTATGACAACAGCAGCACGTATCCCTGCTCCTAATAGATCCAGTTTCATTCCAACAACTGCAAACTATCAACCGTCTCCTCCTCCTCCTATCTTACCACCACTTACATTAAGACCATACCCAGGTACATTTAAACCAATAAACATAACCATCCCGCCATATCCGTTTCCACCTGGTGTTAATATCTTAACAGATTATCCTTGGTTGGATATCACCTCTAGCAAAGTGCCAGCCCATCATTTAGTCTCCCAATCACTTCCGCCGAGAAACACCAATATGCATATACCAAGTGACAACACCCCCAACCACCAACACCACACCATGGAGCAATCTACGCCTGCTTTCATACCACCAACGTTACCGATCTTACCATTGGAGCAATCTACGCCTGCTTTCATACCACCAACGTTGCCGACCATACCCGTGGAGCAATCTACTCCTGCTTTCATACCGCCAACGTTACCGACCATACCCGTGGAGCAATCTACTCCTGCTTTCATACCGCCAACGTTACCGACATTACCCGTGGAGCAATCTACTCCTGCTTTCATACCACCAACGTTACCGACCTTACCTGTGGAGCAATCTACTCCTGCTTTCATACCGCCAACGTTACCGATCTTACCTGGACAGTTAGAGCCAGAAATAGGCACACAAACAACATACGTAAACTTCGTTATCTCAACTCCTACAGCCACAAATGCATCTCCATCCGGCTCATCTGTGTATTCAACACCAGGATCAGTAACTCTTCCGCCAGGAACGACATCTGTGGGTGGGCCATCTACACCAATAGCGCCCAGATGTCCACTGGGAAACATAGCTATACCTGGTCTGGCATGCGACCAGACATACATGTGTCCGTCCGGAAGTCAGTGCATATCAGGGATTTGTTGTCTGACTTTCAATACGGTCAAAGTTCGTAAGTAACTTTACTGATTTCTTTCTGGATACTAGTAGCCTTATGAAAGGGAGCTCAATTTAACCAAATATACAAATTATATAACAATAACAATATTTAATAAAATGTATATATATAGATATATATACATAGTGTGTGTGTGTTTTACGTTTATTTATCGTCGCTACCGGTTGCCCATATGAGCGACGCCTCCTGAAGAGATTAGTCATTTTAGATTGTTGGAGGATAATGTAATGATACAGACAGAGACCCGTTCCAGAGTAATGACGCTATATATCCTAGCTACAGACGGATCTGTAGTCCAGTGGTAACACGCTGGACTGGTAATCCAGGGATCGCAGGTTCGATCCCCAGTCTGACCATAATAAAATGAACAGTCTTTCAGATGGGACGTTAAACCGAGGTCTCGTGTCGGTGCTTTACATCGTGCACGTAGAAGAACCAGAGGAGATTCTGGAATGGGTCTCTGTCTGTATCATTGCACTATCCTCCAAAATTCTAAAATAACTATTCTCTTGAGGAGGCGTCGCTCATATGGGCAACCGGTAGCGACGATAAATAAACGTAAAACACACATATATGCTAGCTTATATTAGATCATGTAAATATTATTTTTGGCAAAGTGTATCTTCATCCCCACCAAGGCTATTAGACTTTATTTAATTTACAACTGGTACGAAATAACTTCAAAAACGAAAATCACTCGTTGACGCGAATGAAGGCGTGTATCTTATCCTTAGTAATCACTCGTTGACGCGGATGAAGGCATATATGTGATCCTTAGTAATCACTCGTTGACGCGGATGAAGGCATATATGTGATCCTTAGTAATCACTCGTTGACGCGGATGAAGGCATATATGTGATCCTTAGTAATCACTCGTTGACGCGGATGAAGGCATATATGTGATCCTTAGTAATCACTCGTTGACGCGGATGAAGGCATATATGTGATCCTTAGTAATCACTCGTTGACGCGGATGAAGGCATATATGTGATCCTTAGTAATCACTCGTTGACGCGGATGAAGGCATATATGTGATCCTTAGTAATCACTCGTTGACGCGGATGAAGGCATATATGTGATCCTTAGTGTGGAAAAAAACTCCACGTGGATGCATTATCCTGCGACTACCCACAATCCAATCTATCGACCACCGTACCATCTCACATACTTCTCTGTCCGAGGATCGAACCCTGGTTGCATTGGTGAGTGGCGAACATATTCTCACATACTTTTCTGTCCGAGGATCGAACTCTGGTTGCATTGATGAGAGGCGAACACATTGAACAATGTGTTATCGTACTCAATGAAGTCGTGACAGCGCAGTGGTAGCGCGTTCGATCCAGGTGCGAAAGGTCCGGAGTTCGAGCCCCGCTGGAGCGGTTACGACAAGGCATTTAATTTTCCACGATGCATCTTCTCTCTCCCTCGTGGCGATGTATTCCATCAGGAATGAGGTTTCGAGAGTGATTAATATAAGTTGTAAAAACTTGTTTCGTAATCGACCTAAAATAAATGTGTATAAACTATGCTCAATGAATGACTGTGTTTAATGTTGCTTGAACTTTTTCACAGAAAATAATTGCAACTGTTTTACTATTTTACAGCGGCGTGTCCTGTGGACTTTCTAAGCACAAATCCCTGCCCGGATCCCCTGCACACTGACCAGTGTACTATTGACGTGGATTGTGGTCCCTTTATGCTATGCTGTCTTACATCCTGTGACCGACGTGTGTGCAAACCTATCATTTCACCTAAGCATAGTAAACCTAGAAGATAGCTGAATACAACAGCAATACACTGTGTGGGGAGGGGGAGGGAGAGGGTGAATAACCTTAGTATATCACTATATGGTAAACCTAGAAAATAACTGAATACAACAGCAATAAACTGTGGGAGAGGGAGAGGGTGAATAACCTTAGTATATCACTATATGGTAAACCTAGAAGATAGCTGAATACAACAGCAATACACTGTGTGGGAGGGGGAGGGAGAGGGTGAATAACTTAGTATATCCTATATGGTAAACCTAGAAATACTGAATACAACAGCAATAAACTGTGGGGAGGGGGAAGGAGAGGGTGAATAACCTTAGTATATCCCTATATGGTAAACTAGAAAATAACTGAATACAACAGCAATAAACTGTGGGAGAGGGAGAGGGTGAATAACCTTAGTATATCCCTATATGGTAAACCTAGAAAATAACTGAATACAACAGCAATAAACTGTGGGAGAGGGAGAGGGTGAATAACCTTAGTATATCACTATATGGTAAACCTAGAAAATAACTGAATACAACAGCAATAAACTGTGGGATAGAGGGAGGGGGAGGGGGGTGAATAACCTTAGTATATCACTATATGGTAAACCTAGAAAATAACTGAATACAACAGCAATAAACTGTGGGAGAGGGAGGGGTGAATAACCTTAGTATATCCCTATATGGTAAACCTAGAAAATAACTGAATACACAGCAATAAACTGTGGGGAGGGGGAGGGAGGGGTGAATAACCTTAGTATATCACTATATGGTAAACCTAGAAAATAACGAATACAACAGCAATAAATGTGGGAGGGGGAGGGAGAGGGTGAATAACCTTAGTATATCACTATATGGTAAACCTAGAAAATAACTGAATACAACAGCAATAAACTGTGGGGAGGGGGAGGGAGAGGGTGAATAACCTTAGTATATCACTATATGGTAAACCTAGAAAATAACTGAATACAACAGCAATAAACTGTGGGAGAGAGGGAGGGGGAGGGGGGGTGAATAACCTATATGGTGTATATGGTGTCGGTTGTGATGTGCTAAGAGAATGTGAATATGTTCACCTAACGCTACTGACAATAAGTCACTAAATCTAACTGGACCATTAACGTTGCGGCTTCACAAAATGGTGTTTGCACACAAAGGGGATCAAACTCGTGAATTCCTGTTAAACAGACGATGTTTCCGTAAATATGGCGAGTTACATTCACTAACCAACAGACGATGTTTCCGTAAATATGGCGAGTTACATTCACTAACCAACAGACGATGTTTCCGTAAAAATGGCGAGTTACAATCACTAACCAACAGACGATGTTTCCGTAAAAATGGCGAGCTACATTCACTAACCAACAGACGATGTTTCCGTAAAAATGGCGAGTTACATTCACTAACCAACAGACGATGTTTCCGTAAAAATAGCGAGTACATTCACTAACCAACAGACGATGTTTCCGTAAATATGGCGAGTTACATTCCTAGTCACATACGATGTTTCGTAAATATGGCGAGTTACATTCACTAACCAACAGACGAGTTTCCGTAAAAATGGCGAGTTACATTCACTAACCAACAGATGATGTTTCCGTAAATATGGCGAGTTACATTCACTATCCAACAGACGATGTTTCCGTAAATATGGCGAGTTACATTCACTAGTCAACAGACGATGTTTCCGTAAATATGGCGAGTTACATTCACTAGTCAACAGACGATGTTTCCGTAAATATGGCGAGTTACATTCACTAACCAACAGACGATGTTTCCGTAAAAATGGCGAGTTACATTCACTAACCAACAGATGATGTTTCCGTAAATATGGCGAGTTACATTCACTATCCAACAGACGATGTTTCCGTAAATATGGCGAGTTACATTCACTAGTCAACAGACGATGTTTCCGTAAATATGGCGAGTTACATTCACTAGTCAACAGACGATGTTTCCGTAAATATGGCGAGTTACATTCACTAACCAACAGACGATGTTTCCGTAAAAATGGCGAGTTACATTCACTAACCAACAGATGATGTTTCCGTAAATATGGCGAGTTACATTCACTAACCAACAGACGATGTTTCCGTAAATATGGCGAGTTACATTCACTAGTCAACAGACGATGTTTCCGTAAAAATGGCGAGTTACATTCACTAACCAACAGACGATGTTTCCGTAAAAATGGCGAGTTACATTCACTAACCAACAGACGATGTTTCAGTAAAAATGACGAGTTACATTCACTAACCAACAGACGATGTTTCCGTAAATATGGCGAGTTACATTCACTAGTCAACAGATTGCCTGGTAGAACGACAACGTGTTTGTTAGAATCTCAAGAGGAATGTGTATTGTATAGTGGATATTTGTGTTTATTAATAACGCCACTGGTGGAAATAAAAATAGTTCGGTGATCACGTGATGAAATAAAATCCTATCTTACACTAATAAACAAAAATATTCATTTTCTTTTATGATTTCAAATGATTGTTTGACCAATTTAATATTTGTTATAACATTTTATTCATTTAACTGCCCCTGTCGGGAGCCTCGTTTCACTACAATACACAACAACTTATGTTAGTGTGAACGTCCATAACGTCCATAATACGAAATAGTTCCGGTATAATTTTCAAGTTAGTTTCTGTTTGCTGTCAAAATTAAAAACTACAGACTAAACTAATTCATTAGAATATTATATTACTTTATAATTAACTGTTCATGATTGTCAGAAAATAGCTAAAATACAAAAGTACAATCAGCCGCGGAGGAATACGAAACTGAAGCACTAACAGAGAAAATGCCATCTTAGGGAAGGGACGACATGGAAATATATAGATACCATTTTCTGAAGGTCATATACAAATCCAGAAAAGCCGGTTGCATGTACAAGTAGATTTTAAAAAATATAGATCTCCGTGGCCTAATGGTTAAGGCGTCCGCCTGCGGATCGGGGGTCGAAGGTTCGAACCTCGTCAGGGTTTCGTTCTGATATAGCCGGTTGGTTGAGCCGTCAGCTAGTTAAGCAATGGTTACCGATTGCCTACCAGCATGGCGCCTGGCATACAAGCATAGGATTCGGGAAGTACTGATGTTCATAAAAATAGGTGTCTCATAAGTCAGAAATGGCTGGCCCTTTAAATAGGGGTGACACTACAATAAACAAGTACTTTATTAGACAATCAAGTTCATTGACCAAACTCGTTCAATCAGAAACCCTAATCTTATTTGCAAAATAGAGATATTTTGACAAATTATTTATTACATTTTTATAGGTAGCGACGATAAATAAGCGTAACAAACATGACTGTGTATGTATGGTGAGTATTGGTGAGTGATTTGGTTATTTTATGAGTGATTTATTGTTGTTCATGTCGCTCATTTTGAACAATGCGTAGAGCGATTGTGACACGGGGGCAATGAACTCAACAATTGCGTCAATCCGCCGCCGTGGTCGAGTTGTTCAGGTCGCTGACTTGTATACGAAAATGAGTCAACTGTTCGATGAATGTAATTGAAAACGAATATCACTTTTTACTTGTATGTCCGAAATATAGGCAAATACGTAAAGATTTTATGAAACCATATTATTGCAGATGGCCAAATATATACAAATTCGAAAACCTAATGTCAAATAAATCCGTATTTTGAGGAGAAGAATTATATAAGACTATGTCTTCCATTCTAATCGTGTTTCTGTATTCTGATTATGTGTGATTGTTCAATATGTATTATATTGGGAAATAAAATATGTTTAAACTAAATAAATCCGTAATCAATGTTAAAAATCTCGCGAAATATATCTTTATTATATCTTTTTTTGCTTTTCGGTTAAGAACATATCTAGGTAATACTAGGCTGGGTACCAGTCTGTCGATTTTTCACTTTTTAACTTCTGGCAAAATGACAGCCTGGGGAAACTTGATTTCCGATCGTAGCGCCATCTAGATTTGAAGAACGACAACTCTTCTCTACAAGATAATATCGCTAAATATAGAAACGGAATTATATCGGAAATCGCCGAACAAGCACGATTATACACGATACGATCATTTCCGATTAAACTTCAATAAAATAAAACAGTTTCGTCAGAATTAAACGTAGAACACAACCAATAGAATTGAACACATATACTAGAGGACATAGAAAACGCAAACTTCGGATAAGTGTGTTTTTACATGAAAAACAATAACTATATAAATTTATAGCTTTAAACATTTTGGAATATTTTTAGTTGTTCAGTTTGTGTTTTGTAATACAGATGTGATATATATTTGATGGAATCCATCGTATTTCATTTTCATGTAATATTAATCATATAATGTATGTGTGCGTTTTCTATGTCATATTGACTTTTTAGTATAAATTGTGTTATTTGGCGCTATTGACCAGTGGTAGTCCAGTGGTAACACGCTGGACTGGTAATCCAAGTATCGCAGGTTCGATCCCCCGTCTGACCCTAATAAAATTAACAGTCTTTCAGTTATGTTATGTTATATTTTGGGTTTTTACGCCTGCATCAGCACCATTTTGGGCTATATCGCCGGCGGGCAGTTTACCTAACAACACCTTTCCTGGGCAGGCTCCAGCGGTTAACCAGTACTTGGGTGCACCAACCTCCGTAAGAAACTGCCAACTTTTTCATATAAATGAGACACGGCCTGAGCGGGGCTCGAACCCGTGAACATCAGTGATGATAGGTTACAGTGGTATACAAGTCAGCGACCTTAACCACTTTCAGATGGGACGTTAAACCGAGGTCTGGTGTCGGCGCTTTACACCGTGCACGTAAGAGAACCAGAGGAGATTCTGGAATGGGTCTCTGTCTGTATCATGCACTATCCTCCAAAATCTAAAATGACTAATCTCTTCAGGAGGCGTCGCTCATATGGGCAACCGGTAGCGACGATAAATAAACGTAACAAAAAAACATTTTGGAATATTTTTAGTTGTTCAGTTTGTGTTTTGTAATACAGATGTGATATATATTTGATGGAATCCATCGTATTTCATTTTCATGTAATATTAATCATATAATGTATGTGTGCGTTTTCTATGTCCTATATTATAACGTATATTATATGTGGCACGCTATTGGCGCCATGACGAGCAACACAGACCATCCTGAGCAAACAGACATAAACAAGTGGTTTTATTGACAAGGTAATAAAACTTGTCAGCGATGATACAAGAGTCCGAAGTGGTTGAACAATGTATACGTCATAATTTTATCTTAATAAGTAATTAAAATGATTAAAATGATAAATTGGAATCCTTTATTGTTTTTGAACACGATTGATTTGCGTCATTCTGACGTGTTGCATATATATGTGCACTTTGCCCCTGACTGTATGTGTTCGGTATATAGTCGCGCCACAGCGTATGGCAACTTCCCACCCACACCCCACCCACGCCCCCACACTTTGCCCCTGACTGTATGTGTTCGGTTTATAGTCGCGCCACAGCGTATGGCAACTTCACCCCAAAACCGCACTCACGCCCCCACACTTTGCCCATGACTGTATGTGTTCGGTTTATAGTCGCGCCACAGCGTATGGCAACTTCCCACCCACAAGCGGGTGAAGTGACGAGTATCAAAAGCGCACCCGACCTTGTTATGTGTAGCTCTTGGTTGATCCAATTTATATATGTTATATTTCGGGTTTTACGCCTGCATCAGCACCATTTTGGGCTATATAGCCGGTGTGCAGTTTACCAAACAACACCTTTCCTGGGCAGGTTCCAACGGTTAACCAGTACGTGGGTGCACCAACCTCCGTAAGAAACTGCCAACTTGTTCATATAAATGAGACACGGTCTGAGCGGGGCTAGAACCCGTGACCATCAGTGATGATAGGTTACAGTGGTATACAAGTCAGCGACCTTAACCACTCGACCACGGAGGTGGACTTGATCCAATTTACACATTGTATTCACGGCTGATATATTCATTGCAAGTCATACATAACATTTATCAGCATGCACATACTGAACCAAATAAATAGGTTAAAATCTGAATCAGGCGACGGGCAGCTTACCCAACAACACCTTTCCTGGACAGGCTCCAGCGGTAAACCAGTGAATCATGCGACGGGCAGGTTACCCAACGACACCTTTCCTGGACAGGCTTCAGCGGTAAACCAGTGAATCATGCGACGGGCAGGTTACCCAACAACACCTTTCCTGAGGCTCCAGCGGTAAACCAGTGAATCATGCGAAGGACAGCTTACCCATCAACACCTTTCCTGGACAGGCTCCAGCGGTAAACCAGTGAATCATGCGACGGGCAGCTTACCCAACGACACCTTTCCTGGACAGGCTCCAGCGGTAAACCAGTGAATCATGCGACGGGCAGCTTACCCAACAACACCTTTCCTGGACAGGCTCCAGCGGTAAACCAGTGAATCATGCGACGGGCACCTTACCAAACAACACCTTTCCTGGACAGGCTCCAGCGGTAAACCAGTATTTGGTAAACCAACATCCGTAAGAAACTGCCATTTTTTCCATATAAAGATACATGGTCTTGAGCCGGGCTCGAACCCGTGACCATCAGTGATGATAGGTTAGTGGTATACAAGTCAGCGACCTCAATCACTCGACCACGGAGACGGTCGACTATTCTCTATGGAAATGTGTGTGTTTTACGTTTATTTATTGTCGCTACCATTGGCCCATATGAGCGACGCCTCCTGAAGAGATTAGTCATTTTAGATTTTGTGTTGGAGGATAGTGCAATGATACAGACAGATACCCTTTTCAGAGTCTCCTCTGGTTCTTTTAAGTGCACGGTGTACAGCACCGACACGAGAACTCGGTTTCAAGTCCCATCTGAAAGACTGTTAATTTTATTAGGGTCAGACAGGGGATCGAACATGCGATACCTGGATTACCAGTCCAGCGTTTTACCACTGGACAGCAGATCCGTCTATACGGAAAGCATTGCGCCTCGGATTATAACAACCCACATTTAGCAACATTCCTAATCGGTCATCTGGTGTTTTAATATAGTCGGAGCCCAACTAATAATCGTATAATATCATTAATATATAACCGACGTTTTACTTAACGAAATTCTATATAAACGGAACCAGTTATATGTAAAACGATAGTGTTGAAACAGGAGTTTGATCCGACTTCGAGATAACCGGTGAATTAGACATAACCGACTTTGACATAACGGATGTAGACTGTATATGGTTATTAGTTTGCTCCAAATACTGTGATACACCAGTGGCCGATTAGGGTTTTGGTTGAGTGAGGTAGTGCAGTGCCTACAGGAACGGTAGTCGTACGTTGGAACACGCCTTACGAAGAAGAAGAAGAAGAAGAAGATGATGATGATGATGATGATGATGATGATGATGATGATGATGATGATGATGATGATGATGATGATGATGATGATGATGATGATGATGATGATGATGATGATGATGATGATGATGATGATGATGATGATGATGATGATGATGATGATGATGATGATGATGATGATGATGATGATGATGATGATGATGATGATGATGATGATGATGATGATGATGATGATGATGATGATGATGATGATGATGATGATGATGATGATGATGATGATGATGATGATGATGATGATGATGATGATGATGATGTGAGATGATGATGAGATGATTGATGATGATGATGATGATGATGATGATGATGATATGATGATGATGATGAGATGATGATGATGATGATGATGATATGATGATGATGATGATGATGATGATGATGATGATGATGATGATGATGATGATGATGATGATGATGATGATGATGATGATGATGATGATGATGATGATGATGATGATGATGATGATGATGATGATGATGATGACGTAGGCCTATAGCTGGACTAGAGTGTCAGCTTAAGATATATCACCAGCAGGCCCATCTACATAGAGGTTCCTTCGACGATAGCCAGAGCTTGCGACCTGCGAATGGCATATTTTCAATTTTTCATTGCATTAAATATGACAGCATATGTATAGTAACCACCCTTCACCTCCTCCTGTACGGTCGTGTCAAACTGTTCAAAAAGAAACATGTATGTGTAACTGCATTTTAGTTTAAACTTTACAACGATTGCGAAGCAAGTTTTAACAACTTATATTAATCACTCTCGTTGACACGGAGGAAAGCGTATACAGTCAAACCTGTGTTAAGCAGCCAGCCAAGGGAATCACAGAAAGTGGCTGCTTAGCACAGGTGGCTGCATAATAGAGGTAAACTGTATAATAAAATATTGGGAATATTGGAAATGGCTGCTTAATACAGGTTGGCTGCTTAATAGAGGTGACCACTAACTCAGGTTTGACTGTATGTGGTCATTTGTGTGGAACACGTGGCGTAGAGTGCAGTCTGTAACAAATTGTAATATAATATATATGCTTTGATGACAATTCGTTAATACAAGTGGTCAATATCAATAATCGCAAATCATTACGGATGTTAATATGCTGTCACGTATATAGTGTATCTGAAATCGCGTAGAAGTACATGTGCAATCCTATACATTTTACATACCTCGTCACCAATGACCGACGGCTCGAACATGGGGGGGGGGGTCGTGGTATTCCCTGGTGTCTATCTGCAACATAATATATTATAAAATAACTCGATGCAATAAATAAGTTAAATTAGCAACAACAACAACCTAATTATATGTTTATTAGCAGTAGTAGTTGAAGATACATTTCAACTAATTATCTGTCGGATATACGTAACGCGAACGTATGCGTGTAAATGTATCAATTTTCTCAACCACCCAACTGAATAATGACATCAACCACGCGTTTTGACCCTAACCCTAACCCAACCCTAACCCTGGGCGGAGCAAGTGGTGAAGGCGTTCTTTATGCGTGGTTGATACTATATTCTGATCGGTTGAGATAAAGATTTTACGATTGGCTTATGAAACAATTACATAGCATACACATATTCTGTTTGGAATTAAATATATGTGGATATTGTATAATTATTATGACGCATGCTCATCAAATAATATCTCGAGATAATCCCTTGCGAGAACCTAAATATTTTTTTCCTGGGCAGACTTAGCCCACCTACAAGCCTTGAAGGCAGTCGTCCAAAAGCCGGACCACTTGTTTGGCCAATTATGGTCTATTCTTCTCATGGTGCAATTATTATTGTAACATTAATAAGTTGCTAGTTTGCAGCACGACACTGTAGTGTACATTATTTAGAATGTAATAGTTTTGAAACTTGATAACCTACCATAAACGTTATATAATGATATAATATACTAATAACATATTCTATTCGTTTAATTCATTGTTACTAATCGTTTTTCCGATGTTTTAAATGGCATCGCTAAACAGACGGATCTGTAGTAAAACACTGGACTGGTAATCCAGGGATCGCAGGTTCGATGCCCCGTCTGACCCTAATAAAATTAACAGTCTTTCAGATGGGACGTTAAACCGAGGTCTCGTGTCGGTGCTTTACTCCGTGCACGTACAAGAACCAGAGGAGATTCTTGAATTGGTCTCTGTCTGTATCATGCACTATCCTCCAAAATCTAAAATGACTAATCTCGTCAGGAGGCGTCGCTCATATGGGCAACCGGTAGCGACGATAAATAAACGTAAAACACAAATATCACTAATGATACAGCTAAATTCCACCCTAAAATGTCTTCAGATGCCAGGAAATTTCGTACAATATCAAAAATTTCCCCGGGATAGCATGCCCTCGGACCACCCTAGTCAAGGCACACTTACAGTGCTCCTATTTGGCTGGGTCACTTCCAAAATACCGGCGACGGCCTTGACCTAAGCGGTTAACCAGTACTAAGAAATGTGTGCGAGGTGCCATACGTACGTGCCCTGATCGACTACCGAACCCGGGTAACTTCGATTCCATAGCCGACGCTATACCACTGGACCACGAACGCCACTTGTTCGCATGCACAATGTTATGTATCGAATACATTTAGTACGAATCATGTGCTTTGAGTGAGTTGTCGGACTTTACTTCACGGTCAGAGGTTTACCGAATCATTATTTATTTGAGTAAAGCGCGTTTTCATTGGCTGCAACAAAAGTAAAGCACGGAATTCGAAAGTGCTGAAAGGTGTAGAGGAAATAAAATATATAAGAATAACAGCCAAGTTTCTCCAGAACGGAATACTGCTATGCCACCAATGCGGCCTCAGTAATATACAAATTTACATTTTCTTTTGGGAACTTCGCAAAATAAATCTATTTAACCTGCTTTGCCGCTTCTTTGATGTTCGCGTGGGTGGGGTAACAGTAACTCGGTACACAATTTCATTTTTTGTGCTATATTTAGGCTATTCCAGAATAATGTTGTTGGTTGTAATAGGTTTTAAAACCGGGACACGTCACATGTACTTTATTTCGTCGTTATAGAACATGCGTTCAGTTGGAAGAGCTGTGCTTGGTAGGTCATGGTTCGGGTAGAGTCCGACCGATAAGTTACCGCTGTGAATTTGAACAGAACCAATGAAATTTTCTAAGCTAAACATTTAACTAAATAAAATGCCCATGTTCGCTCCAAGCTGTAGCCCTACCATTATGCTTTTAGGCAAAGCACCATACAGGACGTTTTGTTCCCAGTTTGGACTTCGTATATGCAATGTCACCAGTAATATGAGGGTACATACTAACTAAAGTGCCCAAGTCGTGATTCAAACCCACGACTGCTTAATCCTCCATTACCTGGAGGCGAACGCTCTACTGTGTCGCTATAAAAGCCAGCTCAATAGCGAGACAGTATAAGTCTCCCTATATAGCACTACATTACGGTCTCCCTATTCACCGACAAGAAGTGACAAGAAACGTCAAGAGATGAAAAATGGTTAAATAAGCATACAAGACGTCGACAAGAGATGGTTACTGAACAAATATGATATAATAAAGTCATCTAAAGGAATTGCGGCTGATTCGGACCAGATCAGTGGCTGATTCGGACCAGATAGTGACTTATTCGGACCACTCGAAAAACTTCTAATTTTGTTATAAAATTTGCTTATCCAAACATCAATGGCCGATTCGGACCAGATAAGTGGCCGATTCGGACCAGATTTTCATATTCGTATATTGATGAAATATTAACCTCGGACATCAGTGGCTGATTCGGACCAGATTTTGAATAATGGGAAATGGTGGTGGAGATACCTGATTCATTTGCAACTAAAAAATAATCACAACACGTAGGACATTTTGTTTTATTTTTTAATGATAGCACATTTGGCCAATGGCCAGTCTAGCACATGAGCATCATATATAACACAACAAGGTACATTTTTATAAGAACATACACGGCCTAACAAGGGGCGTAGATATCTGCGCATTTGCGTAAAAGATGTGATGTTGTCATCTCATGGTTGCCATATGTTGTCCAAAGTGCCATCAGACGCCCCTGCACTTTTGTTGTCATCTTACTCTGGTGTCTCTTTAATTTACCCGCGTTTGTTCAGACGGTTGTGCCAACCTTCCACATCATTGTTGGTACGAATACTTCTGCCGTACACCGACCAATTCTCAATGCCCCACACATCACTTTCCATCCACACATAGTCTACATAATTCATGAACTCATTTATCTCCACAGCATCGAAATTGACTTTCTCACGGATATGTTGGAATGCTTCCGGGATGTCCTCAGTTGGTAGGAATGGCAGGGCGAACACCTTTCGCAGTACCTTATGCACACTATCATGCTCATTGTATGCCACCTGAAACATTATGATTATGCTTATCAAATTGTCGTATCAGGCTTATATAAGATAATCTAATTACACATGCCAAAAGGAGAAACAAATCACTCTAAATATGTATTATTATTAGGTGCTGATTAAGGGATATCTGTCAGCTTATTAATTATACGTGTAATTATCAGTAATTAGGACAAGTGTAAAAATCGTTCACTCAACATCGATAATTAGACTAACAAACAGAAGGTGTGATGTATGCCAGTGGATTGTGGAATATGTTCCATAAATACTAATTAATTTTGGGAGGACTTTAACGGTAATTATGATATAAGCTATTTACGATAAAAAAAATTAAGGAAAAAAACACGACAAAACTAGGTATAAATGAATATATAAATTGGGTATAAATTAACACAATTAAATCAATAGTTGCTTAAAGCTGCATATTTTTATTAGAAAATAGTTGAATTTTTATATGTCGTCCGAATCAGCCACTGATCTGGTCCGAATCAGCCATTAATCTGGTCCGAATCAGCCACTGATATCTGAGTTAAATATTTCATTAATATACAAATATGTACATCCTTTTATCGTCTAAATGCAAACAAAACCAGTTTTCTAAGTCTACATATCTGGATAAGTATGAAATCAATGCTAATTTTATAACAAAATTAGAAGTTTTTCGAGTGGTCCGAATCAGCCACTGATCTGGTCCGAATCAGCCACTGATCTGGTCCGAATCAGCCATGGTCCGAGTCAGCCAAGTACCATCTAAAGTATTAAATATAACATGTGTTTGTCTTATATTGGCTTATTCCATCCAAAAAACTCAACACGATCAAACGCCGTCTTGACGGTCCGCCATACTGTAAAGGGACTTAACTCTGTCTGACCCAGCAGCCGATATTGTTATATACAACAAAGAAATCGTTAAAACTATACATATATAACTAAACAAACAAAGAATCATATTGAATCATACATATAACTGAACAGTCAACAGGCAATAAATTTGTTTATCACACACGCGCGCACGCACACGGGACAGGTGCCTGTTCTCTTGTCGGCTGCTGGGTCAGACAGAGTTAAGTCCCTTTACATTATGGCAGACCGTCAAGACGGCGTTTGATCGTGTTGAGTTTTTTGGATGGAATAAGCCAATATAAGACAAACACATGTTATATTTAATACTTTAGATGACTTTATTATATCATATTTGTTCAGTAACCATCTCTTGTCGACGTCTTGTATGCCTATTTAACCATTTTTCATCTCTTGACGTTTCTTGTTGGTGAATAGGGAGACCCCTACATTACTATCCAACCTTGGGTACAAACGTCTCTAAGCTAACCCTTAATCATAGCATACAAACAGTCCAAAAGACTTTGGTACGAAAAGACTTTGGTACGAAACGTCTCGGAGCATTGGGTACGAAATGTAGGAAATGACTAATATCGCTATGAGAACCACATACAAACAACAAGTTTACTATAGAAGTACGTTCACAAACACTATAAAAATTGGCCGCTATCTATATTGACTACTACCACCTCTGTGGTCGAGTTGTTACGATCACTGACTTGTATACCACTGTAACCTATCATCACTGATGGTCACGGGTTCGAGCCAACTGACCAAATATCTAAAATGGAATTAGTTGTTATGATCACTGACTTGTATACCACTGTAACCTATCATCACTGATGGTCACGGGTTCGAGCCAACTGACCAAATATCTAAAATGGAATTCCAATGACAGTCACCAATTATTCTCGCTCATGGGCAACCGGTAGCGACGATAAATAAACGTAAAACACACCAGTCACCATTAGCGGCGGTGTGTTTGTCCTCGAGTGGACAGGAAGTTTGACAGTTTTATGACATCCTGCCTAGAATACACTGCCCGAATCCCGAATTCCATTGCGTCTGGACAATGACATACCACTTCATTCTCATGAACTAGTAGTCTAGTCAATGCAAAATATATCAACCACAATGTTTTATTTGACTATCTATTTGGGTACGTTTTACTTTTTGACTTAAAATGCGGGTACGTTTTGATTTGGGTACGTTTTGACCAGCACCCACCGCTGGAGCCTGCCCAGGAAAGGTGTTGTTAGGTAAACTGCCCGTCGGCGATATAGCCCAAAATGGTGCTGATGCAGGCGTAAAACCCGAAACATAACATAATATTGACTACAGGAGTATTCCTAAAATTAGTCAAAGTATCCATTAAGAATAATGATATGTTTAATACCAATAATGAATAACCACATGAACTTGATATTTTATCCATAAGCCACCAACGGTCTCGTACCTCTATCCTAGGACGGGGGGTGTTTAAATATTTATTTGTGAACTATATGGCTCTTAGTTGGCACCAAGTTTTTTTAATTGGCTCTGGTGTTTTTCAATTGCCGACAGAAATGGCGCGGACAAACATTCAGACCAAGGGAACCCTGATAATGGAATTACTAATTGAAATTTGAATTTCAATTTGAAAACATTTCGAGATATATTAATATGCTAAATGATTGTTTGCTTGCAGGAGAGGAAAAACCCCGCGGAAGAAGGCCAAATCCCCGGAAGCAGTCGAACCTGTGGAGGTAGAGAATTTATTCAATTAATTCTGGATAGAGATAATTGAGTAACGTTTTAAAATACTATTTATTCATGACCAGACAGTGGTGTCTCCGTGGCTGCATGACTACATGTGTGATCGTTTACTTCGAGTCACTGATGCTGTAGATTCAAACCCCACAGGAAGGGCCTGTGGGTACAGTTTAGAAAAGTTTAAACTATATTTATTTTACAACGATTGCGAAGCAAGTTCTAACAACTTATATTAATCACTCTCGTTGGCGCGGATGAAAGCGTATATGTGGTCATTCGCGTGGGAGGAAACTGGAGTACCCGTATTAAAAAACCACCTGTCCGATCTGGCGACAACCGTACCATTTCACATACTTCCCGGTCCAAGGATTGGACCCTGGTTGCATTGGTGAGAAGCGATGGCGGTAGAATATTTTAGTTTGAGGAAGTTATCCAGTTGGCCTTGTGGAAGGTTGGTCAGCCTCCATGGTCGAGTGGTTACGGGCGCCAACTTACCACTGTAACCTATCATCATTGGTGGTCTCTGGTTTGAGCTCTGCTCAGACTGTGTCTCTCTATATGAAAATATTGGCAGCCTCTTTCGGATGTTTGTGCCCCAAGTATTGGTTAACCACTAGAGTCTGCCCGGGAAAGGTGTTTATATACTGCTCGTCGGCGATATAGCCCAAGATAATACTGATGAATGTGTAAACGGTGAAACGCAAACAAACCTGTTGGTGGTTCTACACAGGTGCCTGTCCGTTTCTGAAATTATGTTCATCGATGTCTATCATAAAGCACTTGGCAGGGTTCGCACAGGACTTGAAAAGTGCTTAAAGCACTTGTGCTTGTACAATTTACAAAGTGCTTGAAAATGCTTGATTTTTGCCCTTACCTTGGAAAGTGCTTAACCCATTCAACACCAAGTAACTGACATGTACTGGTGCATTCAACACCAAGTAACTGGACTGGTGCACGATTTTACGACCGAAAAATTAATAAGAAAATTACATTTGGACCAGTTCATTAATCATAAAAGTGCAGAGACGGCTCATCTGGATCTACACATTTTGTAAGCCTATTTAGAGGTCTGTGGTGAATAAATTAATGATTTATATAATTGTGCAGGTATTTTGCCGTGTTCGGCCGCTGGACAATCCTGGAGATGCTGTATGCCTGACTGTGGTCGGTAATGACACCGTGAAGCTACTGTCTACAGAGGTAGCGTGTAAATACTTATATTATTATTAGGCAAAAAAAACAAGACCGATCCATTTCTTTACTCATCCGACCCTGTATTTTTATGAAATTTTGAAGAAAAATAATTTGTATTTCGCATGGTATAAAGAAATAATAAAAAAACTAACCCTATTTTTATTTTATACAAATTTATTTTAGCTCGATTGCGAAACAAGTTCTTTCAACTTATATTAATCACTCTCGAGACCTCATTCCTGATGGAATCCATCGCCATGAAGGAGAGAGAAGAGGCAATGTGGAATTTAAATGCCTTGCCTAAGGGCACGATTGTAACGGTTCTAGTGGGGTTTTGAAATTAGGACCTTTCGCACCTGAAGCGAACGCGCATCCACTGTGCTATCACGACTTCACCCTATTTTATTAGGATGATTTCAGAGTACCCTGTCTTTGTTTGTTATGATTTCAGAGTACCCTGTCATTTGTTTGTTATGATTTCAGAGTACCCTGGCATTTGTTTGTTATGATTTCAGAGTACCCTGGTATTTGTTTGTTATGATTTCAGAGTACCCTGGTATTTGTTTGTTATGATTTCAGAGTACCCTGTCATTTGTTTGTTATGATTTCAGAGTACCCTGTCATTTGTTTGTTATGATTTCAGAGTACCCTGTCATTTGTTTGTTATGATTTCAGAGTACCCTGTCATTTGTTTGTTATGATTTCAGAGTACCCTGTCATTTGTTTGTTATGATTTCAGACTACTCTGGCATTTGCTAGAACGGGACAACTGAAGGAAGTTCAGTACAAATTCCAGCATATATTTGACGAGTTTTCCTCGCAGAAGTCGGTGTTTGATCACGTGTCGCTACCTCTCATTGACGACCTGGTACACGGAAAAGATGGTGAGATTTATAAATTAATTCTGTAGCATTCATCCTGGTACACGGAAAAGATGGTGAGATTTATAAATTAATTCTGTAGTATTGTTCGTTCTATGTGAGAACTTTTGGGAGAAGTCGGAAAGCATGCGATTGTGCGTCCTTAAATGGGGGTGTGTATTATTTAATAAATTTCAGCAAAATGGAGTTAAAATGTACATTATTGTACAAAATTTTGAAAATTGAAAAAATAAAATATATATATTAAAAAATTCAGGAAAAAGTGGGGCCCCCAGGGGGAGAGCAGCCAGTTATGTGGATTTATTTATACATATGTATAGACACTTTCGGTTTGAAATATTTGTTTCAGTGTGTGATGAAATCGCGTTTCACCGATCATTGAAAGCAATTCTATTTTTATATAAATATTACATTCCCGAGTTGGCCAATATAAAAATTATCGCCCCGGGAACGCCATTTCAGTGTTTGTATTTCTCGTGTTTTCCAGGCTTACTGTTCACATACGGTATCACGTCGTCTGGTAAGACGTACACAATGACGGGAACACCGCAGGATCAGGGTATCCTGCCACGGTGTCTCGACGTTCTCTTCAACAGCATAGGCGATTTCCAGTGCAAGAAATATGTAAATACCCCTCTTAATGGCTTCCTGCACATTTATTATTATATAGTTTAAATTTTATTTTACACCGATTGTGAAGCAAGTTTTAACAACTTATATTATTCACTCTTTGTTGGCGTTGCTCTGCCTCCGTGGTCGAGTGGTTAAGGTCGCTGACTTGTATACCACTGTAACATATCACTGATGGTCACGGGTTCGATCCCCACTCAGACCATTTCTCATTTATATGAAAAGGTTGGCAGTTTCATACAGAGGTTGGTGCACCCAAGTACTGGTTAACCATTGGAGCCTGCCCAGGAAAGGTGTTGTTAGGTAAACTGCCCGCCGGCGATATAGCCCAAACTGGTGCTGATGCAGGCGTAAAACCCGAAATATATATATTTTGAATGTATGATTGTTGATCTAATACATGCGTGTAGTTCATGTAAATATTTGTAAATAATGAACTGAATAAATTTATTTTGAAAATATATCTTTAATTCATGTAGGTATTCAAACCGGATAAGATGAATGCCTTTGAGGTGCAGTCGGAGGCCGATGCCATGATGGAACGGCAGAGGAAAGACATCCTACCTGGTCTCACCCCTAAAACACCGGGCTCCCAGAACAGGTATGGCAAAATCCCCTGATATTATGCATGAAATTCTAAGTTCTCGACATAACCGAGATCGGGTATGGTGTATTCCTCGTTTTGATAGTTGTCCCCTCCATTTCCAGTGTTGCACACAGACGGACAAGTACCTGTTTAACTCACCTTAGCAAAGCTCATGTGACAAGTACCTTTTTGGCTCACCTTAGCAAAGCTCATGTGACAAGTACCTGTTTAGCTCACCGTAGCAAAGCTCATGTGACAAGTACCTTTTTAGCTCACCTTAGCAAAGCTCATGTGACACGTACCTTTTTAGCTCACCTTAGCAAAGCTCATGTGACACGTACCTTTTTAGCTCACCTTAGCAAAGCTCATGTGACACGTACCTGTTTAGCTCACCTTAGCAAAGCTCATGTGACAAGTACCTGTTTAGCTCACCTTAGCAAAGCTCATGTGACAAGTACCTTTTTAGCTCACCGTAGCAAAGCTCATGTGACAAGTACCTGTTTAGCTCATCTTAGCAAAGCTCATGTGACACGTACCTGTTTAGCTCACCTAAGCAAAGCTCATGTGACAAGTACCTGTTTAGCTCACCTTAGCAAAGCTCATGTGACAAGTACCTTTTTAGCTCACCTTAGCAAAGCTCATGTGAGGTAATGTTGCCACAATGTGAGTGTCCCTCTCCATTTCCAGTGTTGCACGCAGAGACAGATGCCCGGGACAAGTCGAAACGAACAAAAAATTAGTCTTGGACAAGTACCTTTTTAGCTCATGTGAGGTAATGTTACCGCAATGTGTCTATCCGTTGTCTGTGAACATTTTCAAACGTCTTCTCCTCGGTAACCATTGGGTACATAGCAATTCGAGCGTCTTCTGTATATATCTGCACTATCCACCACTACTAATATACTTCTAGGGGGCATCACCCCGATTAACCAGGGGGTGACACAATATACTTCTGGGGGGCATTACCCTGATTAACCAGGGGGTGACACAATATACTTCTGGGGGGCATCACCTCGATTAACCAGGGGGTGACACAATATACTTCTGGGGGCATCACACCGATTAACCAGGGGTGACACAATATACTTCTGGGGACATCACCCTGATTAACCAGGGGTGACACAATATACTTCTGGGGGGGCATCACCCGATTAACCAGGGGGTGACAATATACTTCTGGGGGCATCACCTCGATTAACCAGGGGTGACACAATATACTTCTGGGGGCATCACCCGATTAACCAGGGGGTGACACAATATACTTCTGGGGCATCACCCTCGATTAACCAGGGGTGACACAATATACTTCTGGGGGGCATCACCCCGATTAACCAGGGGGTGACACAATATCTTCTGGGGGCATCACCCCGATTAACCAGGGGTGACACATATACTTCTGGGGGCATCACCCCGATTAACCAGGGGTGCACAATTACTTCTGGGGGCATCACCTCGATTAACCAGGGGGTGATACAATATACTTCTGGGGGCATCACCTCGATTAACCATGGGGTGACACAATATACTTCTGGGGGCATCACCCCGATTACCAGGCGGTGACACAATATACTTCTGGGGGCATCACCCTGATTAACCAGGGGGTGACACAATATACTTCTGGGGGCATCACCCGATTAACCAGGGGTGACACAATATACTTCTGGGGGCATCACCCCGATTAACCAGGGGTGACACAATATACTTCTGGGGGGCATCACCCAAATTAACCAGGGGGTGACACAATATACTTCTGGTGGGCATCATCCAGATTAACCAGGGGGTGACACAATATACTTCTGGGGGCATCACCCCGATTAACCAGGGGGTGACACAATATACTTCTGGGGGGCATCACCCAAATTAACCAGGGGGTGACACAATATACTTCTGGGGGCATCACCCGATTAACCAGGGGGTGACACAATATACTTCTGGGGGGCATCACCTCGATTAACCAGGGGGTGACACAATATACTTCTGGGGGCATCACCTCGATTAACCAGGGGGTGACACAATATACTTCTGGGGGGCATCACCCTGATTAACCAGGTGGGTGACAAAATATACTTCTGGGGGCATCACCCTGATTAACCAGGGGGTGACACAATATACTTCTGGGGGGCATCACCCTGATTAACCAGGTGGGTGACAAAATATACTTCTGGGGGCATCACCCTGATTAACCAGGGGGTGACACAATATACTTCTGGGGGCATCGCCCCGATTAACCAGGGGGGTGACCATAAATAAACTTATCCGAAAATGATCCGTTTGTGACAAAATATTGTTCTATTTTCCCTTGAATAGCCTGTTGCAATCCACATTACAAAGCAGTAAGGTGAAAAAAGTGAGAAAGTGCGTGATCGCTTCCTTAAATGGTGTTCTTTAATATACTTCTGCAAAATAGGATTAAAATGCACAGTACAACCATTAAATACAACATTTGAATAGGAGTGCTTTATAATGGGCCAGTGTATCTTACTAGACAAAATTTTGTTTGAAAATCGTAAAAAACAAAAAATATAATTTTTTTATATTTTTATTTTTAGGGAGAAGTGGGCTCCCCATAGGGCGATGTCAGGGTCCCTAGGGCGACAATTTCGCCCACATCGCCCTCTAAACTGATCCCTGCCCCTTGCTACATAACGGTAATATCACAGATATTGTTAGAACATACCCAACTTTGTTTGCAGAGAAAGGTTCGAGTTTGGCAGAGATTGTGGCCGTCTAGTAGATCCGAACCGTGTTAACGATGTTGACGAGGATAACACGTACTCGGTGTTTGTGTCGTACATAGAGATCTACAACAACTACGTGTACGACCTGCTCGAAGAATTACCGTACGATCCCATCACAGGATATAAGTATGTACCCTGGTGTTAATGTTTATCACACTTATACAGGGTTCCCTCTGTCTGAATGTTTGTCTGCGCCACTTCTGTCGCCAATTGAAAAATACTGGAGCCAATTTAAAAAAACTTGGAGCCAACTAAAAGCCATATAGTTCACAAATAAATATATGAAGCCATGTATTTGACAAAACATGTGCCAAAAGTTGCGCAAAATATTTTCGCAAATTCACAAAATTTAGCGCCAATATTTGTTATTTGGCGCCATTGGCGACCGACAGCGGGAACCCTGCTTATATCATATCTTCGTGCAAGTTTGACCACTTTACGGTTTACATAAATTAATTTGTTTCATGTGCGAAAGGTCTGGAGTTCGAGTCCCGCACTTGGAGCCGTTACGATTGTGCCCTTAGGCAAGGCATTTAAGTTCCACATTGCCTCTTCTCTCTCTCTCTTGGTGATGGATTGATTCCGTCAGGAATGAGGTCTCGAGAGTGATTATTATAAGTTGAAAGAACTTGTTTTGCAATGAAGCTAAAATATATTTGTATAAACTATAAATTAACTTTCACCTCTATTCCAAAACTTTTAGACATTAGTCTAATTGCTCTAGGCTGTCCTAGTATCGCAGTGGTTGGCATACTCGCTTCCCAACAATGCAGCTTGTGTCCTCGCTTCCCAACAATGCAGCTTGTGTCCTCGCTTCCCAACAATGCAGCTTGTGTCCTCGCTTCCCAACAATGCAGCTTGTGTCCTCGCTTCCCAACAATGCAGCTTGTGTCCTCGCTTCCCAACAATGCAGCTTGTGTCCTCGCTTCCCAACAATGCAGCTTGTGTCCTCGCTTCCCAACAATGCAGCTTGTGTCCTCGCTTCCCAACAATGCAGCTTGTGTCCTCGCTTCCCAACAATGCAGCTTGTGTCCTCGCTTCCCAACAATGCAGCTTGTGTCCTCGCTTCCCAACAATGCAGCTTGTGTCCTCGCTTCCCAACAATGCAGCTTGTGTCCTCGCTTCCCAACAATGCAGCTTGTGTCCTCGCTTCCCAACAATGCAGCTTGTGTCCTCGCTTCCCAACAATGCAGCTTGTGTCCTCTGGCTGCGAAGTGTGCGAGATTGTACGGGGGTTGTATGTTGTTATAGCTTGTTTCGCAATCGTTGTAAAGTGTACAGATTTTACTTTAACCTCTCTCGCCACGTCATTCCTGATGGAATCCAATCACCATGCGGGAGGGAGATGTGCATTCAAGTGTCTTACCAAAGGTTACGTTCACCAGCGAGGGGCTGGTGTGGGGTCAAACGCACAACCTCTTGGATACCAGTCAAACCCCATATGCAGGGTTCATTCTAGGTCAGAATTTTTGGGAGAAGTGAGAAAGCGCGTGATCGCTTCCTTAAATGGTGTTCTTTAATATACTTCTGCAAAATAGGGTTAAAATGCACAGTACAACCATTAAATACAACATTTGAATAGAAGGAGTGCTTTATAATGGGCCGTGTATTTTACTAGACAAAATTTTGTTTGAAAATCGTAAAAACCAAACAACAAAAAAATTTGTAGGGAGAAGTGGGGCCCCCAGAGGGCGAAGTCAGGGTGCCTAGGGCGACAATTTCGCCCACATCGCCCTCTAAAATGATCCCTGCATATGCATTGAAAAATTATATATGCATTGTAGTTTATACCAATTTGTTTTTAGCTCGATTGTGAAACAAGTACTTACCACATTGGTTTAATCGGTCTCTAGAATTCACTCCTCGTGGAATACATCGCCATTAGGGAAAGAGACATAGCAATGTTGATTTAAGAGTTTTGTCTAATGATAACGCCAATAAGTTGTCATAGATACATATATTAGTGTTAGCCCTATTGAAAGACATTTCTTACTTATGACTATGCGGTGCTTATTATGAAGTGGCTGTCCGATTAGCGCAGTGCGCTCGCTTCTCACCAATGCGACCCGGGGTCGATCCTCAGACCTGGACGTATGTGAGATCGGACATGTGGGTTTTTCTCCGGGTTCCTCCCATACAAATGACCACATTTACGCTTTCATCTGCGCCAACAAGAGTGATTAATTAATATAAGTTGTTCAAAAGTTTTTTGTCCCTTTGCAACGATTGCGAAGCAAGTTTTATCAACTTGTATATGAAAGCGAAGCGTAAATGTAATCATTCGTGTGGGAGGAAACCCCACCTGTCCGATTTGGCGACCATCGTACCATCTCACATACTTTTCCTGTCCGAGGATCGGACCCAGGTTGCATTGGTGAGAAGCGAGCGGCGCTAACCACTGTGCTAATCGGATCGCAAAGTTTAAACTTTTTTATGAACATCAATACTTCCCGAGTCGTATCCTTGCAGGACAGGCTGATCAGGAGCCATACTTTAACTAGCTAAAATGAAGCCCCTGACATAGTTTGACATGTAATTTTGAATGTTATTTCAGGCCTCCACAGTCGAAGTTTCTTCGGACAGATAGCTCGGACAACATGTACGTGATGGGTTGTACAGAGGTGGAGATCAAAAGCCCCGAGGAAGCATTTGAGGTGCTCTATAAAGGTACGACCGGTCTGTCGGGGGGATATTCTCGCCTCGGTCAGGGATCAGTTTAGAGGGCGATGTGGGCGAAATTGTCGCCATAGGCACCCTAATTTCGCCCACTTCTCCCTAAAAAAAATAATATTTTTTTGGTTTTTACGATTTTCAAACAAAATTTTGTCTAGTAAGATACACTGGCCCATTATAAAGCATTCCTTCTATCCAAATGTTGTATTTAATGGACCATAATGGTTGTACTGTGCATTTTAACCCCATTTTGCAGAAGTATATTAAAGAACACCATTTAAGGAAGCGATCACACGCTTTCTCACTTCTCCCAAAAATTCTGACCTAGAATGAACCCTGCTCGGTGTACTCAGTACTAGAATCAAGCCCCGGGGTTTTAATCTGCATACAAACGACAGTCATTTACCTATCATGCAGTGGATAAGTAGTGGCCATATCTATCCCACCTCCATAGCTATTACTGGGACTACATGAGATTTAGGTTGATATACTATTATATCTCCATACAAACGACAGCCATTTAGCTATCATGCAGTGGATAAGTAGTCGCCATATCTATCCCCACCTCCATAGATATTACTGGGACTACATGAGATTTAGGTTAATATACTATTATATCTCCATACAAACGACATCCATTTAGCTATCATGCAGTGGATAAGTAGTCGCCATATCTATCCCACCTCCATAGATATTACTGGGACTACATGAGATTTAGGTTAATATACTATTATATCTCCATACAAACGACATCCAGTTAGCTATCATGCAGTGGATAAGTAGTCGCCATATCTATCCCACCTCCATAGATATTACTGGGACTTCATAGCGATTTAGGTTAATTAACTATTTTATCTCCATACAAACGACAGCCATTTAGCTATCATGCAGTGGATAAGTAGTCGCCATATATATCCCACCTCCATAGATATTACTGGGACTACATGAGATTCTGGTCTTTATATGAACATTGGTTTGGCTACTACATTGTCAATGTGTGTCATATTGGTGTCAATAGGTGCTTCTATGAGGGAAAGGGTTTATGAACATTGGTTTGGCTACTACATTGTCAATGTATGTCGTATTGGTGTCAACAGGTGCTTCTATGAGGGAAAGTGTTAATGAACATTGGTTTGGCTATAACATTGTCAATATATGTCGTATTGGTAATGGCGTCAAGAGGTGCTTCTATGAGGGAAAGGGTTTATGAACATTGGTTTGGCTATAACATTGTCAATTTATGTCGTATTGGTGTCAAGAGGTGCTTCTATGAGGGAAAGGGTTTATGAACATTGGTTTGGCTACTACATTGTCAATGTATGTCGTATTGGTAATGGCGTCACGAGGTGCTTCTATGAGAGAAAGGGTTTATGAACATTGGTTTGGCTACTACATTGTCAATGTATGTCGTATTGTTGTCAAGAGGTGCTTCTATGAGGGAATGGGTTTATGAACATTGGTTTGGCTACTATATTGTCAATGTATGTTGTATTGGTGTCAAGAGGTGCTTCTATGGGGGAATGGGTTAAAAGACCTAGAAGCTCAACACGTTTATGCCCAAAAAACACTTTGTGTGAGACGTTTCGTTCCCCACTCGTTGCAGGTCAGAAGCGTCGGAAGGTCGCCCACACTGCGCTGAATGCCGAATCGAGCAGAAGTCACAGTATATTTAACATCCGACTTGTTCAAGGCCCACTCGATCCCAGCGGCCAGGAAGTTTTACAGGTGTGTTAAAGTCCCATAATGCGTTTACTAAAGAATGTGTCTATTGCTTATCAGCAGTATGGAGATAGTATCGCTGTAATTATAAACGCTGTTTATTAAAACCATAAGTATAATGCTGATTTGCTTAGTGACGTCGTGGCAATTTAGTGACGTCATCGTGGCAATTTAGTGACGTCATGACAGTTTGCGCTGACACTTGAAAGTAGCAGCGTTATTTTGTGCCAAAATTATGATTTAATCGACGGCTAGTTGATGTGATAAAACGGATCTTGCGCTCGTGATTTCATACCATAAGAGTAGTTTTGGAAGTTTGCTATTAACGGCTCACTTAGTAGCAAAATTCCAACCCAAATGTCGTGTAAAATCATATATACTATGTTAACTTTCATGCTTCTAGGATATTGAGAAGATCTGTATCAGTCAGCTGTCGCTTGTCGATCTAGCTGGTAGTGAGCGGGTGGCAAGGACCAACAACAAGGGAGACCGGCTCAAAGAAGCTGGTATGTCAAGTTTCATTGTTCACTTACTGGAGGTAGATGGAGATCTGTGGCGAATTATTTCTCCCTCAACTTCCTCATTTCTCCCTGAACTGCCTCATTTCTCCCTGAGCTTTCTCCTTGAGCTGCCTCATTTCTCCTGAACATCCTCATTTCTCCCTGATCTGCCACATTTCTCCCTGAGCTGCTTCATTTCTCCCTGAGCTGCCTCATTTCTCCCTGAGCTGCCACATTTCTCCCTGAGCTGCCACATGTCTCCCTGAGCTGCCACATGTCTCCCTGAGCTGCCTCATTTCTCCCTGCAGGTCTACTAGATGGGGATTTGGGAGAATATGCAATCAAAAGTGCCATCAATGAGGACCGTAAATCCTAGCCACATCTGTCATCATTGAAGCATCCTCCCATACCCTTGCACCCTCACATACCCATGCATCCTCCCATACCCATGCATCCTCCCATACCCATGCATCCTCCCATACCCATGCATCCTCCCCTGCACCCTCACACATCCAGGCATCCTCACACATCCCTGCATCCTCACATATCCCTGCATCCTCCCATACCCCTGCATCCTCACATACCCATGCATCCTCACATACCCATGCATCCTCACATATACATGCATCCTCACATATATATGCATCCTCACATACCCATGCATCCTCACATACCATCCTCACATACCCATGCATCCTCACATACCCATGCATCCTCACATACCCATGCATCCTCACATACCCATGCATCCTCACATACCCATGCATCCTCACATACCCATGCATCCTCACATACCCATGCATCCTCACATACCCATGCATCCTCACATACCCCTGCATCCTCACATACCCCTGCATCCTCACATACCCATGCATCCTCACATATACATGCATCCTCACATATACATGCATCCTCACATACCCTGCATCCTCACATGCCCTGCATCCTCACATGCCCCTGCATCCTCACATGCCCCTGCATCCTCACATACCCATGCATCCTCACATATACATGCATCCTCACATACCCCTGCATCCTCCCATACCCCTGCATCCTCACATATACATGCATCCTCACATACCCCTGTATCCTCACATACCCTGCATCCTCACATGCCCCTGCATCCTCACACACCACTGCATCCTCACATATACATGCATCCTCACATACCCATGCACCTCACATACCCCTGCATCCTCACATACCCATGCACCCTCACATATACATGCATCCTCACATACCCATGCACCCTCACATATACATGCATCCTCACATACCCATGCATCCTCACATACCCCTGCATCCTCACACATCCATGCATCCTCACATATCCCTGCATCCTCACATACCCCTGCACCCTCACATACCCCTGCATCCTCACATACCCCTGCATCCTCACATATCCATGCATCCTCACATATCCCTGCATCCTCACATATCCCTGCATCCTCACATACCCATGCATCCTCACATACCCATGCACCCTCACATACCCATGCACCCTCACATACCCATGCATCCTCACATACCCCTGCATCCTCACATACCCCTGCACCCTCACATATCCCTGCATCCTCACATACCCATGCATCCTCACATACCCATGCATCCTCACATACCCCTGCATCCTCACATATCCATGCATCCTCACATACCCATGCATCCTCACATATCCATGCATCCTCACACATCCATGCATCCTCACATACCCATGCATCCTCACATATCCATGCATCCTCACATACCCATGCACCCTCACATACCCATGCATCCTCACATACCCATGCATCCTCACATATCCCTGCATCCTCACCCTCACATATCCGTGCACCCTCGCATACCCCTGCAGCCTCACATACCCCTGCAGCCTCACATACCCCTGCATCCTCACATATCCATGCATCCTCACATATCCATGCATCCTCACCCTCGCATATCCGTGCACCCTCACATACCCCTGCATCCTCACATACCCCTGCAGCCTCACATACCCCTGCATCCTCACATATCTGCACCCTCACATACCCATGCACCCTCACATACCCATGCACCCTCACATACCCATGCACCCTCACATACCCATGCATCCTCACATATCTGCACCCTCACATACCCATGCACCCTCACATACCCATGCACCCTCACATATCCATGCATCCTCACATATCCCTGAAGCAACTCGTGTACCTGCAGCTTCAGGTTGGTTTTCTCTTGGAATTCCAGTTTCCTACCACACAACATGCATATATTCATACAATTTCATCCGCGCCAACGAGAGTGATATTAATATATGTTATTAAAACGTTGTTTCGCAATCATTTTAGGCAACATTAATCAGACACTGATGTCGCTGAGGACATGTCTGGAGATACTGCGCGAGAACCAGGCGACCGGTTGCAACAGAATGGTGCCGTACCGAGACTCCAAGCTCACGCATCTGTTCAAGAACTACTTTGATGGCGACGGTAGGGTCAGGATGGTCGTGTGCGTGAATCCTAAAGCCGAGGAGTACGACGAGACGGTCGTAAGTTTGTTCACTTACAATGCTTTTGGCTTCATTGGCTGTCCGACTAGCGCAGTGGTTAGCGCGCTCGCTTCTCACCAATGCAACCTGGGTTCGATCCTCGGATCGGGAAGTATGTGAGATGATACGGTGGTCGCCAGATCGGACAGGTGGGTTTTCTCCGGGTACTACGGTTTCCTCCCACATGAATGACCACATTTACGCTTTCATCCGCGCCAAGGAGAGTGATTAATATAAGTTGTTAGAACTTGCTTCGCAATCGTTGTAAAATAAATAAAGTTTAAACTTCACTGGCAAAATTCACGGTTATAAATCTGTTCTCAAATCTCGAGACTTCATATGCCTTGCCCCTCGCCGCTGTAGGTTTGAATCCAACTGGGCGTGTGGAGGAATTCTTTCAAGTGAGTTCGAGCCCCGCTCAGACCGTGTCTCATTTATATGAAAAAGTTCATACTTACGGAGGTTGGTGCACCCCAAGTACTGGTTAACCGCTGCAGCCTGCCCAGGAAAGGTGTTGGTAGGTAAACTGCCCGCCGGCGATATAGCCCAAAAATGGTGCTGATGCAGGCGTAAAACCCGAAATATAACGTAACATAACTTTCAAGTGAGGAAAGCTATCCCATTTGCCTGTGGAAGGTCGGTGGTTCTACCTGGGTGTCTGGCCGCACCAGAAATACTGCTCGAAAGGGCGCAACAGTGTCTTTCTCTAGCAATAATAGCTTGAGGGTTGCCATTGAGAGCTTTTGGTGCGACTTTAAAACCCAAAAACAAGAATGACACGGTCAAGAGATATGAGTGGCCGAGGTGAGATTTGAGAAAAGTTTTATAACCTCCAGGCCTGGGTTTGTTCCAAATTATAATTGTATATTATAATGATTTACAATTATAATGATTGTATAATGTACTGTTAGTGCATGTATATATATGTAATGTATGCAATTGTTTGAATGAAAACTAGCTTTATTTATATGAAACGAGAAAGTCTAATAAATTTTATTAATTAAAGTTGTGAAAGTTCATTGGATTGTCTGCATGTCTTTTTGAGCTTAAAGTTCATTTGAAATGTAATCCTGCGTTGGCTTCCATTATTAATCACTGTCACAGGGCTACATTGTAAAATAAACTTTTAGCCTTAACAGGTATGCATTCTAATTTCTATATTAATACTTCTAATAAAAATACACAAAAAAAATCAAACAAAAACCCGGAGGGGACGACACCGCTCCCGCACACACCCCATCTTTCAAACAGATAAGTGGTCCCAACTTTTTTCGGCCCAGTTTGGGCCCTGTAAAAGTTGTGATAGCGCAGCGGTAGCGTGTTCACTTCAGGTGTGAAGGGACCGGTGTTCGCGCCCTGCTGGAGCTGTTATGATTGTGCCCTTAGGCAAGGCATTTAAAATTACGCATGCCTTTTCTCTCTCCCTCGTGGCAATGGATTCCATCAGGAATGATGTGTGATTAATATAAGTTGTATGAATTGTTTCGCATTCTAGCTAAAATAAGTCGGCCTCCGTGGTCGAGTGGTTACGGTCGCTGACTTGTATACCATTGTAACCTATCATCACTGATGGTCACGGGTTCGAGCCCCACTCAGGCCGTGTCTCATTTATATGAACAAGTTGGCAGTTTATTACGGAGGTTGGTGCACCCAAGTACTGGTTAACCGTTGGAGCCTGCCCAGGAAAGGTGTTGTTAGGTAAACTGCCCGCCGGCGATATAGCCCAAAATGGTGCTGATGCAGGCGTAAAACCCGAAATATAACGAGCTAAAATAGATTTGTATAAACTAAAGAGTTAATATGTTTTTGGGATTGGATTATAAACCAAAGATTTGCCGATATTTCGAGTGCTCTCTGTTTTTTAGCATGTCATGAAGTTTGCCGAGATGTCGCAGGAGGTCATGGTTCAACGGTCACAGCAGGTGAAGTTCGAGCTTGGATTGACCCCTGGTCGTAGGCGACTCGGAGAGGAGCTCCGGCAGCAGAGGATACAAGAGGACGCGGAGAGAGAACGGAACAGAGAATGTAGGTGTGAGGATTGGTCCGAGGGGAGAGAGCGGAAGTGTGAGGATTGGTCCGAGGGGAGAGAACGTAAGTGTGAGGATTGGTCCGAGGGAGAGAAAGTAAGTGTGAGGATTGGTCCGAGGGGAGAACGTAAGTGTGAGGATTGGTCCGAGGGTAGAGAACGTAAGTGTGAGGATTGGTCCGAGGGGAGAGAACGTAAGTGTGAGGATTGGTCCGAGGGGAGAGAACGTAAGTGTGAGGATTGGTCCGAGGGGAGAGAACGTAAGTGTGAGGATTGGTCCAAGGGTAGAGAACGTAATTGTGAGGATTGGTCCGAGGGTAGAGAACGTAAGTGTGAGGATTGGTCCGAAGGGAGAGGACGGAAGTGTGAGGATTGGTCCGAGGGGAGAGGACGGAAGTGTGAGGATTGGTCCGAGGGAAGAGAACGTAAGTGTGAGGATTGGTCCGAGTGTAGAGAACGTAAGTGTGAGGATTGGTCCGAGTGTAGAGAACGTAATTGTGAGGATTGGTCCGAGGGTAGAGAACGTAAGTTTGAGGATTGGTCCGAGGGTAGAGAACGTAAGTGTGAGGATTGGTCCGAGGGGAGAGGACGTAATTGTGAGGATTGGTCCGAGGGTAGAGAAAGTAAGTGTGAGGATTGGTCTATTGGAAGAGAACGGAAGTGTGAGGATTGGTCCGAGGGGAGAGGACGGAAGTGTGAGGATTGGTCCGAGGGAAGAGAACGTAAGTGTGAGGATTGGTCCGAGTGTAGAGAACGTAATTGTGAGGATTGGTCCGAGGGTAGAGAACGTAATTGTGAGGATTGGTCCGAAGGGAGAGGACGGAAGTGTGAGGATTGGTCCGAGGGTAGAGAAAGTAAGTGTGAGGATTGGTCTATTGGAAGAGAACGGAAGTGTGAGGATTGGTCTATTGGAAGAGAACGGAAGTGTGAGGATTGGTCCGAGGGGAGCGGACGGAAGTGTGAGGATTGGTCCGAGGGTAGAGAACATAAGTGTGAGGATTGGTCCGAAGGGAGAGGACGGAAGTGTGAGGATTGGTCCGAGGGTAGAGAAAGTAAGTGTGAGGATTGGTCTATTGGAAGAGAACGGAAGTGTGAGGATTGGTCTATTGGAAGAGAACGGAAGTGTGAGGATTGGTCCGAGGGGAGCGGACGGAAGTGTGAGGATTGGTCCGAGGGGAGAGGACGGAAGTGTGAGGATTGGTCCGAGGGGAGCGGACGGAAGTGTGAGGATTGGTCCGAGGGGAGAGGACGGAAGTGTGAGGATTGGTCCGAAGGGAGAGAACGTAAGTGTGAGGATTGGTCCGAGGGGAGAGAACGTAAGTGTGAGGTTTGGTCCGAAGTTAAATTAGTAGCTTACTTCCATCCGTGACTTTTGTCGTCGCCCTCTTGAGAAAGAAATAAACTTATAGTTCAATAACGATGGTGTAACAAAAATTATTTGAAATTAAGTAATATTTATACTTTTTACATTTCACCGTTTTTCAGTGATGTCCATGCCAACACCTACAACGGTTTACTCGCTGGGTTCCGACTTTCCTAACCTGGAGGTAAGATACCAAGCCTGCCCTTGCCGCAGGTCATGGGTTTGTTTTGTGATTGATGACACTCTGAATTCAAATAAAACCGACTGTAAGCTAGCTAGCGGTAGTCTAGGGAGATATAAAACCGGCTGTAAGCTAGCGGTAGTCTAGGGAGATGTAAAACCGGCTATAAGCTAGCTAGCGGTAGTCTAGGGAGATATAAAACCGGCTGTAAGCTAGCGGTAGTCTAGGGAGATATAAAACCGGCTGTAAGCTAGCGGTAGTCTAGGGAGATATAAAACCGACTGTAAGCTAGCTAGCGGTAGTCTAGGGAGATATAAAACCGGCTGTAAGCTAGCGGTAGTCTAGGGAGATATAAAACCGGCTGTAAGCTAGCGGTAGTCTAGGGAGATGTAAAACCGGCTGTAAGCTAGCTAGCGGTAGTCCAGGAAGATATAAAACCGACTGTAAGCTAGCTAGCGGTAGTCCAGGAAGATATAAAACCGGCTGTAAGCTAGCGGTAGTCTTAGGGAGATATAAAACCGGCTATAAGCTAGCTAGCGGTAGTCTAGGGAGATATAAAACCGGCTGTAAGCTAGCAGTAGTCTAGGAAGATATAAAACCGGCTATAAGCTAGCGGTAGTCTAGGAAGTTATAAAACCGGCTATAAGCTAGCGGTAGTCTAGGGAGATATAAAACCGGCTGTAAGCTAGCTGTAGTCTAGGGAGATATAAAACCGGCTGTAAGCTAGCTAGCGGTAGTCTAGGAAGATATAAAACCGGCTGTAAGCTAGCTAGTGATAGTCTAGGGAGATATAAAACCGGCTGTAAGCTAGCTGTAGTCTAGGGAGATATAAAACCGGCTGTAAGCTAGCTAGCGGTAGTCTAGGAAGATATAAAACCGGCTGTAAGCTAGCTAGCTGTAGTCTAGGGAGATATAAAACCGGCTGTAAGCTAGCTAGCGGTAGTCTAGGGAGATATAAAACCGGCTGTAAGCTAGCTAGCGGTAGTCTAGGGAGATATAAAACCGGCTATAAGCTAGCGGTAGTCTAGAGAGATATAAAACCGGCTATAAGCTAGCGGTAGTCTAGGGAGATATAGTCTCTTTGTGAACTATATGGCTACATTGTACATGTCTCATTTGTACTAGTGTACAATGAGAAACATTAGTGAGTTACTGCCCCTGAATACTCCTAATAATATATTAGTCCTCTTTAATTGGTTTCCTCTGTTTTTATCGTTGTTTCCTTTGCTTCACATGTTTTCCATTCTCGCCGTATTCTCGTCTTATAATTATGAAATTATTAAATCTCGACAGATATCCTTTAGCATGTACAATGGATATCTTACTGTAAAAATTGGTTCAATTAATTAACACGATTTTGATAAAATTTCATTTATCCTAACACAACATCTGTTTAGACGACAACAGTAAAAACAAAGGATTCCAACTAAAAGGACCAATATACATTTAGGGATAAATCTGACTTTATCCATCAAGGGAGGTAATAGGAAAACCAGTAATGTCTCTCGTTATGTTTGTTTCGTTTCAGTGTTCATATTTTGTACTGTACATCATAGTACGTAGTACATGTATTAAATATGAAAACCCCTCCGATCCGGAACCACCTCTAAACCAAACTATTTGTCCAGTCCGGCAGAAGTCCGGAGTAGAGGGGTTTTACTGTTCATGTGTAATTAAGATTCAAGCGCAAAGAAATAGTCCAGACGTGCAAACAGTTTGTTCAATCGGATACATGACTACGTCACGGCACTGAACAAAGTATAAAGTATCGAAAGTTCAAGAAATTAGCGAGTATTCGTTCGTAAGATCATCCGATTATATTTGAATGCCAACATCTCCATTCGATGCTACCCCTAGGAAAAATGTATTCATTGTTAGGCCGGTACGGTATGCGCCTTGACTTCAACCCGACCTGTGCCGAGGTCAACAAATGGAGAGTTCATGAAAATGGACCAGAAGAAAAATATGTTTCATGTGCTTGTATTATGTTTCAGTTAGTAGATTATAGCGATGAGGAGACGATACGACAGCTGATCCTCTGTCTGTGCGAGAGAGACACTAAACGTGTATTATGTTTCAGTTAGTAGATTATAGCGATGAGGAGACGATACGACAGCTGATCCTCTGTCTGTGCGAGAGAGACACTAAACGTGTATTATGTTTCAGTTAGTAGATTATAGCGATGAGGAGACGATACGACAGCTGATCCTCTGTCTGTGCGAGAGAGACACTAAACGTGTATTATGTTTCAGTTAGTAGATTATAGCGACGAGGAGACGATACGACAGCTGATCCTCTGTCTGTGCGAGAGAGACACTAAACGTGTATTGTGTTTCAGTTAGTAGATTATAGCGACGAGGAGACGATACGACAGCTGATCCTCTGTCTGTGCGAGAGAGACACTAAACGTGTATTATGTTTCAGTTAGTAGATTATAGCGACGAGGAGACGATACGACAGCTGATCCTCTGTCTGTACGAGAGAGACACTAAACGTGTATTATGTTTCAGTTAGTAGATTATAGCGACGAGGAGACGATACGACAGCTGATCCTCTGTCTGTGCGAGAGAGACACTAAACGACAGACACTACTTATAGACTTCGAGGCAAAAGGTACTTAATCAATTATGAGGTTTATTCTAAAATGGCAGGGTGGGTCAGGTAAGGGGCAGGGTGGATCAGATATGAGGCAGGGTGGGTCATATGAGGGGCAGGGTGCATTTTGAGTCGAGATGAGGTGTGGGGAGGAGGGTATTTTAGAAAATATTGCTAGCGGTGAGTGGTCATATATTTGTGAAACGTGTGGACGAGTTCCAAGTTGTATCGATCTAACCTCTCAAAGGCACCTGTTGAGGCGTATATATATATGTATAATATACACCCTACCATTCCACTCTCAAAAACCTCCTACAATTATGTTGACTACAATGCCATTACGTCCGCCTCCATGGTCGAGTGGTTAAGGTCGCTGACTTGTATATCACTGTAATCTATCATCACTGATGGTCACGGGTTCGAGTCCCGCTCAGGCCGTGTCTCATTTATATGAAAATGTTGGCAGTTTCTTACGGAGGTTGGTGCACCCAAGTACTGGTTTAACCGCTGGAGCCTGCCCAGGAAAGGTGTTGTTAGGTAAACTGCCCGCCGGCGATATAGCCCAAAATGGTGCTGATGCAGGCGTAAAACCCGAAATATAACATATAACAATGCCATTGCTTTGAGGGTTCAGGAATGATCAATCGGTGCCGGACTTAGTTTATTGCGCTTCCATGATTTCATTACACCACTGATGCAACACTGCTGGGGACGTGCGGTTCTTGCATCGCCCACTTTAGTGGAAAGCGAGGAATAGCAGTCACCTACCCGGTGGCGCAGGGTTCCCGCTGTCGGTCGCCAGTGGCGCCAATTGCGACAAATAACAAATATTGATGCTAAATTTTGTGAATTGGCGAAAATATTTGGCGCAACTTTTTTTGTCAAATATTGGCTTCATATATTTATTTGTGAACTATATGACTCTTAGTTGGCTCCAAATTTTTTAAATTGGCGACACAAGTGGCGCAGACAAACATTCAGACAGAGGGAACCCTGGTGGCGTCGACTATAGCGCCGTCAGCAATGTCATACAATGTTACATATATCTCAAATATATGCTCTGATAAGTTGTATGTTGTTTCTATGGGTTTGTTTTTTTAAGTTCATTTAACGTCGCAACCGGTTGCCCAAATGAGTGGTGGGTAGTTTACCTCATAACACCTTTGCCTGGGCAGGCTCCAGTGGATAACCAGTATTAGGTGCACCAACCTCCGTAAGAATCTCCCAACTGGTTCATATAAAGAGACACGGTCTGAGCGGGGCTCGAATCTGTAGCAGTCGGTGATGATAGGTTTCAGTGGTATACAAGTCATCGACCGTAACCACGGAGAAACAGAGGCGTACTTCTATTGGTTGTTGCTGCTAACATGTCCCAGCCTCAAGAGTGACCTTGAACGTGTGATGCATATTTGCAGGCAATCAGTTCAGGAATCACTTGCGCGACTTTGAGAGAGAGTACGAACATCTGCGGGACAGAAACGACGAGATAGAATCGGTCTCGCGCAAGCACGGCAATGCCACGTCAAAGCTGGAGTCAAAGTGCCGCAATCTGGAGCAGAAAGTGACCACCCTGCAGCAACAGTTGAACGACGCAGACAGAATGAGACGGGAATTTGAGGCCAAGGTAAGCGAGTGACCAAAATGTGATGCTTTCGTTGACTTCAAGTCACTTGTCCCGAACAGTTTTAAGTTTGAATCCCACTGGGCTGTTGAATGATTTCATGCGAGGCAGCTGTCCGGCTGGCATGCGGAAGGTTGATGGTTCAACCCGGGTGCCCGTCCGTGCCTGGAATACCACTCGAAGGTGCACCCGGGGTCTTCCTCCACCAGCTGTAGAGTCGCCATATGACCTAACCTGTTGTTGAGGACCGAATGAACGCAAGACTAACATTGTATTATATTATAATCTTCAATTACATTAAAGCGACACTACATCGGTGAAAACGCAAATTTCTACAGAAAGTATTTTCCTATTATATGGTATAATTGTTTTCCAAATATTTGCCTCAAACACTTGAGTATTTCAACTAATAAACAAACGTCGTATACGCGGTTTGTTAACATAACAAAATAATGTAAATATGGTCAACATTCATGCGTAAGATTTACCGTTATTTCTCACATGTGTG
Source organism: Archivesica marissinica (assembly GCA_014843695.1). Taxonomy (NCBI): domain Eukaryota; kingdom Metazoa; phylum Mollusca; class Bivalvia; order Venerida; family Vesicomyidae; genus Archivesica; species Archivesica marissinica. The sequence continues at coordinate 42,101,897 of CM026388.1, forward strand.
CCTATGCATATTTATTTGTAGACTAGTCTTAGTTAAATTATCTTTAAACGACATTATCTCGTGACTCCGATGACAAACAACGTATGGTTCCCGCTGTCGCTCGCCAACTGCGACACAAAAACAAATATTGGCGCTAAACATTTTTGGGGAATTTTTTGTGGTGCAGACAAACATTCAGACAGAGGGAACCCTGCAAACGTCAATTCAGGAGCGTGGATGATCGTTATATGAAATCCTACTTTCAATTTTGAACGTTTGTAGACCACAAAAATACTGTTTATTGATTCAATGTTAGTGTTCAAATGTATTTGGAAGAATTTGTAGTAAATGCATTTTATTTGCTTTTTGCGATGTACTGTCGCTTTAAACTCTAAAAACAAACAAGCAAACACCTGAAGCGAATGCGCTACCTCTACGCTATCACGTAGCATATATATAATTATATACCTTGCCCGTTTCAGTTGTACGACAAGAGTATGAAGATACGGCAGGAACAGACGGAGAAAGAACGACTCAAGGATAACTTCAAACAGAGGCTGGAAATGAATAATATTCACTGGGAGGATAACCTGGTAAGTTCTCCTGCTCTACCGACGGTCGGTGGTTCTACCTGGGTGGTAGGTTCTCCTGCTCTACCGATGGTCGGTGGTTCTACCTGGGTGGTAGGTTCTCCTGCTCTACCGACGGTCTGTGGGTCTACCTGGGTGGTAGGTTCTCCTGCTCTACCGACGGTCGGTGGGTCTACCTGGGTGGTAGGTTCTCCTGCTCTACCGACGTTCTGTGGTTCTACCTGGGTGGTAGGTTCTCCTGCTCTACCGACGGTCGGTGGTTCTACCTGGGTGGTAGGTTCTCCTGCTCTACCGACGGTCGGTGGTTCTATTTGGGTGGTAGGTTCTCCTGCTCTACCGACGGTCAGTGGTTCAGCCTGGGTGGTAAGTTCTGTGCTTTACAGACGGTCAGTGGTTCTACCTGGGTGGTAAGTTCTGTGCTTTACAGACGGTCAGTGGTTCAGCCTGGGTGGTAAGTACTGTGCTCTACAGATGGTCAGTGGTTCAGCCTGGGTGGTAAGTACTGTGCTCTACAGATGGTCAGTGGTTCAGCCTGGGTGGTAAGTTCTGTGCTTTACAGACGGTCAGTGGTTCAACCTGGGTGGTAAGTTCTGTGCTTTACAGATGGTCAGTGGTTCAACCTGGGTGGTAAGTACTGTGCTCTACAGACGGTCAGTGGTTCAGCCTGGGTGGTAAGTACTGTGCTCTACAGATGGTCAGTGGTTCAGCCTGGGTGGTAAGTTCTGTGCTTACAGATGGTCAGTGGTTCAGCCTGGGTGGTTTCTGTGCTTTACAGATGGTCAGTGGTTCAGCCTGGGTGGTAGGTTCTGTGCTTTACAGATGGTCAGTGGTTCAGCCTGGGTGGTAAGTTCTGTGCTTTACAGATGGTCGGTGGTTCAGCCTGGGTGGTAAGTTCTGTGCTTTACAGACGGTCAGTGGTTCAGCCTGGGTGGTAAGTTCTGTGCTTTACAGATGGTCGGTGGTTCAGCCTGGGTGGTAAGTTCTGTGCTTTACAGACGGTCAGTGGTTCTACCTGGGTGGTAAGTTCTGTGCTTTACAGACGGTCAGTGGTTCAGCCTGGGTGGTAAGTACTGTGCTCTACAGATGGTCAGTGGTTCAGCCTGGGTGGTAAGTACTGTGCTCTACAGATGGTCAGTGGTTCAGCCTGGGTGGTAAGTTCTGTGCTTTACAGATGGTCAGTGGTTCAGCGTGGGTGGTAAGTTCTTTGCTTTACAGATGGTCAGTGGTTCAGCCTGGGTGGTAGGTTCTGTGCTTTAGAGATGGTCAGTGGTTCAGCATGGGTGGTAGGTTCTGTGCTTTACAGACGGTCGGTGGTTCTACCTGGGTGGTAAGCCTTGTTTTACAGATGGTCTGTTCCTGGGTAGTAAGTTTTTATTTACTTATGGACGTCGATGGTTCTATCCGGGTCGCAAGTCTTCGGTATTGCAAAATATCTGTGCCAGCCTGTTTCTAAAATGCTGTCCTGAGGGACACTTGGATCTTCTTCCACCATTTAGTTTGGAATGGCGCAACATGACTTCTATTAAAACTAAAAAAAATCATGCACATGACTCGCGTGACTGGTTGACGACTGACTGGTTGACTTGAGACGCCTTTCCTCGTTTGTGGCTGTTATACTGCTCGGATAAGCTACTCTATAGATATAGCTGTTTAGTTAATACAAATTTCAATTTTAGCTTGATTGCGAAACAAGTTCTTACAACTTTATGTTAATCACCCTCGAGACCTCATTCCTTATAATGGAATCCATCGCCATGAGGGAGAGAGAAGAGGCAACGTGAAAATAATTAAATGCCTTGCACAATCGTAACGGCTCCAGCGGGGATCGAACTCCGGGATTTCTTCCTCGCAGGTTGGAATCCCACTGGGGGTGTTGCATTCTTTGGTGTGCGGAAGCTATCCAGCTGGCTTGCAGAAGGTCTGTGGTTCTACACGGGTGTCTGTCCGTGCCTGAAATACTGCTCGGAGAGGCACCCAGTGGGTTTGTAAGATATCAAATTTTTTGGGGGAAAATTAAGCGCATATAAATGTGTTGTCCGAAATAGAGGAGGATGGAAAGTGAGAGCAATATACATGGATGTAATTTTGCAGGATAAAGAAAGAAGAAAGATAGAGCGACAGATGGGGGCAGCTCTCGACGAGAAGGAGAAGAAGTTTAGCATGATGAAAGAAGTGTTGGACAGCGAAACACCGGCGGCCAAACCGAGAACATTCAAAACTCCAGCAACCAACGCTAAAACTAGAACATATACTACACCGGGTAGGTAGGGGGTACATGATGGATAGCAAAACAAGAAAACGATGGCAGACAGAACACGTGCTCTACCATGTTTTCCCAGTATACAGATGGTTATCGCCAATTCTAACATGGCTCGCCATCTCGTCTGTTTACGCTTTTTAAGTCAACGTATCCCTGCCCAGGAAAACGTGTCTATGTCCCCGTAGGGGTTTGATATTAACAGGGATCATTATAGAGGGCGAAATTGTCGCCCTAGGGACCCTGTCGCCCTAGGGACCCTGACTTCTCCCTAAATTTTTTTTTTATTTTTACGATTTTCAAACAAAATTTTGTCTAGTAAGATACACTGGCCCATTATAAAGTTATAAAGCACTCATTCTATTCAAGTGTTGTATTTAATGGTTGTACTGTGCATTTTAACCCTATTTTGCAGAAGTATATTAAAGAACACCATTTAAGGTAGCGATCACGCGCTTTCTCACTTCTCCCAAAAATTCTGACCTAGAATGAACCTTGTATTAATGGAACATACATACAACCATTTACTCCACATAAACACCATACAACACTCGTAGATTTCCACATATAGCCACCGTTCCATGCCGCTAAATATTCTTCTATAGAATGATTATTGAGTACAGGGCTCGAGCTAAAACCAAATTTGGGAGAAGTGAGAAAAGTGTGAGATCGCAATGAGAGACATCGGTGAGTTACTGCCCCTGAATACTCCCTAAAAGTAGATCGGTTCTATTAAGTGTTTTCCTCTGTTTTTATCGTTGTTTCCTTTGCTATGATGAACATCGGTGAGTTACTGCCCCTTAATACTCACTAAAAGTAGATCGGTTCTATTAAGTGTTTTCCTCTGTTTTTATCGTTGTTTCCTTTGCTATGATGAACATCGGTGAGTTACTGCCCCTTAATACTCACTAAAAGTAGATAGGTTCTATTAAGTGTTTTCCTCTGTTTTTATCGTTGATTCCTATCAATTTGCATCCGCGTTCTCATCAATAAAATGTATCAAATAAGGTGATGGGTATATTGATATTATATGGTTATTAGTTAGATCCTAGCCTGGGAACAGGGAACAGGCGTCGGTATATTTTGCCTCGTCAGTGAAATAAATATATTTTAGCACCTAGACTATTAATGAGATATATTGGTGAGTTACTGCCCCTGAATACTCCTTAAAAGTAGATAGGTTCTATTAAGTGTTTTCCTCTGTTTTTATCGTTGTTTCCTTTGCACAACATGCTAGCAATGTTATCCCACTATCGCTTTATATGATTATTAAATTACTATATCTCGACAGATCTACGGTATATGCAATGGGTACTTATTTGTAAAATAATGTTATCACTTAATTATCACGATTTTGATAAAATCACATTTATCATACCGCAACATCTGGTAGGGAACAACAGTAAAACAAAGGATTCTAATTAAAAGGACCTGTTCACATTTTGGAATAAATGGGACTTTATCTGCCAAGGGAGGTAATAGAAAATTACAGATGTCTCTCATTGTGTTTATTAATAATTTTCAACATAATAAGGTTAAAATACACAATATGACCATTAAATACAATATTTGAATAGGAGTGCTTTACAATGCCCAGTGTATCTTACTTGACAATGGAAGTCGTGATAGCGCAGTGGATGCGCGTTCGCTTCAGGTGCGAAAGGTCCGGAGTTCGAGCCCCACTGGAGACGTTACGATTGTGCCCTTAGGCAAGGCATTTAAATTCCACGTTGCCTCTTCTCTCTCCCTCGTGGCGATGGATTCCATCAGGAATGAGGTCTCGAGAGTGATTTATATAAGTTGAAATAACTTGTTTCGCAATCGAGCTAAAATAAATTTGTATAGACTTGACAATATTATGTCTGAAAATTGTATAAAAAAAAAAATTTATGTATGTAGTACATTGTGCCTATTGCTTAGTTTATACAAATTTATTTTGGCTCGATTGCGAAACAAGTTCATACAGCTTATATTAATCACTCTCGAGACCTCATTCTTGATGGAATCCATTGCCACGAGGGAGAGAGAAGAGGCAACGTGGAATTTAAGTGGCTTTCCTAAGGACACAATCGTAATGACTACAGCTGGGCGTGAATATTCCTGGTCTGAAGCGAACGAAGCGCTAACACGATTTCTATTGCTTATCAGCAGTATGGAGATAAACAGTTTATACAGCTACCTAACACGCCAAGTACACCACCAGATGTATAACACAGCTACCTAACACTGTGCCAAGTACACCATCAGATGTATAACACAGTTACCTAACACGCTGTGCCAAGTACACCACCAGATGTATAACACAGCTACCTAACACGCCAAGTACACCACCAGATGTATAACACAGCTACAACACGCCAAGTACACCACCAGATGTTAACACAGCTACCTAACACGCCAAGTACACCACCAGATGTATAACACAGCTACCTAACACGCCAAGTACACCACCAGATGTATAACACAGCTACCTAACACGCCAAGTACACCACCAGATGTATAACACAGCTACCTAACACGCCAAGTACACCACCAGATGTATAACACAGCTACCTAACACGGCCAAGTACACCACCAGATGTATAACACAGCTACCTAACACGCTGTGCCAAGTACACCACCAGATGTATAACACAGCTACCTAACACGCCAAGTACACCACCAGATGTATAACACAGCTACCTAACACGCCAAGTACACCACCAGATGTATAACACAGCTACCTAACACCGCCAAGTACACCACCAGATGTATAACACAGCTACCTAACACGCCAAGTACACCACCAGATGTATAACACAGCTACCTAACACGCCAAGTACACCACCAGATGTATAACACGCACCTAACATGCAAGTACACCACCAGAGTATAACCCAGCTACCTAACACGCCAAGTACACCACCAGATGTATAACACAGCTACCTAACATGCAAGTACACCACAGATGTATAACACAGCTACCTAACACGCTGTGCCAGTACACCACCAGATGTATAACACATTTGATAACAATGAATAAAAATAGAGATCTGAGTTACACAGATCTATCTAACACTCTCACATTGGAAACATCAACATGTATATCTACCATCAGTCTAACACCTATTGCAAACATTGAATACACATGTATATCTACCATCAGTCTAACACTCTCACATTAAACATCAACATGTATATCTACCATCAGTCTAACACTCTCACATTGGAAACAGTTAATCACCAGGTTATAACACACAGTCACACTCTCACCATGTACAACATTGTATAACACGTCTATCTACCACAGTACAACCACCACATGGAAACATTCTAATCGACAGTACACTACCATCAGTCTAACACTCTCACATTGGAAACACAACAGATGTATAACACCATCAGATAAACAATCCAATTAAAATCAACTGTATATCTACCATCAGTCTAACACTCTCACATTGGAATAATCAACATGTATATCTACCATCAGTCTAACACTCTCACATTGGAAACAGTTTAATCAACATGTATATCTACCACAGTCTAACACTCTCACATTGGAAACATTTAATCAACATGTATATCTACCATCAGTCTAACACTCTCACATTGGAAACATTTTAATCAACATGTATATCTACCATCGGTTAAAGCAGCATTACATCGTAATAAAGGATGTTTTGGGTAAAATATAAATACTAATGTGTGTGTGTTTATAAAACTCGAAATAGTCGCTCAGAAACGATAAAATTCCAATAAATTTAAACCGTCGTATACGCGAATTTGTTTTATCAACACCCGAAATGTAAACACGCACAGCGCGCATGCGTCAAACAACAGAGGGTGTAGAAAACAACATATATATTTTGAACATGAAATACTATCTATCTTCCTCTAATGTCGAACCCCTCGCGGTGATGTAGAAATGTCCCTAAAAGACTTAGCTACCAGAGGTATGAATCAACATATCAAGTAATTTAATTAAAAAGACAACGTGGGACAATGCATTCCGAATGTAAACAAGTGCGTGACCGATCGACTCGGAAAGTCCTACTTTCGGTTTTGAGTTTGTTTTATCGCAAAAAAACACTGTTTACCAAATGAACATAAGCATACACAGTATAATGTTAGAATGTGTAGCAGCATTGCTACCCATACGTAAAATTTTAATTTTTCAAATATCTTTTATTTCATACGATGTAATGCTGCTTTAAACACTCTTCATATATTTATGACTTATTTTTCATTGCATGCAAATTGTATATGTATTATTATGATGATGAGCTATGTAATGCTTAAAGCAACATTACATCGCATATAGCCAAAACATGCATTGTTCACGTATAAATACATTGCTACTACAAATTCTTCTATATACATTCGAATACAAATATTGAATCGATAAACAGTGTGTTTGTGGTCTACAAACTTTCAAAAGTGAATGTAGGATTTCATATACCTGTCATCTATGCTCCTGAATTGGCATTTCTTTGTCATTGCAGTCAATACTAATCGATTGATACTGTCGCTTAGAGATAATAAACGTAACTAAGATTTGTCTACAAATAAATATACATAGGCACAAATGTGAGCTATAACGGTACACAGGTTGTATTACGCATGTATGTCGACCCTGTTTACATTATTTTGTTATGTAAACACACCTCGTATACGACGCTTGTTTATTAGTTGAAATACTCAATTTATGAGGCAAATATTTGAGAGAGAAAAGTATACCATATAATAGGAAATTACATTCTGTATAAATTTGCGTTTTCACTGATGTAGTGTCGCTTTAAGTCTAATAAACAATCTGTTCTGATAATATGAATAATTGGCCTCTTGTTGTGTGAAGTAAAGAGTGGATTTATTCCATCTCGCCTTCACGCGATAGCTGGAATTTTCACCTCACAATCTATGCTCTTTAGGTGTGATACAGAGTGCTAGGTCAGACTCGGACGTGTCGTCCGTCGGTCTCCCGGCACCGCGATCCAGAACCACATCAGCCGCTCCTTCTGCCAGACCATGGGGCTATGGCGGTACCAACACCAAGCGACCAGCATCAAAGACACCGGTAGCTACACCCAGAAGTGTGAGTTCCTGGTTTATATATCAGTGAGATAATTAGGATATATTGTTTCAGTAGACATTGTATGAGCAAATTCTATTTCAATCACAAGATTCTTATTTTAGTGTTTATTTCTAGAGTGGGGAAAAAAGGGCAGGGTGGTTATAATAGGGGCAGTGTGCATTACGAGGTGCGGAAGGGCCCGGGGGGTATTTTGGGTTAGCCCCTAGAACATTGTGCTAATTTTTGGTGATTTATCAAAAGGGCAATACATATAGGTGAAAAGGGCAGACAACTTCTAAGTTATATAGGTTTGCCCGCTCGAAGGCACCTGTTCAGGCTTATATATATAACTTATAGCACCAATATGTACTGCCCTTTTGATAAATCACCAAAACTTAGCATAATTTATATTTATATATTTATTTTTTTTATATGAAAATGCTCAAATTATATTTCAATCACAAGGTTCCTATTTTACGGGTTTAGTAGAAAAATGGGCAGGGTGTGTCGGAAAAGAGCCATGGTGCATTTTGAGGCAATGGTCCTACGCTTATCACATGAACTATATATACATCTCTCGATAGCTCTCCTTACTGGAGGTAAATAAACTTACATTTCTGTTTTGTGAATTTCAGATACCCCAGTACAACCTACGACACCGGAGATCCAAATCTAATAATGAAACATGGCTGGACCATAGACCGCAGGGACCACTCAACATGGGTATCTTGTTTATAGCTTCCTTCTTACTGAGCAGGCACCAGCTCCAGACCTTCTATATCAGACCCATCCTCAGACCCCAGGGACCACTCTTATTGGAGCAGGCACCAGCTCCAGACCTTCTATATATCAGACCCATCCTTAGACCCCAGGGACCACTCTTACTGGAGCAGCCACCAACTCCAGACCTTCTATATCAGATCCATCCTTAGACCCCAGGGACCACTCTTACTGGAGCAGGCACCAGCTCCAGATCTTCTATATCAGACCCATCCTTAGACCCCAGGGACCACTCTTACTGGAGCAGGCACCAGCTCCAGATCTTCTATATCAGACCCATCCTTAGACCCCAGGGACCACTCTTATTGGAGCAGGCACCAGCTCCAGACCTTCTATATCAGACCCATCCTCAGACCCAGGGACCATTCTTATTGGAGCAGGCACCAGCTCCAGACCTTCTATATCAGATCCATCCTTAGACCCCAGGGACCACTCTTATTGGAGCAGGCACCAGCTCCAGACCTTCTATATCAGATCCATCCTTAGACCCCAGGGACCACTCTTACTGGAGCAGGCACCAACTCCAGACCTTCTATATCAGATCCATCCTTAGACGCCAGGGACCACTCTTACTGGAGCAGCCACCAGCTCCAGACCTTCTATATCAGATCCATCCTTAGACCCCAGGGACCACTCCTATTGGCGCAGGCACCCGTCTTATATGCGAGTGCAGGCCAAAACCATTATTTCAGGACTAAAGTAGGATGGTAGTCGAGTATGGATGATACTCAGTGAGAGACATCTGTGAGTTACTGCCCCTGAATACTCCCCTAAAAGTAGATAGGTTCTATTAAGTGTTTTCCTTTGTTCTTATCGTTGTTTCCTTTGCTAATGAGGGACATCTGTGAGTTACTGCCCCTGAATACTCCCCTAAAAGTAGATAGCTCCTATTAAGTGTTTTCCTTTGTTCTTATCATTGTTTCCTTTGCTAATGAGGGACATCTGTCAGTTACTGCCCCTGAATACTCCCCTAAAAGTAGATAGGTCCTATTAAGTGTTTTCCTTTGTTCTTATCGTTGTTTCCTTTGCTAATGAGGGACATCTGTCAGTTACTGCCCCTGAAAACTCTCCTAAGCGTAGATAAGTCCTATTAAGTGTTTTCCTTTGTTCTTATCGTTGTTTCCTTTGCTAATGAGGGACATCTGTCAGTTACTGCCCCTGAATACTCCCCTAAGCGTAGATAGGTCCTATTAAGTGTTTTCCTTTGTTCTTATCGTTGTTTCATTTGCTAATGAGGGACATCTGTCAGTTACTGCCCCTGAATACTCCCTAAAAGTAGATAGGTCCTATTAAGTGTTTTCCTTTGTTCTTATCGTTGTTTCCTTTGCTAATGAGGGACATCTGTCAGTTACTGCCCCTGAATACTCCCCTAAAAGTAGATAGCTCCTATTAAGTGTTTTCCTTTGTTCTTATCGTTGTTTCATTTGCTAATGAGGGACATCTGTCAGTTACTGCCCCTGAATACTCCCTAAAAGTAGATAGGTCCTATTAAGTGTTTTCCTCTGTTCTTATCGTTGTTTCCATTGCACAACATGCTAGCAATTTTATCTCACTATCGCTTCTTATGAGTATTAAATTACTATATCTCAACAGATCTCCTACAGTATATACAATGGGCACTTATTTGTAAAATAATGTTATCACTTAATTATCACGTTTTTGATAAATAATATCACTTAATTAACACGTTTTGGATAAATAATATCATTTAATTAACACGTTTTGGATAAATAATATCATTTAATTAACACGTTTTTGATAAATAATATCACTTAATTAACACGTTTTTGATAAAATCACATTCATCATACCGCAACATCTGGTTAGGGAACAACAGTAAAACAAAGGCTTCTAACTAACCGGACATATTCGCATTTTGGAATAAATCAGGCTATCTGCCAAGGGAGGTAATAGAAAATTAGATGTCTGTTCTACCTCCTTAAAGGACAGACATCTTTCTCACCTATCATTGTATCACATGTCCCTGATAGGGTTTTGCTACTCAAGGCGTGGATCATAGATAGCTGTGAAAAGTTCTAACAGCAGCGTGCTAGAATACTCGGGTCCGCCTCTGTGGTCTAGTGGTTACGGTCGCTGACTTGTATACCACTGTAACCTATCATCACTGATGGTCACGGGTTCGAGCCCCGCTCAGACCGTGTCTCATTTATATGAAAAGTTGGCAGTTTCTTACGGAGGTTGGTGCACCAAGTACTGGTTAACCGTTGGAGCCTGCCCAGGAAAGGTGTTGTTAGGTAAAGTGCCCGCCGGCAATATAGCCCGAAATGGTGCTGATGCAGGCGTAAAACCCGAAATATATAGTAGAATACTCGGCCATAGATTTAAGGATGGGATCGAATACCTGGCATTCGAATATTCGATGAATATTTCACATCATATCCTAATATTTTCCTACCCGACCTCTATTCACCGGTGCATGCGTGTATTTTACACCTTGTGAAATTGGCTTCTATTGACATGGATTTAGCCAATGCTTCTAAAACAACACCTTGTACAAAGTTTCAAAGACACCTGCGGGCGAGTGAGATTGGGAACAGGTGGCCAATTTTTCGCACTTAAACAAACACCTGAGGAGGTGCGAATCAGAGGACTTTATGGATTGAAATAACCAATGTTAAAACAAAAACTGAAAATAATTTGGTTTTTTTTGTATTCGAATACCGAAATAGGATTCGGTCAGGTATTTGGATATTCGGTCCCATCCGTAACGGGAATAATATGTAACTTTTTGAAAACACGAGAATAAATTTGTAAGAACATGTTGTTTTTGCAGACACGGTGTTACAACCGAACTTGAAGAACAAGAAATCTGTGAGTAAGCTCGAAACCCGGGACACGAAGGTGGCGTCCAAGTACATGCTCACTGATCATGGAATGGGATCGGACGGTGAATTTCAAACGAGATACTTTAAAGTGAGTGGTCGGTGCTTGCACGCATGTTTACTGGTTTTTAGCAGTTTCATACAAATTTAGCTTGATTGCAAAACAAGTTCTTACAATACGAGTTAAAACGCTCTGGAGGCCTCGTGATGGAATCCATCGCCACGAGAGAGAAATTAGGAAATGTGGAATTTAAGTGCCTTGCAGATTTGTGGTATCGTATTCTACCGTAGATCGTTACTTGTAATAACTTCTTGCTTTGAGAATAGGGAGGAGTTATTCCCTATAGAATGAAAAATGGACTCCGTGGCTGAATGGTTGTGGTCTTTGGTTTCCAATCACACTGCTGTTGGTTCGAATCCCATTGGAGGTGTCAAATTATATCGTGTGAGGAAGATACCCAGCTGACTTGCAGGAGGTTGGTGGTTCTACCTGGGTGTCTGTCCGTGCCTGAAATAATGCTCGATGGGGCAGCCGGAGTGTTTTCGCCACCACCAATAGCGGGAGAATTGGCATATGACCTACATGTAAGCTGTTTGTGCGACTTTTAACCTCAAAATCATAATGAACTGGAAGCTTTCTGCAAGACAAGCTTGATCCCCGAGTGTTGTTGTTGTTTTAGGGAGATGTGATACCTACAACGGGCGGCGGAGCTTCAGTCGTGTTCAACGACGTAGAGATCCACAAGCAGAAGGAGCCCGGCACGAGGAAGCGCCGCAGCTCGTGCCCCCAGCCGACGGACTTTGACGGAGAGTGGACGGACGCGGAGGAACGCTGTGCAATAGCAATAGAGGGACACCGGAGAAAGTAAGCATGTTTCCTGTCAACACTGCCACATAGAACTGCCCCCTCAATGCCATTACCAATACCCCATACACTGACCCCGTTATAGGGGTTTGTCGAGAGCAGAATGGCAGGGCACAACCCCGCCTTTTTGCTTTTAAAAAAAAAAAAATATTTTGTATAAGTTTCAACAGGCAAGTGCCTTCGGGCGGGCACACTTATATAGCTTAGAACTTGTCCACCCTTTTCACCAAAATGTACTGCCATTATCCCATACTGCCTCTTTGATCAGTTACCATAAGTTAGCTAAAGCCACTATACCCCCTCCCGCACCTCAAAATGCACCTTGTTCCCTTTTCTGACCCACAAAGCAACGCCTACAGTGAACATAGCCCTTCAAGATATATTCCTGTTCATAAGTATGTGAGTATCCGTAGACAGTCTAGTGATGTACACACGTATGTTCATTTCATTGCTGTTATTATTTCTTACGGAGAAATGGAGCTTCGGAGAGGGCCGAATGAACGCAAGACTAACCTAGTATTATATTATAATCTTCAATTACATTAAAGCGACACTACATCGGTGAAAACCCAAATGTCTGCAGAATGTATTTTCCTAGTATATTTGTATAATTTTTTTCCAAATATTTGCCTCAACAACTGAGTATTTCAACAAATAAACAAACGTCGTATGCACGGTTTGTTTACTTAACAAAATAATGTAAATAGGGTCGACATTCATGCGTAATACAACCTGTGTCTACCAAATAACAAGATTTATTGTACATATTTACCGTTATATCTCACATGTGTGCATATTTATTTGTAGACTAATCTTAGTTAAATTATCTCTAAGCAAAAAGTATCGCGTGTTTAGTATTGACTCCAATGACAAACAAATGTCAATTCAGGGGCGCGGATGACCGTTATACAAAATCCTTCTTTCACTTTTGAAAATTTGTATATCACAAAAACACTGTTTATTGATTCAATATTAGTGTTCGAATGTATTCAGAAGAATTTGTGGTAGCTATGCATTTATATGTGAAAAAATGCAGTTTATTTGCTTTTTGCGATGTAATGTCGCTTTAAAAAGGATATTTTTCATTACTGCTAAAAATGTTTAATGATGATTTTGTAAGAAATGCTATTGTATGATAGCAACTTTTTTTAGAAATTGTGGCGGATCAGTTTAAGCAGGAATATATCTTTATGCATTCCCGGTGATTCTGTTTATCCATTGGCCGAGTGGTTCGGTCTGTGACTTCAAATCACTTGCCCCTCACCGCTGTAGGTTCGAATCCGACTTGGGGATATGAGAAAGCTATCCAACTGGCTTGCAGAAGGTTGGTGGTTCTATCCAGGTACCCGTCCGTGCCTGAATTACTACAGGGAGGTGCACTTGTGGTCTCCCTCCATCAATAATCACCATGGCCTTAGCTGTTGGTATGATCTGTGTTTGTGGTCTCCCTCCAATAATCACCATGGCCTAAGCTGTTGGTATGATCTGTGTTTGTGGTCTCCCTCCAATAATCACCATGGCCTAAGCTGTTGGTATGATCTGTGTTTGTGGTCTCCCTCCATCAATAATCACCGTGGCCTAAGCTGTTGGTATGATCTGTGTTTGTGGTCTCCCTCCATCAATAATCACCGTGGCCTAAGCTGTTGGTATGATCTGTGTTTGTGGTCTCCTGTACATATTAAGCAGCCAGTTCCCAGAATCCCAATATGTTGTTTTACTATACATTTTGACATCTATTAAGCAGCCATTTTCCAGAGTCCCAATATGTTGTTTTACTATACATTTTGACATCTATTAAACAGACACCTGTGCTAAGCAGCCACTTTCATGATTCCCAATATGTTGTTTTATTATACATTTCACCTCTATTAAGCAGACACCTGTGCTAAGCAGCCACTTTCATGATTCCCAATATGTTGTTTTATTATACATTTCACCTCTATTAAGCAGACACCTGTGCTAAGCAGCCACTTTCATGATTCCCAATATGTTGTTTTATTATACATTTCACCTCTATTAAGCAGACACCTGTGCTAAGCAGCCACTTTCTGTGATTCCTGTAGCTGGCTGCTTAACCCTTTCAACCCCACAGGCCTCTAAATAGGCTTATGAAAAGTGTAACGAGCCGTCTCATCAGGATCTGCACTTTTTTGCCAGTAATAATTATTACTATTTTTAGATAAAATTACCCATTTTGATAAATGAACTGGTCCAAATGTAATTTTCTTATTAATTTATTGGTCTAAAAATAGCATGCACCAGTCCATGTCAGTTACTTGGGGTTGAATGGGTTAATAGCATGCACCAGTCCATGTCAGTTAATTGGGGTTGAATGGGTTAATAGCATGCACCAGTCCATGTCAGTTACTTGGGGTTGAATGGGTTAATATCATACACCAGTCCATGTCAGTTACTTGGGGTTGAATGGGTTAATATCATACACCAGTCCATGTCAGTTACTTGGGGTTGAATGGGTTAATATCATACACCAGTCCATGTCAGTTACTTGGGGTTGAATGGGTTAATATCATACACCAGTCCATGTCAGTTACTTGGGGTTGAATGGGTTAATATCATGCACCAGTCCATGTCAGTTACTTGGGGTTGAATGGGTTAATATCATGCACCAGTCCATGTCAGTTACTTGGGGTTGAATGGGTTAATATCATGCACCAGTCCATGTCAGTTACTTGGGGTTGAATGGGTTAATATCATGCACCAGTCCATGTCAGTTACTTGGGGTTGAATGGGTTAATATCATACACCAGTCCATTTCAGTTACTTGGGGTTGAATGGGTTAATATCATGCACCAGTCCATGTCAGTTACTTGGGGTTGAATGGGTTAATATCATGCACCAGTCCATGTCAGTTACTTGGGGTTGAATGGGTTAATATCATGCACCAGTCCATGTCAGTTACTTGGGGTTATGGGTTAATAATCACCAGTCCATGTCAGTTACTTGGGGTTGAATGGGTTAATATCATGCACCAGTCCATGTCAGTTACTTGGGGTTGAATGGGATAATATCATACACCAGTCCATGTCAGTTACTTGGGGTTGAATGGGTTAATATCATGCACCAGTCCATGTCAGTTACTTGGGGTTGAATGGGTTAATAGCATGCACCAGTCCATGTCAGTTACTTGGGGTTGAATGGGTTAATATCATACACCAGTCCATGTCAGTTACTTGGGTTAATTAACACAGGTTTGACTACATTAAACCCCCAAAACAAAACAAAGTACATATGCAAACAACTGTTCTTACCAGGAGAAGCAAGGGGTCACCCGGGACCGTATCCCTCGATTGTATACAGTAGGTAAAATTGGCTAATCAGAAAAATTAACACCCAAAGAGCTTACATGTATATAATATGTTTTTTTCATACTTGCTGTATGGCTGGATTTGCTATGATACCAATAACATTGCAGGTTTTGCAATTACCTCCCTTGGCATTGAAGTCTGATTTATCCCGAAAATTTATGCTGGTCGCATTAGCTTATTCAAACTTATTTGTGCTCGTTTGCGAAACAAGTTCTTACAACTTGTATTACTCACTCTCGAGACCTCATTCCTGATGGAATCCATCGTCACGGGGGAGAGAAAAGAGGCAATGTGGAATTTAAATGCCTTACCCAAGGCCTTAAAGGGCACCATCGTAACAGTTCCAATGGGGCTTGAACTCCAGCCATTTCGCACCTGAGCGAACGCGCTACCACTATAGCTACGCACTATCACGACTTGTTAGTCACTTTAGTTGGAATCCTTTGTTTTTCTTGTTGTCTGTTCACTAAATCTCATTTTTTATCAAAATTATGATAATTAATTTATAGCACATAAAATGTTACAGTAATGTGTACCCATTAGATATACTGTACAGTAGCATACATGTCAAGATTTAATAATTATTAGATGAGAAATTCAAAACAGATGAATATTTATAGCATGTTGTGCAAAGGAAACAACGATGAAAACGGAGGAAACCAATTAAAAATACCTATCCATCCTCCTTAAAGGAGTATTCAAGGGGAGGTAACTGACCAGTGTCTCTCATTCTATGATACACCTTTCAATTACTTGGAATATGATTCCCTGCTTTATGCAGGGTTCCCGCTGTCTGGCCCCATTTGCAACATAAAACAAACAATGGAGCTAAGTTTTGTGAATTGACGAAAATATTTGTTTGACACATTTTTTTTTGGCACATGTTGAATATTTATCTGTGACCTATATGGCTCTTAGTGGGCTCCAAGTTTTTCAATTTGTGACAGAAGTGGCACAGACAAATATACAGACAGAGGGAACCCCCTGCTTTATGTAGGTTAATGGATTCGAGAATGGATGCATATTGCACGAAATCCAGAGCCTTTTTTACTTTTAACAACTTTTGCTTAATCCGAGTTTACAGAGGAAAATTAGCTATTTATGTATGTAACAATTACAATCAAATTATGTCCGCCTCCGTGGTCGAGTGGTTACGGTCGCTGACTTGTATACCACTGTAACCATCACTGGTTCGAGCCCCACTCTGGCCGTGTCTCATTTATATGAAAAAGTTGGCAGTTTCTTACTGAGGTTGGTGCACCCAAGTACTGGTTAACCGCTGGAGCCTGCCCAGGAAAGGTGTTGTTAGGTAAACTGCCCGCTGGCGATATAGCCCGAAATGGTGCTGATGCAGGCGTAAAACCAGAAATATAACACAACATAACAAATTGTGTTTAAAGAAAATCACCCATTGTGAACTGACTCCCGTTGAGGTGGTTGTGGGGCAAAAAAATGATAAAACAAAATCAATGAAAATCTGATCAATGAAAAAGTGACTGAAAATATTGTTGTTAAGCTGAAAACATTCATCAATCCCGTGATCATGTTAACCACTGGACCACTGACTTGTCTGGTTGAAACAGGGATCATTCTAGAGGACGATGTGGGCGAAATAGTCGCCCTAGGGACCCTGAATGGCCCATTATAAAGCACTCCTATTCAAATGTTGTATTTAATGGTTGTACTGTGCATTTTAACCCTATTTTGGAGAAGTATATTAAAGAACACCATTTAAGGAAGCGATCACGCGCTTTCTCACTTCTCCCAAAAATTCTGACCTAGAATGAACCCCGTTGAAAGCAGTGGAAAAACACATTTTATTTATCATTGCTTTGCACGTGTGGTACCTAGCCGCTGCATGTTGAAATGTTGTCATAACAAACGTTTTCGGACTCGATCTGTGGGTGCTATCTCAGCGCACCGTTCTGGCACCATTTAGCACTTGGCCTAAAATAAAAAGAATATTGGTTTGTTTTAAGTGAATGATCGAATAATATTTCACTCGTGAACATAGAAAACTATTGTTATCACTCGTGATGATAAGCTTTCAATGATCATTCGGTGAAATATAATTCGATCAATCGCTGAAACAAACAAATTATCCTCTTATTATTTAATAATTAACATTTCTTTCTTTAAAAGGAGAAGTCGACCGACGCCGGAGTCCAGGGTTTGATACTACACCGAACGCTCAGTGCTGGAAACAATCGTCGGCGTTATGGGATTACAACACGTGAAAAACAATTCTATAAAGTACAACAAATCCGCCAGATATTTATCAGTTTGTCGTAGCATCTCTCATCCGACACTAGGATATTTTTGTTTTAACTCGTGGAAATACAACTTTCGGTTCATGGAGTATGTATTTCGGTGATCACTGATGAAATAAAATCCTATCTTACACTAATAAACACAAATCTTCTCTTTCTTTTTATGATTTCCAATGACTTTGGCTAATATAATAGTTGTTTTCAAATTTTATTCATTTTTACTGCCCTGTCTGGAGCCTCATTGCACTACGTCACACAACCACTTCTCTTAGTGTGAACGTCCGTAATAAGAAATAGTTCCTGTATAATTTTCAAGTTAGTTTCTATTTGCTGTCAAAATTTAAAAAACTACAAGACGAAACAAATTCATTAGAATATATTATTTTATAATTAACTGTTAAAAATATAAAAGTACATCCGTGCAGGAACACGATCGGTGACGGAGAAAATGCCATATTTCATCGTTTCAAAGTGGTGGTGTAAGGATAGAGTTGTCTTTCTCTGAGTAAACTTCAATCATTGGAAACCATAAAAGAAATTTTCCATCCCCACAAGAAAGAAAAAGACAAACGGCACTGTGTTTTTGCTGTTACAGAAATATTCCCGTAGATTTTTTGGAGTGTACCGGTAGTTGATTTCTTTAGATTGACTTTATTAATTGGTGCTACGATTCCTTGCATATATGCTTACAAATTATGCTGTGTTAATAAACTGTTATTCATATTTTATACCGCCAGTATACTCGCAATATTCTCGTGTAAGTATGTCGCCAAACTATCGGTTACATCGTATTATGCCAGTATACAATACATGTACGTTATAATCAGGGTTCACTTTGTCTGCACCACTTCTGTCGCCAATTGAAAAACACCGGAGCCAATTAAAAAAACTTGGAGCCAACTAAGAGCCATATAGTTCACAAATAAATATTTGACAAAACATGTGCCAAAAAAAAAAATGTTGCGCCAATATTTGTTTTTTGTCGCAATTGGCGACCGACAGCGGGAACCCTGATAATGTATGTCGTATAAACACTAAAGTCTCTAGCTTGTGCCCCTGGACCATCATTATTTTTTGTGGCATTACATTCAGGCATGAAGTTACAGGATGAATCACTTTTTGGTACTTGACTATTGCCATACATACCTCTCTATAAGTGTATACTCTAATTTATTTGACAATATGTTGTATATAGCAATCTGCTTTGTGTAAATAGATCTATTTTAAATGTTTTGCAATGAAATATAGAATTTGTATGGGTGAAATAAAATATGTTATTCCACTGGTTGAAAGCATTTGGAATAACACAGTTTATTCCTCACTGGTTTGTTCATGTGGATCCGTGGTCGAGTGGTTAAGGTTGCTGACTTGTATACCACTGTAACCTATCATCACTGATGGTCCGCTGGAGCCTACCCAGGAAAGGTGTTAAGTAAACTGCCCGCCGGCGATATAGCCCAAAATGGTGCTGATGCAGGCGTAAAACCCGAAATATAACCTAACATAATTGTTCATGTGGTACCTAGCGGCCTGCGTGTTGAAATGTTGACAAGGCGAACCGTTTCGGAATGGAGCTTTCGGTGTCATTTATTGTCACAAGAGTTCTCGCACCAATTAGCTCACGGTTGCATTTTCCATCATAAAAACCATTTTAACCCTTTTAATAAAAGAGATTTGTTTAACTGAACGATCAAATTATGTTTCATTCATGACCATAGAACATATTAGCATATTTAACGCAATATTGAGGACTGTGTGTGTTTTATGTTTATTTATCGTCGCTACCGGTTGCCCATATGAGCGACGCCTCCTGAAGAGATTAGTTATTTTAGATTTTGGAGGATAGTGCATGATACAGACAGACCAATTCCAGAATCTCCTCTGGTTCTTTTACGTGCACGGTGTAAAGCACCGACACAAGACCTCGGTTTAACGTCCCATTTTATTAGGGTCAGACAGGGGATCAAACCTGCGGTCCCTGGATTACCAGTCCAGCATGTTACCACTGGACTATAGATCCGTCTGTATTGAGGACGATACCATTACACTAAGATATAGTGAAACACGCTTTTATTTTGACTAAGTGATTGTATCTCATTATACCTGGGCGATACCAACTACCTGGATCTCATTATACCTGGGCGATACCAACTACCTGGATCTCATTATACCTGGGCGATACCAACTACCTGGATCTCATTATACCTGGGCGATACCAACTACCTGGATCTCATTATACCTGGGCGATACCAACTACCTGGATCACCTATATCGTGTTTATTCTATTGGGGTTTCTGTTTATACACATATTTCTCATATCGCGTTGGACCAGTACGGTCAGTGAAATATGATTTGATCATCAGCTGAAACAAACAAATATCCAGGCACGTTTTCCTTTATGTACATGCGAACTTTAAACAATATCCTTTTGAAACTAAGTTCTTTAATAAAAATGATCATCTTGTGACTGTTGTCTACAGAATTTGCTTACACTGTCCTCCCTAGGCTGCAAGGGGTACACTGCCCCTAGGCTGCAGGGGTACATTGCCCCTAGGCTGCAGGGGTACACTGTCCCTAGCCTGCAGGGGTACATTGCCCCTAGGCTGCAAGGGGTACATTGCCCCTAGGCTGCAGGGGTACACTGTCCCTAGCCTGCAGGGGTACACTGTCCCTAGGCTGCAAGGGGTACTTAGCCCCTAGGCTGCAGGGGTACACTGCCCCTAGCCTGCATGGGGTACACTGCCCCTACATGTTTTAAACTTTATGAAACCTCTTACGAGTTCGGGCGTGGGCCACACAATGTAAAAATAAACCAATCAAACAAATCGTTTGGCTAGTGTTTGATTAGCCAAACCCGGGTACAAGGTCACCTCCACTAAGCAGCCATCCCCTAAGTGGTCTCATCCACTAAGCAGCCAAACCTGTGTACGTGGTCACCTCCACTAAGCATCCAAACCCATGTACGTGGTCACCTCCACTAAGCATCCAAACCCATGTACGTGGTCACCTCCACTAAGCATCCAAACCCATTTACATGGTCACCTCCACTAAGCATCCAAACCCATTTAGGTGGTCACCTCCACTAAGCATCCAAACCCATGTACATGGTCACCTCCACTAAGCATCCAAACCCATGTACGTGGTCACCTCCACTAAGCATCCAACCTGTATTAAGCAGCCAATTGTTGATTTATTTATACATCACCCTCTTTTAAACAGCCACCTGTGCTAAGTAGCCTCTCTGTGATTCCATTGGCTGGTTGCTTAAGACAGGTTTGACCTGTGGAATTTTGCAAAGGTATGTTTTTAGTTTTATCGTATTTATTGCAAATCGATGTCCTACACAATACATAGCATGAAAATACAAAGTTTGTTCTGGGACAATGGAGAGCAGAGCCAATTGTGGCCCTGGGGATCGGATCAAGTCTCTGTGTGTGTGTTGGAGTGACGAGTGAAATAGGGTCATCTGGACTTATACTGTGATCATTTCATGTATGTCCATGTCATATTGTTTTGCTGTGTGTACGTACGTGTGTGTGTGTATATGTTATTATCATTATTGATACGCGTGTGTTTAATTGACATGTGCGTTTATCATTGACTTCAGTGTGTTTATCATTGATTTAACATTGACTTCAGTGTGTTTAACATTGACTTCAGTGTGTTTATCATTGATTTAACATTGACTTCAGTGTGTTTATCATTGATTTAACATTGACTTCAGTGTGTTTATCATTGATTTAACATTGACTTCAGTGTGTTTAACATTGACTTCAGTGTGTTTATCATTGATTTAACATTGACTTCAGTGTGTTTATCATTGATTTAACATTGACTTCAGTGTGTTTATCATTGATTTAACATTGACTTCAGTGTGTTTAACATTGACTTCAGTGTGTTTATCATTGATTTAACATTGACTTCAGTGTGTTTATCATTGATTTAACATTGACTTCAGTGTGTTTATCATTGATTTAACATTGACTTCAGTGTGTTTAACATTGACTTCAGTGTGTTTATCATTGATTTAACATTGACTTCAGTGTGTTTATCATTGATTTAACATTGACTTCAGTGTGTTTATCATTGATTTAACATTGACTTCAGTGTGTTTATCATTGATTTAACATTGACTTCAGTGTGTTTATCATTGATTTAACATTGACTTCAGTGTGTTTATCATTGATTTAACATTGACTTCAGTGTGTTTATCATTGATTTAACATTGACTTCAGTGTGTTTATCATTGACTTCAGTGTGTTTATCATTGACTTCAGTGTGTTTATCATTGACTTCAGTGCGTTTATCATTGATTTAGCATTGACATGCGTGTTTATCATTGATTTAACATTGACTTCAGTGTGTTTATCATTGATTTAACATTGACTTCAGTGTGTTTATTATTGATTTAGCATTAACTTCAGTGCGTTTATCATTGATTTAACATTGACTTCAGTGTGTTTATCATTGATTTAACATTGACTTCAGTGTGTTTAGCATTGACTTCAGTGCGTTTATCGTTGATTTAGCATTGACATGCGTGTTTATCATTGATTTAACATTGACTTCAGTGTGTTTATCATTGACTTCAGTGCGTTTATCATTGATTTAGCATTGACTTCAGTGCATTTATCATTGACATGCGTGTTTATCATTGACATGCGTGTTTATTGATTTAGCATTGACATGTGCGTTTATCATTGATTTAGCATTGACATGTGCGTTTATCATTGATTTAGCATTGACATGTGCGTTTATCATTGACATGTGCATTTATCATTGATTTATCATTGACATGTGCGTTTATCATTGACCTGTGCATTTATCATTGATTTAGCATTGACATGCGTGTTTATCATTGACATGTGCATTTATCATTGACATGTGCATTTATCATTGATTTAGCATTGACATGTGCATTTATCATTGATTTAACATTGACTTCAGTGTGTTTATCATTGATTTAACATTGACTTCAGTGTGTTTAGCATTGATTTAACATTGACTTCAGTGTGTTTATCATTGATTTAACATTGACTTCAGTGTGTTTAGCATTGACTTCAGTGTGTTTATCATTGATTTAACATTGACTTCAGTGTGTTTATCATTGATTTAACATTAACTTCAGTGTGTTTATCATTGATTTAACATTGACTTCAGTGTGTTTATCATTGATTTATCATTGACTTCAGTGTGTTTATTATTGATTTAACATCGACTTCAGTGTGTTTATCATTGATTTAACATTGACTTCAGTGTGTTTATCATTGATTTAACATTGACTTCAGTGTGTTTATCATTGATTTAACATTGACTTCAGTGTGTTTATCATTGATTTAACATTGACTTCAGTGTGTTTATCATTGATTTAACATTGACTTCAGTGTGTTTATTATTGATTTAACATTGACTTCAGTGTGTTTATCATTGATTTAACATTGACTTCAGTGTGTTTATCATTGATTTACATTGACTTCAGTGTGTTTATCATTGACTTCAGTGCGTTTATCATTGATTTACATTGACATGCGTGTTTATCATTGATTTAACATTGACTTCAGTGTGTTTATCATTGATTTAACATTGACTTCAGTGTGTTTATCATTGATTTAACATTGACTTCAGTGTGTTTATCATTGATTTAACATCGACTTCAGTGTGTTTATCATTGATTTAACATGACTTCAGTGTGTTTATCATTGATTTAACATTGACTTCAGTGTGTTTATCATTGATTTATCATTGATTTCAGTGCGTTTATCATTGATTTACATTGACTGCATGTTTATCATTGATTTAACATTGACTTCAGTGTGTTTATCATTGATTTAACATTGACTTCAGTGTGTTTATCATTGATTTAACATTGACTTCAGTGTGTTTATCATTGATTTAACATTGACTTCAGTGTGTTTATCATTGATTTAGCATTGACTTCAGTGTGTTTATCATTGATTTACATACACAAACATGACTTCAGTGTGTTTATCATTGATTTAACATCGACTTCAGTGTGTTTATCATTGATTTAACATTGACTTCAGTGTGTTTATCATTGATTTAACATTGACTTCAGTGTGTTTACATTGATTTACATTGATTAAAACAACCAACATTGATTTACATTGACTCATGTTTATCATTGATTTAGCATTGACTTCAGTGTGTTTATCATTGATTTAACATTGACTTCAGTGTGTTTATTATTGATTTAACATTGACTTCAGTGTGTTTATCATTGATTTAACATTGACTTCAGTGTGTTTATCATTGACTTCAGTGTGTTTATCATTGACTTCAGTGTGTTTATCATTGACTTCAGTGCGTTTATCATTGATTTAGCATTGACATGCGTGTTTATCATTGATTTAACATTGACTTCAGTGTGTTTATCATTGATTTAACATTGACTTCAGTGTGTTTATTATTGATTTAGCATTAACTTCAGTGCGTTTATCATTGATTTAACATTGACTTCAGTGTGTTTATCATTGATTTAACATTGACTTCAGTGTGTTTAGCATTGACTTCAGTGCGTTTATCGTTGATTTAGCATTGACATGCGTGTTTATCATTGATTTAACATTGACTTCAGTGTGTTTATCATTGACTTCAGTGCGTTTATCATTGATTTAGCATTGACTTCAGTGCATTTATCATTGACATGCGTGTTTATCATTGACATGCGTGTTTATTGATTTAGCATTGACATGTGCGTTTATCATTGATTTAGCATTGACATGTGCGTTTATCATTGATTTAGCATTGACATGTGCGTTTATCATTGACATGTGCATTTATCATTGATTTATCATTGACATGTGCGTTTATCATTGACCTGTGCATTTATCATTGATTTAGCATTGACATGCGTGTTTATCATTGACATGTGCATTTATCATTGACATGTGCATTTATCATTGATTTAGCATTGACATGTGCATTTATCATTGATTTAACATTGACTTCAGTGTGTTTATCATTGATTTAACATTGACTTCAGTGTGTTTAGCATTGATTTAACATTGACTTCAGTGTGTTTATCATTGATTTAACATTGACTTCAGTGTGTTTAGCATTGATTTAACATTGACTTCAGTGTGTTTATCATTGATTTAACATTGACTTCAGTGTGTTTATCATTGATTTAACATTAACTTCAGTGTGTTTATCATTGATTTAACATTGACTTCAGTGTGTTTATCATTGATTTATCATTGACTTCAGTGTGTTTATTATTGATTTAACATCGACTTCAGTGTGTTTATCATTGATTTAACATTGACTTCAGTGTGTTTATTATTGATTTAACATTGACTTCAGTGTGTTTATCATTGATTTAACATTGACTTCAGTGTGTTTATCATTGATTTAACATTGACTTCAGTGTGTTTATCATTGATTTAACATTGACTTCAGTGTGTTTATTATTGATTTAACATTGACTTCAGTGTGTATCATTGATTTAACATTGACTTCAGTGTGTTTATCATTGACTTCAGTGTGTTTATCATTGACTTCAGTGTGTTTATCATTGACTTCAGTGCGTTTATCATTGATTTAGCATTGACATGCGTGTTTATCATTGATTTAACATTGACTTCAGTGTGTTTATCATTGATTTAACATTGACTTCAGTGTGTTTATCATTGATTTCAGTGTGTTTATCATTGATTTAGCATTGACATGTGCGTTTATCATTGATTTAGCATTGACATGCATGTTTATCATTGATTTAACATTGACTTCAGTGTGTTTATCATTGATTTAACATCGACTTCAGTGTGTTTATCATTGATTTAACATGACTTCAGTGTGTTTATCATTGATTTAACATTGACTTCAGTGTGTTTATCATTGATTTCAGTGTGTTTATCATTGATTTAGCATTGACATGTGCGTTTATCATTGATTTAGCATTGACATGCATGTTTATCATTGATTTAACATTGACTTCAGTGTGTTTATCATTGATTTAACATTGACTTCAGTGTGTTTATCATTGATTTAACATTGACTTCAGTGTGTTTATCATTGATTTAACATTGACTTCAGTGTGTTTATCATTGATTTAGCATTGACTTCAGTGTGTTTATCATTGATTTAGCATTGACATGCGTGTTTATCATTGATTTAACATGACTTCAGTGTGTTTATCATTGATTTAACATCGACTTCAGTGTGTTTATCATTGATTTAGCATTGACTTCAGTGTGTTTATCATTGATTTAACATTGACTTCAGTGTGTTTATCATTGATTTCAGTGTGTTTATCATTGATTTAGCATTGACATGTGCGTTTATCATTGATTTAGCATTGACATGCATGTTTATCATTGATTTAGCATTGACATGCATGTTTATCATTGATTTAGCATTGACTTCAGTGTGTTTATCATTGATTTAACATTGACTTCAGTGTGTTTATCATTGATTTAACATTGACTTCAGTGTGTTTATCATTGATTTAGCATTGACTTCAGTGTGTTTATCATTGATTTAACATTGACTTCAGTGTGTTTATCATTGATTTAACATTGACTTCAGTGTGTTTATCATTGATTTCAGTGTGTTTATCATTGATTTAGCATTGACATGTGCGTTTATCATTGATTTAGCATTGACATGCATGTTTATCATTGATTTAGCATTGACATGCATGTTTATCATTGATTTAGCATTGACTTCAGTGTGTTTATCATTGATTTAACATTGACTTCAGTGTGTTTATCATTGATTTAACATTGACTTCAGTGTGTTTATCATTGATTTCAGTGTGTTTATCATTGATTTAGCATTGACATGTGCATTTATCATTGATTTAGCATTGACATGCATGTTTATCATTGATTTAGCATTGACATGCATGTTTATCATTGATTTAGCATTGACTTCAGTGTGTTTATCATTGATTTAACATTGACATGCATGTTTATCATTGATTTAACATTGACTTCAGTGCTTTTATCATTGATTTAGCATTGACTTCAGTGTGTTTATCATTGATTTAGCATTGACTTCAGTGCATTTATCATTGATTTAACATTGACTTCAGTGTGTTTATCATTGATTTAACATTGACTTCAGTGCGTTTATCATTGATTTAACATTGACATGTGCGTTTAGCATTGACATGTGCGTTTATCATTGATTTAGCATAGACATGTGCGTTTATCATTGACATGTGCATTTATCATAGATTTAGCATACACATGCATGTTTATCAGTGGTTTATCAATGTCGTGTGCATTTATCAATGCCGTGTGCCCAACACAAAAAGAAAATGCATTCCAGAAAGAATAATCGTGTCAATTAAATTTTAATAAATGTGTGAGTTTCGTATACAAGATGTGAATGTCTCTCGTTACATCTTTCAACCTTTGTTCGTTTTTCTACACTGCTACCCTTATTCTAGTTCTCCTCAAATACCGCATCATATAATCCAACTAACAAGTCCCCCCCCCCCCAAACTGCAGACAAGGGAGGAAATCCCCAGGGATTATTTAAATTCTGTGTTGTGGGGCCTTTCATGTTAGTTGCATAATATATGGTATCTAGTTCGAAGAAATATATATTGCTGTAAATATGATTTTCCACCATTTTGTTCCCGACCCGGTTTCCGTTCCAATCACTGTATTCAACTTCGCACATTTTGTTGTTGCCGTTTTTGACCAGTTTACATTTCTTTCTGTTTCTTTGTTTTTACCCTTATAAACCCAACTGTTCAAGTTTTTATCTCACTTATTTTGCCTACGCATGTGACACTGAAATATTCATACGATATATCATTTATTATTTACCATTAAAATGTACAGTAAACAATGGTTTGTTGTTCAAGCTCCGCTGACCTGGGTATCCGTGCGAGCTGCATGGTTTGTTGTTCAAGCTCCACTGACCTAGATATCCGTGCGAGCTGCATGGGTTGTTGTTCAAGCTCCACTGACCTGGATATCCGTGTGAGCTGCATGGGTTGTTGTTCAAGCTCCACTGACCTGGGTATCCGTGCGAGCTGCATGGGTTGTTGTTCAAGCTCCACTGACCTAGATATCCGTGCGAGCTGCATGGGTTGTTGTTCAAGCTCCACTGACCTGGATATCCGTGTGAGCTGCATGGGTTGTTGTTCAAGCTCCACTGACCTGGATATCCGTGTGAGCTGCATGGGTTGTTGTTCAAGCTCCACTGACCTGGGTATCCGTGCGAGCTGCATGGGTTGTTGTTCAAGCTCCACTGACCTGGGTATCCGTGCGAGCTGCATGGGTTGTTCAAGCTCCGCTGACCTGCATGGGTTGTTGTTCAAGCTCCACTGACCTGGGTATCCGTGCGAGCTGCATGGGTTGTTGTTCAAGCTCCACTGACCTGGGTATCCGTGTGAGCTGCATGGGTTGTTGTTCAAGCTCCACTGACCTGGATATCCGTTCAAGCTCCACTGACCTGGATATCCGTGTGAGCTGCATGGGTTGTTCAAGCTCCACTGACCTGGATATCCGTGTGAGCTGCATGGGTTGTTGTTCAAGCTCCACTGACCTGGGTTAGGTTGCTTGTCCTGATTTCGCCTACTGAATTTTTAGGCTGTTTGCTGTCCAATACCTCCCGAATATTGCCAGAAAATGTGGGAAATCCTGGCTATTGGACACAATGCCCCACAAAAACAATGACTTGTGGACACGATGCCCCACAAAAACGATGACTTGTGGACACAATGCCCCACAAAAACGATGACTTGTGGACACAATGCCCCACAAAAACAATGACTTGTGGACACAATGCCCCACAAAAACAATGACTTGTGGACACAATGCCCCACAAAAACGATGACTTGTGGACACAATGCCCCACAAAAACAATGACTTGTGGACACAATGCCCCACAAAAACAATGACTTGTGGACACGATACCCCACAGACACAATGATTTGTGGACACGATGCCCCACAGAAACAATGCCCCACAAAAACAATGACTTGTGGACACAATGCCCCACAAAAACAATGACTTGTGGACACAATGCCCCACAGACACAATGACTTGTGGACACGATGCCCCACAAAAACAATGACTTGTGGACACGATGCCCCACAAAAACAATGACTTGTGGACACAATGCCCCACAGAAACAATGACTTGTGGACACATGCCCCACAGAAACAATGCCCCACAAAAACAATGACTTGTGGACACAATGCCCCACAAAAACAATGACTTGTGGACACGATGCCCCACAAAAACAACGACTATTGGTTCCAGTTATCAAAAGATTTATTTCATATCACAACGATGTGTTTCTAAGATACAGAAGAATGTAAATATAGCACACAGGATCCTGTACATAATCTTGTAATATTAAAAATAAAAAATAATAAAACTACTCCGACATTGAAAATGTCTTAAATTTACACTGGTATCCATTTATATAGACCCGTTTGATAATAAATTCACAAAATGTTGCGCCATTTTTTTTTTGTCGCAATTGGTGACCGATGTAGGGAACCCCGATATATGTATAGGATATATGCCTCAAACGACCCAATATGTAAAATATTGGACTGTGTGAGCTATGCGCCAAATACAGTGCCAATATTTTACATATTGGATACGTTCGAGGCATATATCTTACTTAAAACACACACTTATGTTAATTTCATACATTTATGCGTAGGATTTAATATAATACTCTGGCTGTTTGACACCAGTCCATTATTAATGACCCCACAACAATTATGTTATATTTCGGGTTTTACGCCTGCATCAGCACCATTTTGGGCTATATCGCCGGTGGGCAGTTTACCTAACAACACCATTCCTGGGCAGGCTCCAGCGGTTAACCAGTACTTGGGTGCACCAACCTCCGTAAGAAACTGCCAACTTTTTCATATAAATGAGACACGGCCTGTGCGGGGCTCGAACCCGTGACCATCAGTGATGATAGGTTACAGTGGTATACAAGTCGGCGACCGTAACCACACGACCACGGAGGCGGACGACATCACAACAATGTTTTAAGATATGCATATAATAAATAATTAAATATACAATACAGTCGACTGTGAAGATCCTCTAAAATAGTCCAGATAGTATCAGATGGTGGAAAACATCAAACGTGCCGCAACAAAACGCTTTTAAACAACACATCTTCATCAGTCCATCGTTACCATAGATACAAACTTAAGTGTTTTAGACGACCTTCACCTTTCTAGTTTTTTATTTCTGCATAATAGAAGCATGTAAAATGGATCGGGGGGGGGCGGGGCGTATATAGTATGTAAAATGGATCGGGGGGGCGTCTATAGTATATCATTTATTTTAGTTTGATTGCAAAACCAGTTCTTACAACTTGTATTAATCACTCTCGAAATCTCATTCCTTGTGGAATCCATCGCCACGAGGGAGAGAGAAGAGGCAACGTGGAATTTAAATGCCTTGCCTAAGGGCACAATCGTAACGGCTCCAGCGGGGCTATGGCCTTTTGACACAAGTCCAATATTAATAATAATGGACTGCAAGTACACAGGTATGACGTCACGACAGTGTTTTAAAGCAACGATAATCCAGCTAATAAATGGTTACAAACAGTTTCAACAGGCATATATCTTTAATACAAATTGAGTTGAGAAACTGATCATGTACCTGTCGGAAATTTGAGCATTCCGTATTGTCAAACCAGTCGGTGTTATTTTGCTCTATGACACAGAATCTTCATACAATATATACAAAGAAAGCAGAAATGGGTCGAGCCACAAGTTTCTTACAATATATACAAAGAAAGCAGAAATGGGTCGAGCCACAAGTTTCTTACAACATTAGAGACGGCTCTTCCCGATCCATCACTACGAGGTAGAGAGAGAGAGAAGAGGCACTGTGGAATTTAAATGCCTTATCTAAGGACACAATCGTAACGGCTCCAGTGGGGCTAAATCAGTCCTTTAAATCATTTGTCATAGACCTTATTTTGGTTTGTTAATCTATTTATATCTTCTAGAGTATAGTACAGCCCGGGTTCTCACTATTTACTATCTCCTCACATTTCTCTCCGCCCAGAAGCCGATGAATTTCTTGGATCACCTGAAACAAAAATAAACCCAAAATAAAATTCATTAAACGTCGTTACCGTTTGCCCATTTGGCAGGCTCCAGTGGTTAATCAGTACTTGGTGCACCAACCTCCGTAAGAAACTGCCAACTTTTTTCATATAAATGAGACACGGCCTGAGCGGGGCT
This sequence comes from Archivesica marissinica, assembly GCA_014843695.1. NCBI lineage: Eukaryota > Metazoa > Mollusca > Bivalvia > Venerida > Vesicomyidae > Archivesica > Archivesica marissinica. Next base: position 42,133,073 of record CM026388.1, read on the forward strand.
CGAACCCGTGACCATCAGTGATGATAGGTTACAGTGGTATACAAGTCAGCGACCTTAACCACTCGACCACGGACTATATTTCCCGTCGTCGTGGCAATTAACTCTTATTTCTGGGGAAGTTGCCAACACTGACTACCATCGATTGGATACTGAATTGTTCTCAGTCTATCATATGTCAATTCAGAATTGGGGAAATGCATGTTCAAAACTGGTATCGAGAATGGAAGTGGTATATGTAAATCTGGACGTCAATGATTTCGGAGCGCAGTGTCAAATTCGTTCTTGCGAGAAAGCTTTCCTGCTGGATTTAAGAGCGGTGGTTCTACCAAGTAATTTGCTCCGAGCCTGAAATGCTGTTTGAGGGACATAGTGGTTACGGTGTTCGTTCGCCTACGGAGCGGGAGGTCGAAGGTTCGAACTTCGTAAGGGGTTCGTTCCGATATGGCCGGTTGGTGAGCCGCTAGCTAGTTAAATATCATGGTTACGATTTCCTATCAGCCAGGTGCCTGGTCTTCAATGATAGGATTCAGGAAGTACTGATGTCTATAAGAGGTGTCTCATACGGTAAGTCATAAATGACTGGCCATTTCAATAGGGGTGACACTATAATAAACAAACACTACTTTTATAATTTGTGTAATAGTGTGCTCAGGCCCAGTGGTTATAAGAACTTTTCTCAGATCCCAAACTCGAGATCAAGTAATTTGATTGGTTGACCAGCATTCATTCTAGGTCAGAATTTTTGGGAGAAGTGAGAAAGTGCGTGATCGCTTCCTTAAATGGTGTTCTTTAATATACTTCTGCAAAATAGGGTTAAAATGCACAGTACAACCATTAAATACAACATTTGAATAGGAGTGCTTTATAATGGGCCAGTGTATCTTACTAGACACAATTTTGTTTGAAAATCGTAAAAACCAAAAAATAATTTGGCGAAGTCAGGGTCCCTAGGGCGACAATTTCGCCCACTAGAATGATCCCTGTTGACTCCGAGAGTTACTCTTGACTGAACCAATCAGAAGCTGGTAAACTTAAAGCTACTCACATCCTGTGACCTTGGAAAGCCGTACGTCTTAATTTTGGAATAAACGAGTTGGCCATTGATCGTCACTTCAAACGATACTGAAATATAAATAGTATAATTCATTATTATATACATGTAGTTGTAGTCAAATCTGTGTTTTTGGTCCCCTCCATAAAGAATCAAGCAGGTTTGTTGTCTCGGGGCATTTATTATACCTTTGACCTCTATTAAGCAGCCACTCTGTGATTTACTTGGCAGGCTGCTTAACACAGGTTTGTTGTCTAGGGGTATTTATTATACATTTGACCTCTATTAAGCAGCCAGTTTCTGTGATTTACTTGGCAGACTGCACAGGTTTGTTGTCTAGGGGTATTTATTATACTTTTGACCTCTATTAAGCAGCCACTCTGTGATTTACTTGGCAGGCTGCTTAACACAGGTTTGTTGTCTCGGGGCATTTATTATACCTTTGACCTCTATTAAGCAGCCACTCTATGATTTACTTGGCAGGCTGCTTAACACCACAGGGATTCGGCACATTTGGGGGTACTAGTATATACCACAGGGATTCGGCACGTTTGGGGGTACTAGTATATATATTTAAGTACAGGGATTCTACTCTGTGGGATGTCAGATTTCGCATCGATCAGTAAAATGGCCCTATCTGAAACAATGTTATACAAATCTGTCCAAATACAACGCCTATCCCGAGTCTTTATATTGTTCTTCAAATAAAACACAACTTTAAGCTGCATGCATGTATACTTTGCAAACAATTGCCACATACATTGGCCATAGCAGGTCACATTTCCATACTAGGACACGGGTTCTGTCAGCAACAAAAAAAAAATCTTCGACGGGAGAGTTTTAACTGTGAATAACATTATCAATAAAATGTGTTTACACTAACGTGTAGGTTTATTCGGCAATAATGTACGTCAAAAAGAGATTTCGTAGCATTTTCAATTTGTTTTGAAAATTTCTAGAGCGGCGCAATTCGCGTTGAAACGAGCGTTCTGATTACCCCCAAATGTGCCGAATCCCTGTGGTATATACTAGTACCCCCAAACGTGCCGAATCCCTGTGGTATATACTAGTACCCCCAAACGTGCCGAATCCCTGTGGTATATACTAGTACCCCCAAACGTGCCGAATCCCTGTGGTATATACTAGTACCCCCAAACGTGCCGAATCCCTGTGGTATATACTAGTACCCCCAAACGTGCCGAATCCCTGTGGTATATACTAGTACCCCCAAACGTGCCGAATCCCTGTGGTATATACTAGTACCCCCAAACGTGCCGAATCCCTGTGGTATATACTAGTACCCCCAAACGTGCCGAATCCCTGTGGTATATACTAGTACCCCCAAACGTGCCGAATCCCTGTGGTATATACTAGTACCCCCAAACGTGCCGAATCCCTGTGGTATATACTAGTACCCCCAAACGTGCCGAATCCCTGTGGTATATACTAGTACCCCCAAACGTGCCGAATCCCTGTGGTATATACTAGTACCCCCAAACGTGCCGAATCCCTGTGGTATATACTAGTACCCCCAAACGTGCCGAATCCCTGTGGTATATACTAGTACCCCCAAACGTGCCGAATCCCTGTGGTATATACTAGTACCCCCAAACGTGCCGAATCCTGTGGTAATACTAGTACCCCCAAATGTGCCGAATCCCTGTGGTATATACTAGTACCCCCAAATGTGCCGAATCCCTGTGGTATATACTAGTACCCCCAAATGTGCCGAATCCCTGTGGTATATACTAGTACCCCCAAACGTGCCGAATCCCTGTGGTATATACTAGTACCCCCAAATGTGCCGAATCCCTGTGGTATATACTAGTACCCCCAAATGTGCCGAATCCCTGTGGCATATACTAGTACCCCCAAATGTGCCGAATCCCTGTGGTGTTAAGCAGCCTGCCAAGTAAATCATAGAGTGGCTGCTTAATAGAGGTCAAAGGTATAATAAATGCCCCGAGACAACAAACCTGTGTTAAGCAGCCTGCCAAGTAAATCACAGAGTGGCGCAATTCGCATTGAAACGAGCGTTCTGATTGGATTATTAGAATATAACAAGATGTTTTTTTATATATGAAGAATAATCATAATCCAATCAGAACGCTCGTTTCAATGCGAATTGCGCCGCTTTAGAAATTTTCAAAACAAATTGAAAATGCTATGGCAATTGTTTGCAAAGTATACACCCATGCAGCTTAAAGTTGTGTTTTATTTGAAGAACAATATAAAGACTCGGGATAGGCGTTATATTTGGACAGATTTGTACAAAATTGTTTCAAATAGGGCCATTTTACTGATCGATGCGAAATCTGACATTCCACAGAGTAGAATCCCTGTACTTAAATATATATACTAGTACCCCCAAATGTGCCGAATCCCTGTGCTTAACACAGGTGTGTTGTCTCGGGGGGTATTTATTATACATTTGACCTCTATTAAGCAGCCAACCCGTATTAAGCAGCCAGTTTCCAGATTCTCAATATGTTGTTTTTATTATACCTTTGACCTCTATTAAGCAGCCACTTTCTGTGATTTACTTGGCAGGTTGCTTAACACAGGTTTGACAATATCTTAAGAAATAACATTTGTCTCGGTTATTTACGAATAGTGACATGTAGGAATTAGCAACCCAGGCAGTAGAGTGTGTAAATGACATCGTGGAAGTTGTTTGCACCCAGCTGTAGCCGTTATGATTGTGCCCGTAGGACCCGTAGGGGGCGGAGTCAGAGTCTCTAGGGCGACTATAGCCCCAAGTCGCCCTCTAGAATGAGCCCTGCTATAGATCTGCTGTTGAGTAAAAGGTTCACTTACAAATGAAAAATGTGCAAAATATTTCAAAATTGGTGAAAACTCACAATTACGACCGATCTCTCCTAGCACCTCAGTCTCAGGCAACTCTGTGAGGATGTCGTGCATCAGCTGCCGAAACCGAGGGTAGTGACCTCACCCAGCGCTGCAATACAAAATAATAAACTCTGTGATTAGGAGTAAGATAAAGAGGGGACATGATGGCCGTAGTTGTGATTAGGAGTAAGATAAAGAGGGGACATGATGGCTGTAGTTGTGATTAGGAGTAAGATAAAGAGGGGACATGATGGCTGTAGTTGTGATTAGGAGTAAGATAAAGAGGGGACATGATGGCTGTAGTTGTGATTAGGAGTAAGATAAAGAGGGGACATGATGGCCGTAGTTGTGATTAGGAGTAAGATAAAGAGGGGACATGATGGCCGTAGTTTGGTTTCACCTGCATCAATGCATGTATGTATGTTCCATTTGAGTTTTGAAAGATCAGGGTTCCTGCTGTCAGTCGCCAATGGCGCCAAAAAACAAATATTGGCGCTAAACTTTGTGAATTGGTGCAACTCTTTTTTTATGGCACACGTTTTGTCAAATTCATGGCTTCAAATATTAATTGTGAACTACATGTATATGGCTCTTAGTTGGCTCCAAGTTTTTAAAATTGGCTCCAGTGTTTTTCAATTGGCGACAGAAGTGGTGGCGACAGAAGTGGTGGCGACAAACATTCAGACAGAGGGAACCCGGAAGATTTAACAAATTTTATATAAAATAAATCTATCAAGCAGCTAGATTTTAAAAAAAAATTGAAAAACTTTATTTAAATGTGGTCATTCGTGTGGGAGGAAACCGAAGTACCTGGAGAAAACCCATCTGTCCGATTTGGTGACCACCGTACCATCTCACATACTTCCCGATCCAAGGATCGAACCATGGTTACGTGTGTGTATGTCCCATTACCACATACAAGTAATACAACTAGTGCTACTTCTAGGTGGGAATGGGTTAATGTCGAACCCCTTGTGGGTCGAGGACCTAGACATGTTTTCCTGAGCAAGTTTAACCGACAGGAGTGATTAACCAGTACTAAGCAACATGTCTGAGGTGCTTACTCAACGACACTACATATGTGGCCTGACCGAGTCTCGAACCTGGACAGATGGATCTGTAGTCCAATGGTAACACGCTAGACTTGTAATCCAGGGATCGCAGGTTCGATCCCCTTGTTCGACCCTAATAAAATTAACGGTCTTTCAGATGGAACTTAAAACCGATGTCTTGTGTCGGTGCTGTACACCGTGCATGTAAAAGAACCAGAGGCCAAAATCTAAAATGATGGCGTCGCGATGATAAATAAATGTAAAACACACAAAACATCAAACCTGGGACAATTTGTTTCCAAATCACACATTGCTTAACCATTAGGTCGGCTAAGCCTGCCCAGGAAAACATGTTGAAGGGGTTTGACATTATGGAACGAACATACATGCACAGTCACACACGTACACAGTCACATACATCCAAGTCGTCGTAACTTCTATAACCCCATCTTGTTTATGTACTCGAGAGTTTCTCCTTCCAATAAGTGTATTGATCATCTCCATAGTAACTGTCTATTAAGTTCTTCAAATTATTTACACAATGTAGTGTGGGTACTGTCGCCTACATGTAGTGTGGGCAGAGCATTCCTGTGATTAATCACTAGTTGCAAAAAGAAATTCTTCTTAATTTCAAGGTGACTTTATTGATGTTTCTGTAGCGTGTATGGGTGACCGCTATATGTAGTAGTTGGTGTAACTTGTATCTGACATATCAACGAATACTTTGAAGTCAGGACTTTCTTTGTCGTGCAACAAGTATTGGTTCTTACCCAGGAAGCACCTGCACCAGTCAGGGTTCCCGCTGTCGGTCGCCAATTGCGATAAAAAACAAATATTGGTGCTAAATTTTGTGAATTGTTTTGTCAAATTCATGGCTTCAAATATTTATTTGTAAACTATATGGCTCTTAGTTGGCTCCAAGTTTTTTTAATTGGCTCCAGTGTTTTTCAATTGGGGACAGAAGTGGCGCAGACAAACATTTTGACAGAGGGAACCAGGCTGGGGTCACCACTTCTACCAAATGTTCATGTATACAATAAATAATTCTGTATTTATAATTTTCAAACAATAAATAAGTATGTTGTCTAGTAAGATACACTGGTCCATTATAAAGCACTCCTATTCAAATGTTGTATTAATCAGATACTGATTGATGGACAGTAATAGAGCTGTGAGATAAACCTCTCATCTAAATGCATTCTAGGGGGCGAAGTAGTCGCCCGTGGGATCCTAACTTCCACCCTGGGGTCACCACTTCTCCCAATTTTTTTTTTTAATTTCCATACATTATGTTGGCCAGTAAGATACACTGGCCCATTATAAAGCACTCCTCCTATTCAAATGTTGTATTTAATGGCTATACTGTGAATTGTAACAATATTTTGTTGAAATTTATTAACCCTTTCCCTCATAGAAGCACCTCTTGATGCCATTACCAATACGACAATGTAGTAGCCAAACCAATGTTCATAATAATTGCCAGAATCTCATGTTGTCCCAGTAATATCTATGGAGGTGGGATAGATATGGCGACTACTTATCCACTGCATGATAGCGACTATGGATGTTGTTTATATGCAGATATAATAGTACATTTGTATATATTAACCTAAATCTCTATAAAGGAAAGGGTTAAATAACACCATTTAAGGACGTAATCGCAGGTTTTCTCACTTCTCCCAAAGATGATAGGTTACAGTGGTATACCCTCTGATATATATATAAATATCTAAATGCATTCCTTGCATTCACGACAGGAGGCAAAGCACCATACACTCCTGAGTCCTCAAGAGCGAAATACCAAACAATATCTCTAGATACCGTGTGTCAACCCTCGCAAAAATAATGTCGACAGAGGCGACAATATCCACGGTCACATTCACCAGAGATGAAATATTTATACGGTATAATATACATGTATAGCATCATATTTCTCATTAAAGATTTATTTTTCCAGAAATTGATGTGTCTGCTGGCAATTGTGTCTATCTACTTCTACAAGTTACTGGCTAAATTATTATTACACCGACGCTATCATCATTTGGAAATGAAATTATGTCACCTTTGATGTAGATATTTTTTTAAATTTTCCTGCCAACATGTGTACCTACTACCTACCTACCTACCTACCCAACTTAAATAAATCAGGTATTGGGAAAAAGTTTCTATCTATCTTCCGCTAATGTCGAACCCCTCACGGGGACGTAGACATGTTTAAACACTCCTTTAATTGTGTGCTCTTACCATGCACTTCCTTGCACCCACTACGTTCCAACTACGTTCTAAATTCGTGTTTTGATACAGTTTTACATTTGGCAGGACTATTAGCCGTAGGTAAAGGTATTTTAGTACTTTTATGGTCGGAAATTGTTTGGGCCGAATCAAATTCTGGGGTTTCATATTTAGCTGACAAATTCTGCTTGGAAACGAAAGCTATAACTTATCTGCAGCATCTGAAGGCTTTTCGTTGTACATAATTTAGATTAGTCCCACGGCCCTGACCAACAATTTTTAGCAAGGACCGACCAAACATTGCGTTCCGACGGCCCGCATGATCAACCGTTTTTACGGACTGATGTCATCTTTCATGGATGAAAAGTGTCCATATCTGATGTGTATTTTGCACGCTGTTAAATTTATTTAAAGTCGCCACCGCATAAATGCATTTGGACAACTAAGTTTTCTAAGACGATTAAAATAAACATCATCTAAAAGTGATGATTTTGGCCTATCACAATTATTATACCTAGATGTTTAGAGGGCTATAAGGGCTGCTGTAATCTCAGTGTGTGTTCGGTTTTCATATCTCCGACTGTCACTCACACAAGAATTTGTGCCAGCGACAGTCGGGGTAGACCTGGTCACACGATGGATACAATACCCGGTGCATTTATATTTCTAAGATGACTATATATATATATATAATTACCATTTCAACTACAGTTATGTGACTTGTATTTTTTAATTTTTTATACCATCACAAAATAATTCAATGAAGCGAGTGATTGGTCGTGCAATTTGAACCAATCACGGGCAGGCTTAGCCGACTATAGAGGTTAACCAGTACTAAGCAATGTGTGTGAGGTGCCTTGCTCAATGACACTACATACGTGGCCTGACTGTGTATCGAACCCGGACCGTTCGATTCCAAATCCGACATTCTACCATTGGACGCCACAAATAATTTACAAGTTTTCCTGATAGTTTTCAGTTGTTAACTAAATATATTTTATGAAATCACTTTATTTCATAGTAATACCAACTAGTTGTGAGAAAGTGCGTGATCGCTTCCTTAAATGGTGTTCTTTAATATACTTCTGCAAAATAGGGTTAAAATGTACAGTACAACCATTAAATACAACATTTGAATATAAGGAGTGCTTTATAATGGGCCAGCGTATCTTACTAGACATAATTATGTTTGAAAATCGTAAAAACCAATTTTTTTAAAAATTATTTTAGGGAGAAGTGGGCTCCCAGAGGGCGAAGTCAGGGTCCCTAGGGCGACAATTTCGCCCACATCGCCCTCTAGAATGATCCCTATTTTAATAATTCTAGTTGATTTCGCATATGATGCTAATTACGCATATTATTTATGGATAAAAATGTATTTAAATTCAAAGTTGCAGATATTGAAATGAATATTCCACTTTATAACGGTATGAGAAATTCATGCAGATTAACCCTTTCAACACCAAGTAACTCACATGGACCGGTCCATGATATTCATAAACCAATAAATGAATCAGAAAATCACATTTGGACAAGTTCATTTATCAAAATGGGTAATTATGTCTAAAAATAGTCATATCACTGGCAAAAAGTGCAGATCCTGATGAGACGGCTCGTCACGAGCCGGCTCATCTGGATCTACACTTTTTGTAAGCCTATTTAGAGGTCTGTGGTGTTGAAAGGGTTAACGGATTTACAATGTCGTGGAATCGTACTAATACTATCCCATGAAAAACTTAATATAAATGACAATTATACATAACAAACAACCGATCTGCATTTAATTTTAGTAGGCACGAAATGGATCGAGTAGGATTCCACGACATTGTACACTGTACTTCCTAGACCAGCTGTGTTCAGTCATATATGGTACTGTACTTCCTAGACAAGCTGTGTTCAGTCATATATGGTGCTGTACTTCCTAGACCAGCTGTGTTCAGTCATATACTGTACTTCCTAGACCAGCTGTGTTCAGTCATATACAGTGCTGTACTTCCTAGACCAGCTGTGTTCAGTCATATACAGTGCTGTACTTCCTAGAAAAGCTGTGTTCAGTCGTATACTGTACTTCCTAGACAAGTTGTGTTCAGTCATATATTGTACTGTACTTCCTAGACAAGCTGTGTTCAGTCATATATGTTACTGTACTTCCTAGACCAGCTATGTTCAGTCATATACTGTACTTCCTAGACAAGCTGTGTTCAGTTATATATTGTACTGTACTTCCTAGACAAGCTGTGTTCAGTCATATATTGTACTGTACTTCCTAGACAAGCTGTGTTCAGTCATATATTGTACTGTACTTCCTAGACAAGCTGTGTTCAGTCATATATGGTGCTGTACTTCCTAGATCAGCTGTGTTCAGTCATATATGGTGCTGTCACTCCTAGACCAGCTGTGTAGCTATGTTCTGTCATATACAGTACTTCCTAGACCAGCTGTGTAGTTATGTTCTGTCATATACAGTACTTCCTAGACCAGCTGTGTAGTTATGTTCTGTCATATACAGTACTGTCACTCCTAGACCAGCTGTGTAGTTATGTTCTGTCATATATGGTACTGTCACTCCTAGACCAGCTGTGTAGTTATGTTCTGTCATATACAGTACTGTCACTCCTAGACCAGCTGTGTAGCTATGTTCAGTCATATACTGTACTTCCTAGACCAGCTGTGTAGCTATGTTCAGTCATATACAGTACTGTACTTCCTAGACCAGCTGTGTAGCTATGTTCAGTCATATACAGTACTGTCACTCCTAGACCAGCTGTGTAGCTATGTTCTGTCATATACAGTACTGTCACTCCTAGACCAGCTGTGTAGCTATGTTCAGTCATATACTGTACTTCCTAGATCAGCTGTGTAGCTATGTTCAGTCATATACTGTACTTCCTAGACCAGCTGTGTAGCTACGTTAATAAAATATGTCCACAACTGCAATGGCAGTGTATTTGCATACTGACTTGGGGGTAAATGCAGTGTCTGTGATCTGCACTTGTGTCAGTGTGTTCAGATGTTAAATTATGTGACACACGTTTAAAACTGCTAAATATATTATTAGGTAACATTTGTATAAAAGAACACTTATCGGGGTGCCGATATTTATGACAATAATTGGATGCGATACAACAGGAAGTAGTTGTTTGGCCCAAGTTCAAATATGTTTTGTTTTTCCTTTTTTTTTTATTCCTCATAATTTCATAGTATTATTAACATAATATATATACAGATAAGTACATAGCATGACAGTATCAACGTTATGCATTACTTAATATAGTATGTGCATAGTCATTATTATAAACAAATGAGGTTTTTATATATGTTGTGGGGGGACTATAAAAATATGTTTATGGGATCAGTGTAGACATGAAAATTAATGTCGACAAATAGAGGTTATATAACTATAAGGTATTTATGTAAACCATTATGATTGATATATGTAGTGATATGGGTAGCTATCGTTGGGGATTGGTGTAGGGGACACTGATAGATAATGATAAAGATGGATAGTGGAATGGAGATAGGAGGGATCCTTATATATTATATTGTATATTCTGTGTTCATTTAAGTATTTTTAGATTTCAATATGACAATGAGGGTTAGTGTTACATATGGTGTATAATTGACACTGTATTATATATATCCATACCCGTATGAATGTGTTTATATTTGACGGTTTTTATGCTAATAAATGGGTAACACGTAATAATTGACTTGTCACATTCCTGACTGGAAAAAGTTCAAATATGTTACGATTGTGCTCTTAGGCAAGGCATTTAAATTCCACATTGCCTCATCTCTCTCCTTCATGGCGATGGATTCCATCAGGAATGAGGTCTCGAGAGTGATTAATATACGTTGAAAGAACTTGTTTCGCAATCAAGCTAAAATAAATTTGTATAAACTAAATATGACCTACGAAAATAACAAAATAAACAAATGAAAAAATATGATCGAGTATTTGCTGGTGTGCGAACATGAAGACAAGATGTTAAAGTAAATGACAGGATAAAGATGATTTTGATGACCGGATAAAGATGATTTTGAGGTAAATGTTTTATTGTACACATCACTGATATAATCATTTTGTGGCGCAATTCAAGGAAATACCAGTAGGCTATACGGGTTCGATACTCGGTCAGGCCACGTATGTATGCAGGGATCATTCTAGAGGGTGATGTGGGAGAAATTGTCGCCCTAGGGACCCTGACTTCGCCCTCTGGGGGCCCCACTTCTCCCTAAAATTTTTTTTTTTGGTTTTTATGATTTTCAAACAAAATGTTGTCTAGTAAGATACACTGGCCCATTATAAAGCACTCATTCTATTCAAATGTTGTACTGTGCATTTTAACCCTATTTTGCAGAGGTATATTAAAGAACACCATTTAAGGAAGCGATCACGCGCTTTCTCACTTCTCCCAAAAATTCTGACCTAGATTGAACCCTGTAAATTTATGTTCCTTTAATGTCAAACCCCTAGCGGGGACTTAGCTGACCTAAGCGATTAACCAGTACTAAGCAATGTGTGTGAGGTGCCTTGCTCAATGACACTACATACGTGGCCTGACCGAGTATCGAACCGGGGACAGTTCTATTCCAAATCCGACGATCTACCACTGGACAACGGACGCCACTGGATCTGGATAGTAACGTTGCAGGGGCTTCCAGTGTAGACGCAACGGGAGAGAGAGTGTGGGAGTCTTCTAGTCCCACGTGTGGACAGCTGTTCTGAAGCTGCCGACTGCACTCGCACATGCAACACTATCTTTCAGTTTATTCCAGTCAATAATAGCCACGTAAGTAGTGTCATTGAGCAAGGCACCTCACACACATTGCTTAGTACTGGTTAATCGCTAAGATCGGGCAACCCTACTAAGGGAACATGTCTAGGTCCACGCAAGTGGTTTGACATTAATGCAACATGCATACTTATTACTACCGTTACGATTAGACTCGAGTACGAATTGTTCCCAATAATTTATTAAAAAATGAGCACCGCGAGTAACATGCTCTATAAATTGAAATTATCTACTACAATCATACATTAAAATACTCTTAGAAACACACTATATTACCAATATTCCACATGTACTTTCACTTTTGTAGACATTTTTCTTTCTTCCACGAACGACAACTTGAAACTGCAGGTTCTAATCTGATCTCATGTGATTGCGTGCGCATGTGTCGGTCGATGCTAAACGACAATGTAGGCGGTACATTTCGAATATTGATTTTATCATGACGTGTCCTTTGCTTCGGTCGGTAAATCCCGTACCAATGCACCAATGCGTAGCTTCCTATAGGCACTGAAGGCACGTGCGTACACATTTTCTTGAAAAAGTTATAAAAATACGAAAAATACAATAAAAATGAATGGATTCTTAATAACTGTTCATTATTTCTCGTCAATTTATGGCTTAAACTAAACGTGCCACCAGAACGCAGCTGTAGCGATATAGACATTCAAAATCGCCCGAGGGAGATACCCACAAATCCCACTATGCTAACGGTACATACACATACATCTAGTTCATACTACGCCCCTGTATTCGATCTTCAGTAGAACATTTGGAATATTAGTTTTGTTTAATTGAAAATGCTGATGACAACAACATCATTAGCGACTCTCTGAATAAGGCGAGAGGTTTTTTTTTATTGTGTCGTTGCTTAGACCATTCCGACGTAAATATCCTCAAACCCGGAAATGAAATTCAAATATTAGAAAAAAGTAAGCATTCCAAAAAAACTAAATGGTAAATATGCTGTCGTGTTTTATTCCCTAGTTTATTTATCGTCGCTACTGGTTTTCAATACTTATGAGCGACGCCTCCTGAAGAGATTAGTCAGTCACTATGGATGTTGGAGTTTAGTGCAATGATACAGGCAGATACCCATTCCAGAGATCTGGTTCTTTTATGTACACGGTGCCTCGGTTTAAAATCTAATCTCCTTTATATGAAAAAGTTGGCAGTTTCTTACGGAGGTTGGTGCACTAAGTACTGGTTAACCGCTGGAGCCGGCACAGGAAACGTGTTGTTAGGCAGTTTCGCTCAAATGGGAAACCGGTAGCGACGTTAAATAAACTTAAATAAAAAATTAAAATTTAAAAAAAAAATCTAATCTGAAATACTATGACATGAGTCATTTTAGTATGGTAGAGATGAGGGTTCGAACCTGCAATCCCTGGATTACAAGTGCAGAGTTGTATCCACTGGACCACTGATCCACTACAGGGTTCCATCCATCCTAATTAACTGTTCCATCCTGATACATATTGTAACATACTTTTTCGGGGCTTCTTGTATTCTTCAATTAAAATAATGTATATAAACATCAAAAAGGGTGCACATTAAGAAAACATAAACACAATGAGAGACATTACTGGTTTTTCTATTACCTCCCTTGATGGATAAAGTCAGATTTATCCCGAAATGTATATTGGTCCTTTAAGTTGGAATCCTTTGTTTTTATTGTTGTAATCTAACCAGAAGTTGCGTTTGGATAAATGTAATTTTATCAAAATCGTGTTAATTAATTGAACCAATTTTTACAGTACCGTTGGACATGCTAAAGGATATCTGTAAAGATATAATAATTTCATAATTATAAGACGAGAATATGGATTAAAATGAAAACATGTGGTGCAAAGGAAACAACGATAAAAACAGAGGAAACCAATTATTAGGACGAATATACTATTAGGAGTATTCAGTAACTGAATGTTTCTCAGTATTAAGTACCCTCATCTATCATATAGGTTCAACTGTTCACCTCTTGAATCGTGCTATTGAATTTTGACGTCGATATACATGCATGTATTTATGTCTCTGCATATACTATAGGCCTATCCTAGCCTAGGTTCCAGTCTGTCGATTTTTAACTTCTAGCCAAATGATATGTTCAGAAACTCAATACGGCCCAATTAATAGTATCGGTGTTAAACTATATTTATTTCACTGACCAGGCAAACTATATGGACGCATGTTCCCAGGCTAGGCCTATCCCTCCATTAAGCGTAGTAGATAGGGGGCGAGAGGGTTGGGGGCAAACGTCCAGACGTTTTTGTAGGGTTTTTTGAATATGGCACCCTAGCTCAAAATGTTCAATAACAATTAACTCCCATTCTTTGCAGCCATGGTGGATGCTAAGCTTACAAATGTAGTCGCCAGATCGGACAGGTGGGTTTTCTCCGGATACTCCGGTTTCCTCCCACACGAATGACCACATATACTCGTTCATCTGAGCCAACGAGAGTGATTAATATATGTTGTTAGAAATTGCTTCGCAATCGTTGTAAAATAAATAAAGTATACACAAATGTAGTCTAGCGTTTCATGAGGCTCCAAAAGGGGTTGTATTTATATTATGTCATTTGAAGGTTTTGATTTGTTTGTTCATGTATGGTTTTAGCGTCGCACCAACAGCGTAGGTCATAGAGGCGATTCCCCAGCTTCCTCACATGAAATAATTCGACAGCCCCCAGTAGGATTGGAACATACAACAAGGGACCCGTGCTTGAAGTTAATTGCTGCGCTGTTGGCCATTGAGATCACAAACATACAACACCTCTACCATGTTTGGACAAGTCAGTTAAGGCAGCCCTCAAAAGGGCTGATTTTGGTACAGCACAATCCATTGAGGGTACTAGTTTGGGGGTCTCAATGACTTCTTGATATTCGTTTGTTTCCGCTTAGTTTATACACATTTATTTTAGCTCGATTGCGAAACAAGTTCTTTCAACTTATATTAATCACTCTCGAGACCTCATTCCTGATGGAATCAATCGCCATGATGACAGAGAGCAGATTGTCGGTTATTAAATGTTCAAATTCATATCAAAGTAAGAAATACGTTATTACGTTGCTAGCTTAATATCAAGGTCGACCCCAACTTCGCTTCAAGGATGTCTGCAAACGAGATATCAAAGCGCTGGGGATGGACAACACCAACTGGGAATCCCTCGCAGCAAACACATTAGCGTGGAGACAACAGCTGTCAACGGGCTTAAATAGGGGGGGAACTCGCTCTGCAAGCAGCCTCCGACGACAAACGCAGGAAGAGGAAAGCCAAACAGTGGGAGCCGCCATCAACTGCATCGCCTTCCAGTGACTCTGTCTTCACGTACGAAGGCTGCAACCGCCACTGCAGGTCACGCATCGGGCTGTACAGCCACAGCAGACGATGCTCAACGGGCGCAAATTCCATAGTCTGACAAGACTGTCGGATGCCGAAGAAGAGTTTAACATCAGCCTATGCTTTGGTAACTCGCTATCCCGAGTCGATACCTAGGCTGATATGTAGCTAGCAGCGTAATTAATTACATCTAAATATGGTGTGTGTTTACGTTTATTTATCGTCGCTACCGGTTGCCCATATGAGCGACGCCTCCTGAAGAGATTAGTCATTTTAGATTGTTGGAGGATAGTGCAATTATACAGACAGAGACCCATTCCAGAATCTCCTCTGGTTATTTTACGTGCACGTTGTAATGCACCGACACGAGATCTCGGTTTAACGTCCCATCTGAAAGACTGTTAATTTTATTAGGGTCAGACGGGGGATCGAACCTGTGATCCCTGGATTACAAGTCCAGCAGGTTACCACTGGACTACATATCCGTCTGTCTAAATATCAGTGCCTGTTAGTTATAAATAGTACCGATGAAGCAATTCTGGACACATGCATTCTATCAAGTCTATAGTGGTGAGACAGGCGGATCTGTATTCCAGTGGTTAACACGCTGGACTGGTAGTCCAGGGATCGCTGGCTCGATCCCCCGTCTCTTCTTCGACATCCGACAGTCTTGTCAGACTATTGAATTTGCGCCCGTTGAGCACCGTATGCTGTGGCTGTACAGTACTAATCTCTTCAGGAGGCGTCGCTCATATGGGTAACCGGTAGACGATAAATAAACGTAAAACACACACACATTCTGATTATGACTCGCATGTCCCTTCGTTAATGTTTTGCGAAACAAGTTCTTACAACTTATATTAATCACTCTCGAGACCTCATTCCTAATGGAATCCATCGCTACGAGGGATAGATAAGAGGCAACGTGGAATTTAAATGCCTTACCTAAGAGCACAACCGTAACGGCTCCAGCGGGGTTCGAACTCCGGACCTTTCGCAACTGAAGCGAAGGGGAATCCACGGCGCGATCACGACTTCCACAATGTATATTCCACGATATAAGTTCAGAACCATTTTCTCCGTTAGTTAATTAATTAATATTATCTGGTTGAAATTTGAATTAAGCGCACATCAGGCAGATATATTGCAACGAGAGCGAGGTGTGGATCTATATTATATAACATATCTGCTTCCCCTAATCCCGACTAATACGACATGTATGTATGTTTCATTAATGTCAAACGCCTTGCGGGGACGTAGACATGTTTTCCTGGGCCTGGGCAGGCTTAGCCGACCATAGCGGTTAACCAGTACTAAGCAATGTGTGTGATGTGCCTTGCTCAATGACACTACATACGTGGCCTGACCGAGTATCTAACCCGGGACCGATCGATTCCAAATCCGACGCTCTACCACTGGACCACGGACGTCACACCTTGAATTGGTAGGATCTTGTTATATAAGTAGATTTCTTTCAAGCTTGTCATTAAATTAATGAAACTGTCACCAAGGGATACTACCCCGTGATTTTTGGTGTGGAAATAATATAATTCAGAGTTGTCGAACATAATGACACGTCACAGTGGTGACGTAGGATGTTTTTCTATCTTGCATCGAAATTCCACAGGAACAGATAGATATTTCAAGTATTCTTAGTAAGGAAAATGCTAGAGGGTATGAATCGGCCAAATAAGAGAAAAGATACTAGAAATTAAAACAGAAAAACCAAGAAAAAACCCCAAGAAATTATCATGTGTGAAAGTACATTGCACATGTGGTAAAATTATCATAATTTGGTCTTCTTGACAAAACTCGATAAAGAGACCACCCTGCTAATAAGACCACCTTTTGGAAGTCCCATAGGTTGTCTTATTATAGAGGTTTTACTGTAGATGTTGATTTATTGACTAAAATAATTCACAGTCTGCCGTTTGTGTGTAGGTCCGAATATGAGGTGTCATTATTTCACGTCGCGTTTCCACTTTCTTTTGCCTGTTGAGAGTGAGTGAGATTATATTTCTTCCTCTTGGTGATTTCGGCACTCCCTCAATATTGAGGATTATGTGTCGTCGCTGGTGAATTTTGAGATGATGATATTTACAATGATTAATTAACAAATAAGTGAATGTCCAAAGACAAATATACTATGTACAGTGCTTGTTTAAGATTTTGTACATAGAGTGAAAGCTTTAGATCATAGTCGGGAGGGCAGAAACAGGGATAAGTGCTTTAAAGCCATCAACTGTTATTGCTTCATGTGCGGTAAGGGGCAACAAGTTCCATTGGATGACGGTTCTTGGATAAAAAGAGAATTTGTATGAATCTTTGTTGACAGGGATGTGTTTATAACAATATGGGTTTGTGTGTCTGGTTATGTTGTCTACGGGTATCAAAAGGTTTATGGGAATGTTTACAGCTACTATTTGGTGTATTATTTTATAGAAGAGAATCAATCTGTATCTAACTCTGCGTGTCTCAAGTGTTGGCCAGTTTAGGTTGTCGATCATTTCGGAGACTGAACTAGTGTTATAGTATCGGTTGGTAACAAATCTGGCAGCACGTCGCTGTACCGTCTCAATTTGATGTTTTTGTGTTTTAGAATGTGGGTCCCAGAGAGTACTGGAGAATTCTAGTTTGGGTCTTACTAGTGCTTTCTATGCATGGTCTTTTGCTTTAGATGATGTGAATGTTAGGTTGCGTTTCAAGAATCCTAGTGATTGGTTTGCTTTATTGGTTATCGAGTATCACTTTTGTGGTGGTGCTTTTGCTTGCTTCTAAGTAGTTTCTTTTTATATTTATTCATTTTCTTTCTTAGCATATTTGATACCCAGGGAAGTTTGTTGTTGTGTTTGATTGATTTAGTTGGTATATTCTTATTTATTGATTTTTGGAGATTGTCTTTTAGGATGTTCCATAGTTCGTTTACAGTTTTATTGTCTTTGCTGTCTTTAATTTATATGTGTATCTTTGTGAGGTCTTCATTTAGTTGGTTCCAATCTGCTTTAGCATACTTGAGAATGGTTCTAGGTTTTGATTTCCAATTTCGAAGGGAGGTGTTACATTCAATGAATTTGACTACAAGGATATTTCCCTTGTAAAAAAATGCACGTCCTTAACATTTCGGAGGTCAAAAACCGACCAGCTGGAAGTCGGAATGTGCATTCAATTTCATTTAGATGAATTCGAGGCTGAATCGTCTGTATTAGTACGTGGCTTTCTAGATTATATTAGGAAGCGACCTGTGCTGGATGGGCAATTCTTGTGTCACGACATTAACGGTTGTCAACTAACAACTTTTCAATTCAGGCGAGTTTTGAGTAAATCTTTGGCGTTTATAGGAGAACAAACAAAATGTTTTCAAGCACACTCCTTTAGGATAGGTGGTACGACATATATGTACACAAAAGGCCGTACGGAACATGTGATCAAAGAGAGGTGGCGATCCTCGGCATATAAAGGCTATATTAGAACTTAATTAGAATAGTACATCATCATTACGTCATGAGAATAGTATTATGTCAACAAGAGTACAATTAAAATCCAATTAGTGATCAAATAGCTGACAATCGTTACGTCACAATTTTACTAATATTATTCAGTCACACAACCGTGTAAGCAATGACAAATAAAACGCGCCATTGATCAATAATACAAGCGTCCGTGGTCCAATGGTAGAGCGTCTGATTTGGAATCGAACGGTCCGGGTTCTATACTCAGTCAGGCCACGTATGTAGGCACCTCACACACATTGCTTAGTACTGGTTAACCACTTAGGTCGGCTACGCCTGCCCAGGAAAACATGTCTAGGTCCCCGCAAGGGGTTTGACAGTAACATACATATCCTAGCGTTATGGGTTTTCGCGCACACTAGCATTACATTGACCCACAGAAAAATGTAAAAATAGCAATATTAAAACCTACCTGGTAATTAAGCAATATATTTATCCATTATTTTATTGCGACAACATTTCCCCCCATAAACTGTTGCAAACATGCTGCGAAATCAAAACACAACCTTGACCTTCCGGAAGTTTACAACAGTTTGCAGTGCTGTGTTTTCGCGCACCTGCTACTACTTCCGGTATAGTGCTTTCACCGGGTACAACCTGCTACAATAGTTGATGTACATGTTCTATACAAACACAGACATAAATTCAACCAATTTTACAGAGTTTTTGTAGAGATCTACAGTAACATGACATGTATTATAAAAATGAATTAGTAATATTTGGAGTTTGTTGACAAATGAAAATGAAGTGAAATTTCAAGGGTAAACTATAGCAAATCTATGTAACTATATAATGTAACACAAACAGTTTCAACTTGTTTTTTCTCATTTTTTTTACTCTTCATTCATTTTCTGTATCATTTACCTTGTCATGTGATATCTCACCAGATAGAACCTCATCATCACATTGTTCAATTTCTAAAGTGGTGGCAGGAAGGAAGTTGCTTGGATCCACAACATTCTTATCAAGTGGGTGAATACCTGCTTTTCTGAATGAACGTTGTAAGTTTTCTGGAGTTAGAGCCTTAGTATAAGCCGAACAAGCTAGCGGGCATAGGTTAGTAAGAGAGATGGATACACCCGAGTTCTTTCTCATGAATGTATGCGCTTTACCATTGTAAATTCTTTCAAATGGACCAAAGCAGCCAACGTCCATGGGCTGTAAGCAGTGACTTGTGTGCGCGGGGAGAACAAATAAGATAATGTTCTGCTTCTTGGCCCAATCTATTACTGCAATAGAAACATGGGATCTATGACCATCATAGAGTAATAGGACTGGCCTCTCTTTACTCCTTTCAGGAAGGTATTTGATCAGGTGTTCTGTCAGATACTTCTTAAAGACTAGCGTGTTACTCCAACGAGATTCAGTGACCGTTCCACCCCACATTTGACATGAACTCTAAGTGTGTAGCTAGTCTAGACTCTTGCTCCTGTGTGAACATAGGACCTGGACCAGACCTGGTTACATCTGGATCCACCCTCAAGGCAAGCCTATCTCTTAAAGTGGCCTCTGGTACACCATACTCTCTAGCAGTCTTTCTAATAGGAGCATTGGTGTCTCTTATCTTTATGTAGGCTGATATCAGTGAAGTCGGTGAGTAAGACCTGTACATAGTTGCTCCTTGGAGTCTATAAAATAAAAAAAAGTCAAACTAGAAAAAATCTAAATAGTGTAAACACTCTTAAAACCATATAAGCAAACATTGCCACTTTTGTTTAGAACAACAAAAAACATGCAGAGTAAATCTCACCACATATCAACTAGACCGGTTAGACACGGTGAAATTTTGCTATATCCGCCATTTTGAATCACATTTCAGTCACGTGACCAAAAGTTTGACAGCAGAAGTTTGCAACCACTGATGAAAAATATCCTTTGGGCTATTACATACCTTCTGATGAGGACATTTTTAGAAACATGTAAACAGGTTGTTAGAAAATACTTTAATTTACAATACCAAAGTATATTTAAAGGGTTTTACCTTGCCAATGTTGACTTTCCACATGTTTTGTATGACAGGAAGTTGCCGCTATATTTACACAAGAAAATCCAAATGGCGTATGACATCAGCGGTTTGTGTGTAAATAAATATACCGGAAATAGATAGCTGCGCGAAATGATGTATACGTGAAATGGTGTATACGGACGACTTTATGCTTAGCATCAAATGAGTTGTCACTTATTGTTAAATATTAATTAATTGATAACATGTGTTGTGCAAAGAAATCAACGATAAAAAACAGAGGAAACCATTTAAGAGAATCACGGAAATACCAGTATGCTACACGGGTTCGATACTCGGTTAGGCCACGTATGTAGAGTGGTGAAACCTATGCTCGACGTATTCCTATGCTCGGCGTATTTTCCATTTCCATCCGTATTTAAAATATGTATATAGTTCTAGACTAATTTCGCTGACAGAGCTGGAGCATGGTTGAATTGCATTACATTGAGTGTATTAGTAGGCAGATAGCGGACGATTATAAACAAGCAAATCATTGGGAGAATATTTCCACCGAAACTGATACGGTGTATGAGCAATTCAGGTAGCTATCCGAATTAAAAATATATACACCTAACTCGAAAAATAGTTTCTATACCATTTCTGATTAAGACCAAAAAGTGTTTTTATTCTATGATGTATATCAAAATAAGATATTCAACAAGTTATGGTAGATAAATAAAAAAAATAACAAGTACGTCGTGAATAGGTGCCCTGACGTCTTCAGTTCACCATATAAACGGGTGCCGACCTACACCGTTGCGATAGCTGTATTGAGTAGCACGGTCACGTGATGAAGCTAAAACTGTCAACAAGAGTAGCACGGTCACGTGATGAAGCTAAAACTGTCAACAAGAGTGATTTGAAAGTTGTTTTCACGACCTAAGAAAATAATAATATACGGCACGTGCAATTAACATTTTATACTGGTCATTATATGTGGGATTTACGCCGAGCATAGGTTCCACCACTCTATACGGCAAGTGCAATTAACATTTTATACTGGTCATTATATGTGGGATTTACGCCGAGCATAGGTTCCACCACTCTATACGGCAAGTGCAATTAACATTTTATACTGGTCATTATATGTGGGATTTACGCCGAGCATAGGTTCCACCACTCTATATGTGGGCTTTACGCCGAGCATTGGTTCCACCACTCTATATGTGGGATTTACGCCGAGCATAGGTTCAACCACTCTATATGTGGGATTTACGCCGAGCATAGGTTCCACCACTCTATATGTGGGATTTACGCCGAGCATAGGTTCCACCACTCTATATGTGGGCTTTACGCCGAGCATAGGTTCCACCACTCTATATGTGGGATTTACGCCGAGCATAGGTTCCACCACTCTATATGTGGGATTTACGTCGAGCATAGGTTCCACCACTCTATATGTGGGATTTACGCCGAGCATAGGTTCCACCACTCTATATGTGGGATTTACGCCTAGCATAGGTTCCACCACTCTATATGTGGGATTTACGCCGAGCATAGGTTCCACCACTCTATATGTGGGATTTACGTCGAGCATAGGTTCCACCACTCTATATGTGGGATTTACGCCGAGCATAGGTTCCACCACTCTATATGTGGGATTTACGTCGAGCATAGGTTCCACCACTCTATATGTGGGATTTACGCCGAGCATAGGTTCCACCACTCTATATGTGGGATTTACGCCTAGCATAGGTTCCACCACTCTATATGTGGGATTTACGCCGAGCATAGGTTCCACCACTATATATGTGGGATTTACGCGGAGCATAGGTTCCACCACTCTATATGTGGGATTTACGCCGAGCATAGGTTCCACCACTCTATATGTGGGATTTACGCCGAGCATAGGTTCCACCACTCTATATGTGGGATTTACACCGAGCACAGGTTTCACCACTCTATATGTGGGATTTACGCCTAGCATAGGTTCCACCACTCTATATGTGGGATTTACGCCGAGCATAGGTTTCACCACTCTATATGTGGGATTTACGCCTAGCATAGGTTCCACCACTCTATATGTGGGATCTACGCCGAGCATAGGTTCCACCACTCTATATGTGGGATTTACGCCGAGCATAGGTTCCACCACTCTATATGTGGGATTTACGCCTAGCATAGGTTCCACCACTCTATATGTGGGATTTACGCCTAGCATAGGTTCCACCACTCTATATGTGGGATTTACGCCGAGCATAGGTTCCACCACTCTATATGTGGGATTTACGCCGAGCATAGGTTCCACCACTCTATATGTGGAATTTACGCCGAGCATAGGTTCCACCACTCTATATGTGGGATTTACGCCTAGCATAGGTTCCACCACTATATATGTGGGATTTACGCCGAGCATAGGTTCCACCACTCTATATGTGGGATTTACGCCGAGCATAGGTTCCACCACTCTATATGTGGGATTTACGCCGAGCATAGGTTCCACCACTCTATATGTGGGATTTACGCCTAGCATAGGTTCCACCACTCTATATGTGGGATTTACGCCGAGCATAGGTTCCACCACTCTATATGTGGGATTTACGTCGAGCATAGGTTCCACCACTCTATATGTGGGATTTACGCCTAGCATAGGTTCCACCACTCTATATGTGGGATTTACGCCTAGCATAGGTTCCACCACTCTATATGTGGGATTTACGCCGAGCATAGGTTCCACCACTATATATGTGGGATTTACGCCGAGCATAGGTTCCACCACTCTATATGTGGGATTTACGCCGAGCATAGGTTCCACCACTCTATATGTGGGATTTACGCCGAGCATAGGTTCCACCACTCTATATGTGGGATTTACGCCGAGCATAGGTTCCACCACTCTATATGTGGGATTTACGCCGAGCATAGGTTCCACCACTCTATATGTGGGATTTACACCGAGCACAGGTTTCACCACTCTATATGTGGGATTTACGCCTAGCATAGGTTCCACCACTCTATATGTGGGATTTACGCCGAGCACAGGTTCCACCACTCTATATGTGGGATTTACGCCTAGCATAGGTTCCACCACTCTATATGTGGGATTTACGCCGAGCACAGGTTCCACCACTCTATATGTGGGATTTATGCTGAGCATAGGTTCCACCACGCTATATGTGGGATTTACGCCGAGCATAGGTTCCACAACTCTATCTTCTTTTGGGAATATTCAGTGACAGCAAATGTATTTCATTGTATTTTGGGTTTGCAGTAGCACCGTCCACTGTGGTGGTATTAAAGCGACATTACATCGCAAAAAGCAACTAAAATGCATTTTTTTGACGTATAAATGCGTTGCTACTACAAATTCTTCCGAATACATTCGAACACTAACATTGAATCAATAAACAGTGTTTTTTCGTGATCTACACACTTTCAAAATTGAAAGTAGGATTTCATATAACGATCATCCACTTGATATAGGTAATGGTGCCCAGTAATAGTTAACAGAACAGTATTCATATCATTTTAATCAGTTTAGCAAGAACGTTTTTATCAGTATACAAAGTACGGTAACCAGGATGAACAGTTTAGCAAGAACGTTTTTATCAGTATACAAAGTACGGTAACCAGGATGAACAGTTTAGCAAGAACGTTTTTATCAGTATACAAAGTACGGTAACCAGGATGAACAGTTTAGCAAGAACGTTTTTATCAGTATACAAAGTACGGTAACCAGGATGAACAGTTTAGCAAGAACGTTTTTATCAGTATACAAAGTACGGTAACCAGGATGAACAGTTTAGCAAGAACGTTTTTATCAGTATACAAAGTACGGTAACCAGGATGAACAGTTTAGCAAGAACGTTTTTATCAGTATACAAAGTACGGTAACCAGGATGAACAGTTTAGCAAGAACGTTTTTATCAGTATACAAAGTACGGTAACCAGGATGAACAGTTTAGCAAGAACGTTTTTATCAGTATACAAAGTACGGTAACCAGGATGAACAGTTTAGCAAGAACGTTTTTATCAGTATACAAAGTACGGTAACCAGGATGAACAGTTTAGCAAGAACGTTTTTATCAGTATACAAAGTACGGTAACCAGGATGAACAGTTTAGCAAGAACGTTTTTATCAGTATACAAAGTACGGTAACCAGGATGATCAGTTTAGCAAGAACGTTTTTATCAGTACACAAAGTACGGTAACCAGGATGAACATAACTATGATATATTAGTTTGTATATCGATCATTTCCACCGACGCTTGGGTTCTGGACAAGTGGCTTCGCGTTCAAAACCATTAACCCTTTCAACACCACATACCTCTCAATAGGCTTACAAAATAGTGTAGATCCAGATGAGCCGGCTCGTGACGAGCCGTCTCATCAGGATCTGCACTTTTTGCAAGTAATATTACTATTTTTAAACAAAAATTACCACTTTTGATAAATGAACTGGTCCAAATGTAATTTTCTTATTCATTTATTGGTCTGAAAATATCATGCACCAGTCCATGTCAGTTACTTGGTGTTGAATGGGTTAATAGTATTATTTTTAAGTACATTTTGGCAACTCCTTTGGTAGATGACCTTTGGTCTGGAAACTCCTTTGGTAGATGACCTTTGGTCTGGAAACTCCTTTGGTAGATGACCTTTGGTCTGGAAACTGCTTTGGTAGATGACCTTTGGTCTGGCAACTACTTTGGTAGATGACCTTTGGTCTGGAAACTACTTTGGTAGATGACCTTTGGTCTGGAAACTCCTTTGGTAGATGACCTTTGGTCTGGCAACTACTTTGATAGATGACCATTGGTCTGGCAACTGCTTTGGTAGATGACCTTTGGTCTGGAAACTACTTTGGTAGATGACCGTATTTATCAATTGCCAGACCTAGGTTCGCCTACAAAAAGTATTACCAGGCAGAGGGTCATCTATCAAATGGATTCCCAGACCCAAGGTCATCTACCAAAGGTGCTACCAGAACTAAATTCATTCACTAAATGAGTTGACAGACCAAATGGTATCTACCAAAGGATTTGTCAGACCTAAGGTCATCTACCAAAAGGGTTGCCGGACCTAAGTTCATCTACCAAAAGGGATTACAGGACCCAAGGTTATCTACCAAAGTATTTGCTAGACCTAAGGTCATCTACCAAGGATTTACCAGACCTAAGGTATTCTACCAAAGGATTCGCATGACTTAAGGTCATATACATAGGTTTGCCAGACCTAATGTCATCTACGACATGATTTGCCAAACATAGGGTAATCTACCAAAGGAGTTGTCAGACCTAAGATCATCTACCAAAGGATTTGACAGACATACGGTCATCTACCAAAGGAGTCACCACGCACAAGGTGGGCCAAATCCTCTTAAAGTTAACCAGAGTGAAATTGGGTAAATGATCCCAGATAAATGACTTGTAACCATAACTAAGATGGTATAAACTATCCAGACATTATTGTCTGTCAATATGAGATAGCACATGTAATAAGTCAAGAACAGTTGTTATATTTTCATTCATTTTAATATATTATGAAACAACACTTTTTATGATCATAGCCATGCATACACACTACGTAAATTAATTACTTTGTTTTATATGTTTATATTCATAAATAAAATCACTACTAAGCGTTGAGGATATTGAGCAAGACTGTTAAAAGGAAACAGGGAAATATTTCAGTGCAGTCAAGTTGGACACATGCATAATTATATAAGTTATATTGGTAACTGTATAAATTTGGCTTGTTTTATGTGTTTTAATTTAGAGCTAGTATACGTGACAGTGGTGTAATAAATAAGGGGATATTCAGAAGAGATAGAACAAGAAGAAGGTGATGATGCAGGAGTCAATATAGTTGGTGGTGCTGGTGAAGGGTTAGGGTTACATACATAGTGAACAGCGTGAACAGCTTAACAAGTAATAAAACGGAGAGCAGTAGGAATAGAGATACATGGGTGTTATAACCGATTAATTAAGAAGGCTCACAACCGTTCCATCCAATGACCATGACAAGTCAGTCCACTACTCATAGACTATTGGACCCAATAGAAGATTCTGTGTACTATTTGGAAACTTATGTACATGTTGAATGCTTGTAATTGCTTAATAAAGATATTAGAATCACAAATGTGTTAAAATTAATACATTGGCGACGATTGATTAAAATTTTGAGTGTTGAACTAAAGTCATTGAAGGAAGATTAAAATGTCAGTTTATGGAAAAATTAATGAATTCCGTGAAGAAAAAGGAAGGATGGACAAATGTTGGAAGTAGAACATATACATTGATGTGTAATTTATTGTCTCCCACAACACAAGGAGAAAAGAGATGTGAGGACAATACAACACGTATACAAGATCATTACCATCACAAACCATCAGAAGTTCTATAACATTACATAGTAGATTTAATAACAATGGCAAAAGTGTTACAGAATTTGTTGCAGAATTAAGAAAGATTTCAGAAAACAGTGACTTTAAGGATAATTTAGAAGTGATGTTAAGAGACAGTATTAGATAGTGGAATTTAACACTGACAGAATTCAGAGAAGGATGCCGAAGTTGGAATTTAAACATGCTAAAAGGCGTTAGAAATAGCAACTAACCTCGACAAATGATTGGTATTAACTTACGGACTTTCACATCACGCCAGAGGTTACCGAAATTATAATTTATCATTGATATAATGAATGGTATTAACTTACAGACTTTCACATCACGCCAGAGGTTACCGAAATTATAATTTATCATTTATTTAATGCAAAGTAGCAGCAACATTACACCTTGCATGGAAACGGAATTGATTGTAAATATTAGCTATAATTTAACAAGTTTGTACAATGAAGAATTAATTGTATTTAATATTGGTTAGTCCCTCACGTATTGAATTATTGTAATATATTGTATACAGAATTGCTATTTTTGACCCAACTGTATATAGAGGAAAAATAATACATGTATATGGTTGGTTAGTTTGCGTTAGTACAAGTTTGTACAATGAAGAATTAATTGTATTTAATATTGGTTAGTCCCTCACGTATTGAATTATTGTAATATATTGTATACAGAATTGCTATGTTTGACCCAACTGTATATAGAGGAAAAATAATACATGTATATGGTTTGTTAGTTTGCGTTAGTCCAAAAATGTTGATTTCATTTTTTCTGCCAGAAGAAATTTAAGAAATGAGTATGTATGCATGGCTATGTTATTAATAATGTATCCCTGGCGGATGCCATCGATGCACATCTCGATCTGGCATACCTTGCTTTATATAATCGTGACGGCTCCAGCGGGAGGTCAGAGGTTGGTGCTTGAGCAGTCGTTGGGTAGCAGCTGATGGCGTCATCTTTTCTTTCACACTGTAGAAAATATAAATTTATGTAAATGAACTATATGGTATTTACTAAAGGCAATACATGTCCTTGTCTTCTAATAGAACCAAACATAAAACTATTATCTTGTCTATCATATGATAAGCCAAACTAAAGACATATTTATAATTTTACTAGTGTTGGCCAAAATTCAAGTTCAAGGTTGGACCTTGCTTGGGGGGACACCGACACACAGTATCCAAGTTTTCAAAGCATTATAGTTGACGGTTTTTTAGTTATGCAATTATTAATAGCGTTGATGCCGGAGAGGTTTTTTAGTTTAATCATATTTTATTGCATTCTTTATATTCAATGTACAATACAACTCAAATTTACAAACATGTTACAGATGAATTAAATAAGATATATGGTACAAACATTATCAGTATGTATATATATGGAGAAGCAAAAGGGTTGGGCCATAAGTTTTAACAACATTAGTTTCGGCCATGCCGGGAAGGTGACTGCTTAGACTCGCCTTCATCAAAAGTGGCCGAAACAAACATGGGGGACAAACATGTATTCACGTGACTTTGTTTACTTCCGGAGCGCGAATGACGTAGTCGCTGTCAGTAGCAGGTGTTTTATACATGTATGGGATACAAGCTAGACGTTTTAAAAAGAGGAAAATGCGCAAAAACAGGTAAAATATTGACATTTTATTTCGAAAGTACGTAACCGGTGATGTTTCCTAAAAAAACCTCAAACAGAGATAAATATAAAGTTGTCTTTTGTTATTAATAAAGTAGCCGGGGTTTCGGACGTGAATAGCCGGGTAAAATACCCAGCACTTAGGATATACCTGGGTCAGTTCAAATATGTTGTATCCGTTATCGATACAGCTTTTTTTACATGCTTTCTTCAAAATACTATTGTCTATGCTATTCTTTATTTCGCCGACATATCAACAGATGTCATGTTATGAAATAATGTTGTTGTTTTGTGTTTTCAGAGGTATCCTGGAACGACTTCCGGTTAGCAGTCATGGAGAATCGTGCAATTTCGTACCGGTGCACGCAGTGTTCGATTGATCAGGTAACATTCGATGAACATGTATCATAATAAGTATATATATCCACACATATATTGAAGGCACGTACACCATGTTATTTATGGTATGAAATTGTTTCATAAACCAATCAGTATATCGATACATTTACATGTATACATTCAAGCTACGGATATTGTTGACAAATGAATATCCGGTACCAATGCATGCTAATTGTGACTTAAAACACTCGACCACATCGCCCCACCTGTGATCGGGCCATCCGTGATTGTTGACGAGGTGCGTCTAATGTAAACCACAGGGATTCGGCACGTTTGGGGGTACTAGTATATATATTTAAGTACAGGGATTCTACTCTGTAGATCAGTAAAATGGCCCTATCTGAAACAATTTTGTACAAATATATCCAAATATAACGCCTATCCCGAGTTATTATATTGTTCTTCAAATAAAACACAACTTTAAGCTGCATGCATGTATACTTTGCAAACAATTGCCACAGACATTGGCCATAGCAGGTCACATTTCCATACTAGGACACGGTTCTGTCAGCAACAACAAAAAATCTTCGACGGGAGAGTTTTAACAGTGAATAACATTATCAATAAAATGTGTTTCCACTAACGTGTAGGTTTATTCGGCATAAATGTACGTCAAAAAGAGATTTCGTAGAATTTTTCAATTTGTTTTGAAAATTTCTAAAGCGGCGCAATTCGCGTTGAAACGAGCGTTCTGATTGGATTATTAGAATGTAACAAGATGTTTGTTTTTATATGAAGAATAATCATAATCCAATCAGAACACAGATATCGCGTGAACACAGTTATCGCTGACCACAGTTATCGCGTGAACACACAGTTACCGCGTGAACACAGTTATCGCGTGAACACTGTACCCTTGCCTGTAGTTTGTCCGGACAATTCGAAATCGCTAGCTATGCCCCTATGAATCAATTTAACACTTATTATTACATTGAGTTCATTTATAATATTATACTATGTTACAGATCGACGCCAGCGTATACGACGAGGGCCACCATGACGCCAACAAAACCGTCGTAGATAATACATTCTAATAGGTGACAAGAACATACGAGAATAAATAAACACAATCTGACCTTTTATTGTCGCATCCCCTTGTCAGTTCCCTTTTCATCTCTAGGAATAAATTCCATCTAGTCATTGCAATCAAATGCTTCTTATCTGACTCAATCCGAATCTATAACAAATAAAAATGTAATCCTGTCAACTGTTTCTTATCTGACTCAATCCGAATATATAACAATTAAAAACGTAATCCTGTCAACTGTTTCTTATCTGACTCAATTCGAATCTATGATAAATAAAAACGTAATCCTGTCAACTGTTTCTTATCTGACTCAATCCGAATCTATGATAAATAAAAACGTAATCCTGTCAACTGTTTCTTATCTGACTCAATTCGAATCTATGATAAATAAAAACGTAATCCTGTCAACTGTTTCTTATCTGACTCAATCCGAATCTATGATAAATAAAAACGTAATCCTGTCAACTGTTTCTTATCTGACTCAATCCGAATCTATGATAAATAAAAACGTAATCCTGTCAACTGTTTCTTATGACTCAATCCGAATCTATTGTAAATAAAAACGTAATCCTGTCAACTGTTTCTTATCTGACTCAATCCGAATCTATTGTAAATAGAAACGTAATCCTGTCAACTGTTTCTTATCTGACTCAATCCGAATCTATGATAAATAAAAACGTAATCCTGTCAACTGTTTCTTATCTGACTAAATCCGAATCTATTGTAAATAGAAACGTAATCCTGTCAACTGTTTCTTATCTGATAAAACACATACTCATTGCCATTTACACATACAGGATGTCATTGTCATTCATACATACAGGATGTCATTGTCATTCATACATACAGGATGTCATTGTCATTCATACATACAGGATGTCATTGTCATTCATACATACAGATCCTAAGAAGAGATATTTATATTCACAGATCCTAAGAAGAGATATTTATATTCACAGATCCTAAGAGGAGATATTTATATTCACAGACCCTAAGAAGAGATATTTATACTCACATATCCTAAGAGGAGATATTTATATTCACAGACCCTAAGAGGAGATATTTATACTCACAGATCCTAAGAGGAGATATTTATATTCACAGACCCTAAGAGGAGATATTTATATTCACAGACCCTAAGAAGAGATATTTATATTCACAGACCCTAAGAAGAGATATTTATACTCACAGATCCTAAGAGGAGATATTTATACTCACAGATCCTAAGAGGAGATATTTATATTCACATATCCTATGTACATTTAGATGGAAGAACTATTTATTCTCACTAAACTGTTCATTCTATTTGGAAGACTGCGCACTCTATGTGGAGGACTGCTCACCCTATGTAGAGGAATGCTCACTCTGTGTGGAGGAATGCTCACTCTGTGTGGAGGACTGTCCAGTCTATGTGGAGGACTGCTCACTCTATGTGGAGGACTGTCTATTCTATGTGGAGAAGTGCTTACTCTATGTGGAGGACAGTTCAATATATGCACGTAATGCTAGCTCTTTGGACTGTCCAGTCTATGTGGAGAAGTGCTCACTATATGTGGAGGACTGTCCAGTCTATGTGGAGAAGTGCTCACTATATGTGGAGGACTGTCTATTCTATGTGGAGGGCAGTTCACTCTATGTGGTGGACTGTCCAGTTTATGTGGTGAAGTGCTTACTCTATGTGGAGGACAGTTCAATATATGCACGTAATGCTCCTCGCTCTTTGAACTGCTCACTCTATGTGGAGGACTGCTCACTCTATGTGGAGGACTGCTCACTCTATGTGGAGGACTGCTCACTCTATGTGGAGGACTGCTCACTCTATGTGGAGGACTGCTCACTCCATGTGGAGAACTGCTCACTATATGTGGAGGACTGCTCACTATATGTGGAGGACTGCTCACTATATGCGGAGGACTGCTCACTCTATGTGGAGGACTGCTCATTCTATGCGGAGGACTGCTCACTCTATGTGGAGGACTGCTCATTCTATGCGGAGGACTGCTCACTCTATGTGGAGGACTGCTCATTCTATGCGGAGGACTGCTCACTCTATGTGGAGGACTGCTCATTCTATGCGGAGGACTGCTCACTCTATGTGGAGGACTGCTCACTCTATGTGGAGGACTGCTCATTCTATGCGGAGGACTGCTCACTCTATGTGGAGGACTGCTCACTATATGTGGAGGACTGCTCACTCTATGTGGAGGACTGCTCACTCTATGTGGTGGACTGTCCAGTCTATGTGGAGAAGTGCTTACTCTATGTGGAGGACAGTTCAATATATGCACGTAATGCTCGCTCTTTGGACTGTCTATTCTATGTGGAGAAGTGCTCACTATATGTGGATGACTGTCCAGTCTATGTGGAGGACTGCTCACTATATGTGGAGGACTGCTCACTATATGTGGAGGACTGTCCAGTCTATGTGGAGGACTGCTCACTATATGTGGAGGACTGCTCACTATATGTGGAGGACTGTCCAGTCTATGTGGAGAACTGCTCACTCTATGTGGAGGACTGTCCAGTCTATGTGGAGAACTGCTCACTATATGTGGAGGACTGTCCAGTCTATGTGGAGGACTGCTCACTATATGTGGAGGACTGTCCAGTCTATGTGGAGGACTGCTCACTCTATGTGGAGGACTGCTAACTCTATGTGGAGGACTGTCTATTCTATGTGGAGAAGTGCTCACTCTATGTGGAGGACTGTCCAGTCTATGTGGAGAAGTGCTTACTCTATGTGGAGGACAGTTCAATATATGCACGTAATGCTCGCTCTTTGGACTGTCCAGTATATGTGGAGAAGTGCTCACTATATGTGGATGACTGTCCAGTCTATGTGGAGGACCGTGCACTATATGTGGAGGACTGTCCAGTCTATGTGGAGGACTGTCCAGTCTATGTGGAGAAGTGCTCACTCTATGTGGAGGACTGTCTATTCTATATGGAGGACAGTTCACTCTATGTGGAGAAGTGCTCACTATATGTGGAGGACTGTCTATTCTATGTGGAGAAGTGCTCACTATATGTGGATGACTGTCCAGTCTATGTGGAGGACTGTCCAGTCTATGTGGAGAAGTGCTCACTCTATGTGGAGGACTGTCCAGTATATGTGGAGAAGTGCTCACTATATGTGGATGACTGTCCAGTCTATGTGGAGGACTGTCCAGTCTATGTGGAGGACTGTCCAGTCTATGTGGAGGACTGTCCAGTCTATGTGGAGGACTGTCCAGTCTATGTGGAGGACTGTCCAGTCTATGTGGAGAAGTGCTCACTATATGTGGAGGACTGTCTATTCTATGTGGAGGACAGTTCACTCTATGTGGAGGACTGCTCACTCTATGTGGTGGACTGCTCACTCTATGTGGAGGACTGTCCAGTCTATGTGGAGAAGTGCTTACTATATGTGGAGGACTGTCCAGTCTATGTGGAGAAGTGCTCACTATATGTGGAGGACTGCTCACTCTATATGGTGGACTGTCCAGTCTATGTGGAGGACTGTCCAGTCTATGTGGAGAAGTGCTCACTATATGTGGATGACTGTCCAGTCTATGTGGAGGACTGTCCAGTCTATGTGGAGGACCGTGCACTATATGTGGATGACTGTCCAGTCGATGTGGAGGACTGTCCAGTCTATGTGGAGGACTGTCCAGT
Source organism: Archivesica marissinica (assembly GCA_014843695.1). NCBI lineage: Eukaryota > Metazoa > Mollusca > Bivalvia > Venerida > Vesicomyidae > Archivesica > Archivesica marissinica. The sequence goes on from CM026388.1 coordinate 42,166,958, forward strand.
CTATGTGGAGAAGTGCTCACTATATGTGGATGACTGTCCAGTCTATGTGGAGGACTGTCCAGTCTATGTGGAGAAGTGCTCACTCTATGTGGAGGACTGTCCAGTATATGTGGAGAAGTGCTCACTATATGTGGATGACTGTCCAGTCTATGTGGAGGACTGTCCAGTCTATGTGGAGGACTGTCCAGTCTATGTGGAGGACTGTCCAGTCTATGTGGAGGACTGTCCAGTCTATGTGGAGGACTGTCCAGTCTATGTGGAGAAGTGCTCACTATATGTGGAGGACTGTCTATTCTATGTGGCGGACAGTTCACTCTATGTGGAGGACTCCACCAACGCTCACTCTATGTGGAGGACTGTCCAGTCTATGTGGAGAAGTGCTTACTATATGTGGAGGACTGTCCAGTCTATGTGGAGAAGTGCTCACTATATGTGGAGGACTGCTCACTCTATATGGTGGACTGTCCAGTCTATGTGGAGGACTGTCCAGTCTATGTGGAGAAGTGCTCACTATATGTGGATGACTGTCCAGTCTATGTGGAGGACTGTCCAGTCTATGTGGAGGACCGTGCACTATATGTGGATGACTGTCCAGTCTATGTGGAGGACTGTCCAGTCTATGTGGAGGACTGTCCAGTCTATGTGGAGAAGTGCTCACTATATGTGGATGACTGTCCAGTCTATGTGGATGACTTTCCAGTCTATGTGGATGACTGTCCAGTCTATGTGGAGAAGTGCTCACTATATGTGGATGACTGTCCAGTCTATGTGGATGACTGTCCAGTCTATGTGGAGAAGTGCTCACTATATGTGGATGACTGTCCAGTCTATGTGGATGACTGTCCAGTCTATGTGGATGACTGTCCAGTCTATGTGGAGAAGTGCTCACTATATGTGGATGACTGTCCAGTCTATGTGGATGACTGTCCAGTCTATGTGGAGGACTGCTCACTATATGTGGAGGACTGTCCAGTCTATGTGGAGAAGTGCTCACTATATGTGGAGGACTCCTCACTCTATGTGGAGGACTGCTCACTCTATGTGGAGGACTGTCCAGTCTATGAGGAGGACTGTCCAGTCTATGTGGAGAAGTGCTCACTATATGTGGAGGACTGTCCGGTCTATGTGGAGAAGTGCTCACTCTATGTGGAGGACTGCTCACTCTATGTGGTGGACTGTCCAGTCTATGTGGAGGACTGTCCAGTCTATGTGGATGACTGTCCAGTCTATGTGGAGTAGTGCTCACTATATGTGGAGGACTGTCCAGTCTATGTGGAGGACCGTGCACTCTATGTGGAGGACTGTCCAGTCTATGTGGAGAACTGTCCAGTCTATGTGGAGAAGTGCTCACTATATGTGGAGGACTGTCCAGTCTATGCGGAGGACCGTGCACTCTATGTGGATGACTGTCTATTCTATGTGGAGAAGTGCTCACTATATGTGGATGACTGTCCAGACTATGTGGAGAACTGTCCAGTCTATGTGGAGAAGTGCTCACTATATGTGGAGGACTGTCCAGTCTATGCGGAGGACCGTGCACTCTATGTGGATGACTGTCTATTCTATGTGGAGAAGTGCTCACTATATGTGGATGACTGTCCAGACTATGTGGAGAACTGTCCAGTCTATGTGGAGAAGTGCTCACTATATGTGGAGGACTGTCCAGTCTATGCGGAGGACCGTGCACTCTATGTGGATGACTGTCTATTCTATGTGGAGAAGTGCTCACTATATGTGGATGACTGTCCAGACTATGTGGAGAACCGTCCACTCTATGTGGATGACTGTCTATTATATGTGGAGGACAGTTCACTCTATGTGGATGCCTGTCTATTCTATGTGGAGGACCGTGCACTCTATGTGGATGACTGTCTATTCTATGTGGAGGACAATTCACTCTATGTGGTGGACTGTCCAGTCTATGTGGAGGACTGTCCAGTCTATGTGGAGAAGTGCTTACTCTATGTGGAGGACAGTTCAATATATGCACGTAATGCTCCTCGCTCTTTGAACTGCTCACTATATGTGGAGGACTGCTCACTCTATGTGGAGGACTGCTCACTCTATGTGGAGGACTGCTCACTATATGTGGAGGACTGCTCACTGTATGTGGTGGGCTGTCCAGTCTATGTGGAGGACTGTCCAATCTATGTGGAGGACCGTGCACTCTATGTGGATGACTGTCTATTATATGTGGAGGACAGTTCACGCTATGTGGTGGACTGTCCAGTCTATGTGGAGGACCGTGCACTCTATGTGGATGACTGTCTATTCTATGTGGAGGACAATTCGCTCTATGTGGTGGACTGTCCAGTCTATGTGGAGGACTGTCCAGTCTATGTGGAGAAGTGCTTACTCTATGTTGAGGACAGTTCAATATATGCACGTAATGCTCCTCGCTCTTTGAACTGCTCACTCTATGTGGAGGACTGCTCACTCTATGTGGAGGACTGCTCACTCTATGTGGAGGACTGCTCACTCTATGTGGAGGACTGCTCACTCTATGTGGAGGACTGCTCACTATATGTGGAGGACTGCTCACTGTATGTGGTGGACTGTCCAGTCTATGTGGAGGACTGTCCAGTCTATGTGGAGGACCGTGCACTCTATGTGGATGACTGTCTATTATATGTGGAGGACAGTTCACGCTATGTGGTGGACTGTCCAGTCTATGTGGAGGACCGTGCACTCTATGTGGATGACTGTCTATTCTATGT
>CM026388.1:42170674-42202237 GCA_014843695.1 Archivesica marissinica
TGGACACTGTTCCTTTAAGAACTGTAGCTATACACGGTTGATCACTGGACAATGCTCCTTTACGAACTGTAGATAAACTCGGTTGATCAATGGACAATGTTCCTTTAAGAACTGTAGATACACTTTGTTGATCAGTGTACTATGTTCCTTTAAGAACTGTAGCTATACACGGTTGAACACTGGACAATGCTCCTTTAAGAACTATATTTTTCTTACCTCTAATGCCTGCAGGATAGTATCTACTGATAGTACCGGATCCAAATGTGCCTCCTAGCTCGTGCTCTTTCGGCAGTTCATAGGGATCCCCGCATAGCCCGCATTGGAAGGGGCCGTTCATTTGTTGCTGAAATATATAAAACAACATAAACAACATGCATTCAATGAACAATATGTGTTATTAGTTCAGTACCATGACTTTTATTTGACCTATTTTAATTTGTTTACTCGAGACATATTGCGACGTGTTTATAATGCTGGTACATGTGGACGCCGTTATGTTGACGTCTCTCCCTAAAAACGGGTTATTACAGATTTACTCACGGTCATTTCCTTCTTTGCTTTACATACAGTGCGTATACATCCATGCGATCCTTTATTCAAACAATATTATACTACGCTATACAAACGATCCTATTCCAGAATGACATACTAGTAATTACTTCGTACTTCTAAATCGAGCGGCGTTGAGTCCAGATTGTGTGATAAACCGTTCACAAAGAAGGAAATCAAAATGACTGCGCCCATAGCACCGCATTACATATTTACCACAGATACACATATCTAGCGCCATATGAAAACCTGCTCGATTTACACATAACCAGTGTGCATACACTCATTAATATATAACAGAATAATAATACCTCTTCTACTCGAAATCGGGAAGAGAAAGAGTTTATTCTGAGAAGAGAAATGTTCAAATCGAACAAGCCGAATTGCTTCTTAGAATTCTTTCCGAAATTAGAATAGTTTAATCGCACCGGTCTATGGACTGGAACCATGTACACTCAACACAATTCCTAATCGGTCACCTAGTGTGTTACAGTATTTGGAGCAAATTAATAACCATATAATATTAATATCCATACATTCTTGTATCATCTTATTTGATACATTTTATTACATGCAAATGAATTGCTGTATAATCGTATGAAATACAATGCATTAACTGGGACTATTTTAATGATATTGTACGATTATTAGTCGGGTTCCAAATACTATAAGATGGGAAATCGGATTGAAAAGTGTCAATGTTGAGTTTATAATTAAAACGCTTGATAAATTGTATTGGCGGAAACTTGTGGTTCTACACGGATGTTAGTTGCTGACATACTACTAGGAGGGGCACCCGGGGTCGCCCCACCCCCTCAAAGTCATAGTAGGACCTACGCAATTGGTGCGATTTCAAAACCATATGCAAACACCACTTCACAATCGCACCGTAAAAACAGTTCACAATCGCACCGTAAAAACAGTGTTTGTAAGTCTGTCCAGAATGACAAAAGTGTTCAGATGTCAATATATCTGAGTTGTTTCCCCTCGGGTATGAGAGACATTATGGAGTTACTGCCCCTGAATACTCCTAGAAGTATATATATCTCCTTAGTTGGTGTTCCACAGTTGTACAGACGGATCTGTAGTCCAGTGGTAACACGCTGGACTGGTAATCCAGGGATCGCAGGTTTGATCAACCGTCTGACCCTAATAAAATGAACAGTCTTTCAGATGGGACGTTAAACCGAGGTCTCGTGTTGGTGCTTTACATCGTGCACGTAAAAGAACCAGAGGAGATTCTGGAATGGGTCTCTGTCTGTATCATGCACTATCCTCCAACATCTAAAATGACTAATCTCTTCAGGAGGCGTCGCTCATATGGGCAAACACTAGCGACGGTAAATAAACGTAAAAACACACAAACCAAACTACACTGTTGGATTGCTGTTTCCATTGGCAATTTTCCTCCGTTTTCCCATCTTATAATTACAACTGCACAACTCCCTTAATCTGGTCCACTTTCTACCAGATTGATTTCATTGTATTTCAATGTTAATTATTAGTTCTTAATGTTAAAAAAATAAAGTAGAGATATACTACCCACCAGAAGAATGGAGACTATTATTTACTTTATTTGTACAGAAGAGTACACTGTTTTTAGTTTGGTTTATTTTAGTCGCGAAATTAAGTGACAAATGCTTGAATGGCACACAACGATAAGTCATAACAACTTTCATTTGTCACTCTCATTGGCGCTGACGAAAGCGTGTGTGTGGTCCTTCGTGTGTGTGTGTGTGTGTGTGTGTGTGTGTGTGTGTGTGTGCGTGTGCGTGTGCGTGTGCGTGCGCGTGCGCGTGCGCGTGTGTGTGTCCGTGTCTCATTTATATGAAAAAGTTGGCAGTTTCTTATGGAGGTTGATGCACCAAGTACTGGTTAACCGCTGGAGCCTGCCCAGGAAAGGTGTTGTTAAGTAAACTGCCCGTCGCTCAAATGTGAAACCGGTAGCGACGTTAAATAAACTTAAATAATAAATAATTCGTGTGTGTGTGGGGGGGGGGGAGGTGTACCTAGAGAAAACCCACATGTTCGATCTGGGTCGACCACCGTGCCATTACACATGTTTTCCGGTCACGAGTTGCAGTGTAAGTACTGTACTAATATGTTTTGTCAGGAAGTGAATGCAAACAAAAATAGATAAACACATGTCATGTTTATGACCTAACACTGTATTTATCACGTATGTATACACGTCCATCAGTGTTACTGTCCAACACTATCATAACGAAATCTATTTTGTGACATATAAATTGCATAAAAATGTAGTAACAAGACTATATGTGACTCTCTTTATTCGATTTTCTCCATTTCTCTGTCAGACAATAACCACTGTTCGATAATGCGTATATACCGATTGGAAAGTCATTCGTCTCATTTCCGTTTCAGTTTTTTATAATTAATAAGTAGTCATTAGAGACATACTGATGTTACCAATAATAATAACAATAATAATAATAATAATAATAATAATAATAAAATAATTGGTTTATTTTATGAGAGAACTCAATTAACAAAAATGAATCTACCATTACTAATATACTTCTGGTGGCGCTGCACCAAATATCGAGGGGGCGACGATAAATAAACATATCCCCCACCCCAAACAAATGTATTGTTTAATATATGTGTTGTGAAATGTACATAGAACGGACCCTAATATAATTAACAGTCTTTCAGATGGGACTTTAAACCGAGGTCTCGTGTCGGTGCTGTACACCGTGCACGTAAAAGGACCAGAGGAGACTCTGAGATGGGTCTCTGTCTGTATCATTACACTATCCTCCACAAATTCCTAGTCCCTTCATGAGGCACCGCTCATATGGGCAACCGGTAGCGACGATAAATAAACGAAAAACTCACATACTCAAAAGATAGGACTATAGGTGAAAACTGCACATTGTTCAAAGATTTATTGACGAAAACAATACAGTTTAATGTCACAAACACAAATGAAAATATAGAAATAGAGAACATTCTACATAGTACGTATATTATGATATATAATTTGAATTTCACGAGAAAAGTGTGTGGTGTCTACACAAGCTATGAATCAAAATACATTGTAAATACCTGTACGTTGTATACATACGATACACCAGCTAATATAAATACATTGTACATACCTGTACGTTGTATAAATACGATCTACCAGCTAATATAAATACATTGTACATACCTGTACGTTGTATAAATACGATCTACCAGCTAATATAAATACATTGTACACACCTGTACGTTGTATAAATACGATCTACCAGCTAATATAGATACATTGTACATACCTGTACGTTGTATAAATACGTTACATCAGCTAATATAAATACATTGTACATACCTGTACGTTGTATAAATACGTTACATCAGCTAATATAAATACATTGTACATATCTGTACGTTGTATAAATACGTTACACCAGCTAATATAAATACATTGTACATACCTGTACGTTGTATAAATACGTTACACCAGCTAATATAGATACAACTATGAAATAGATTAATAATCTAGAGTTTATCTTACAATATGACGTCCATATTACGCAACATTTACTGATACTAATTTTTTTATTTCACAAGAGAACTCATTTAACAAAAGTGAATTTACCATGAAGCCCTCAAACAAATCAAATGGAATAAAAAGACGGATCTGGGGTCCAGTGGTAACACTTTGGACTGGTAATCCAGGGATCGCAGGTTCGATCCCCCGTCTGACCATAATAAAATTAACAGTCTTTAAGGTGGGATTCTAAACCGAGGTCTCGTGTCGGTGCTGTACACCGTGCACGTAAAAGAACCAGAGGAGACTCTGGAATGGGTCTATATCATTGCACTATCCTCCAAAATCTAAAATGACTAATCTCTTCAGGAGGCGTCGCTCATATGGACAACCGAACAACCACTAACAGCGGTGCTCGAACTCCTTGCCTTTCGCACCTATATTAAATCATTCAATTATGAATATGGAAGTCGTGATAGCGCAGTGATAGGGCGTTCTCTTCAGATGCGAGAGGTCCGGAGTTCGAGCCCCGCTGAAGCCGTTAAGATTGTGCCCTTAGGCAAGGCATTTAAATTCCACGTTGCCTCCGGTTGTAACAGTTACGATTCAGTGTGCCACAACGGCAAGACACTTACATTAAAAAAGTTTAAACTTTATTTACAACGATTGCGAAGCAAGTTATAACAACTTATATTAATCACTCTCGTTGGCGCGGATGAAAGCGTATATGTGGTCATTCATGTGGGGGGAAAACCGGAGTACCCGGAGAAAACCCACCTGTCCGATCTGGCGACCACCGTACCATCTCACATACTTCCAGGTCCGAGGATCGAACATGTGTTGCATTGGTGAGAAGCGAGCGTGCTAACCACTGCGCTAATCGGACAGCCACACTTACATTCCACATTGTAACTTCTCGAGAGCGGGAAACCTGGATGAGCCCAGTTGTTGACCTACTCTTACTGGTCCGGTGTGCAAGCCCCGCTGTAGTCATTACGATTGTGTCCTTAGGCAAGACACATTGCTTTTTATAAGTTGAAATAAATATAAATAAATTATTGTATTATTATTATTATTATTTATTGTGTATTTATTTATTAAGTATTTATTTATTATAAATTATATTTATTTATTATTATCATATTCTTATTATTGTATTATTATTATTATTATTATTTATTATGTATTTATTAATTATTATTATTGTTACAGAAAATGAAACAAATGGCCTTATATATCCAAGTTATTTTATTAATAACATGCTGTACTTTACCAACTATTTTAAATAATGTCAGGTGATTAATCAATTTTAATATTGTACCTGTCGTCAGTATTTATCAGGAATAAGGTCACGATGACATGAAAGTGTTACTTTACGATTATTGATTTTCTTTTCATGTGACGTGATTATTATATTTTAATTTATTTTACGATATTTTTGTATTCAAGCGGAAATTCAAATCTTGAGTAATATGTACAGTTCTTGTGTTATTTTAAATAAAAGGATTTGTTTTAATACGGACTACAAATAGATGGCACAGTGGCCCACCCAGTGCTTTACTCATGGAACTGCGAATCTAGGGATCGCAGGTTCGATCACTGGTCCGACCTGATTAACAGACTACATATAGACGGCTCAGTTGTCCAGTGCTTTACTCATAGAACTGCGAATCCAGGGATCACAGGTTCGATCACTGGTCGGACCTGATTAATATTCATAGTCTTTTCAGATGGGACTATTGTGGTATCTGTTTAGTTCATACATTAGTCACGGTATCTGTTTAGTTCATACATTAGCTCGATTGCGGTATCTGTTTAGTTCATACATTAGCTCGATTGCGGTATCTGTTTAGTTCATACATTAGCTCGATTGCGGTATCTGTTTAGTTCATACATTAGCTCGATTGTTGTATCTGTTTAGTTCATACATTAGCTCGATTGCGGTATCTGTTTAGTTCATACATTAGTCGCGGTATTTGCTTAGTTCATACATTAGCTCGATTGCGGTATCTGTTTAGTTCATACATTAGTCGCGGTATCTGCTTAGTTCATACATTAGCTCGATTGTGGTATCTGTTTAGTTCATACATTTGTCGCGGTATCTGCTTAGTTCATACATTAGCTCGATTGCGGTATCTGTTTAGTTAATATATTAGCTCGATTGCGGTATCTGTTTAGTTCATACATTAGCTCGATTGCGGTATCTGTTTAGTTCATACATTAGTTCGATTGCGGTGTCTGTTTACTTCATACATTAGCTCGATTGCGTATCTGTTTAGTTCGTAGATTAGCTCGATTGCGGTATCTGTTTAGTTCATACATTAGTCGCGGTATCTGTTTAGTTCATACATTAGCTCGATTGCGGTATCTGTTTAGTTCATACATTAGCTCGATTGCTGTATCTGTTTAGTTCATACATTAGCTCGATTGCGGTATCTCTTTAGTTCATACATTAGCTCGATTGCGGTATCTGTATAGTTCGTACATTGGCTCGATTGCAATATCTGTTTAGTTCATACATAAATAGCGGTATCTCTTTAGTTCATACATTAGCTCGATTGCGGTATCTGTTTAGTTCACACATTAGCTCGATTGCGATATCTGTTTAGTTCATACATTAGCTCGATTGCGATATCTCTTTAGTTCATACATTAGCTCGATTGCGGTGTCTGTTTAGTTCATACATTAGCTCGATTGCGATATCTGTTTAGTTCATACATTAGTCGCGGTATCTGTTTAGTTCATACATTAGCTCGATTGTTGTATCTGTTTAGTTCATACATTAGCTCGATTGCGATATCTGTTTAGTTCATACATTAGCTCGATTGCGATATCTGTTTAGTTCATACATTAGTTCTATTGCGGTATCTGTTTAGTTCATACATTAGCTCGATTGTTGTATCTGTTTAGTTCATACATTAGCTCGATTGCGATATCTGTTTAGTTCATACATTAGCTCTATTGCGGTATCTGTTTAGTTCATACATTAGCTCGATTGCGGTATCTGTTTAGTTCATACATTAGCTCGATTGCGGTATCTGTTTAGTTCATACATTAGCTCGATGCGGTATCTGTTTAGTTCATACATTAGCTCGATTGCGATATCTGTTTAGTTCATACATTAGTCGCGGTATCTGTTTAGTTCATACATTAGCTCGATTGCGGTATCTGTTTAGTTCATACATTAGCTCGATTGTGGTATCTGTTTAGTTCCTACACTAGCTCGATTGTGGTATCTGGTTAGTTCATACATTAGCTCGATTGCAGTATCTGTTTAGTTCATACATTAGCTCGATTGCGGTATCTGGTTAGTTCATACATTAGCTCGATTGCGGTATCTGTTTAGTTCATACATTAGCTCGATTGCTGTATCTGTTTAGTTATTACATTAGCTCGATTGTGGTATCTGTTTAGTTATTACATTAGCTCGATTGTGGTATCTGTTTAGTTCATACATTAGCTCGATTGCGATATCTGTTTAGTTCATACATTAGCTCGATTGCGGTATCTATTTAGTTAATGCATTAGTCGCGGTATCTGTTTAGTTCATACATTAGCTCGATTGCGATATCTGTTTAGTTCATACATTAGCTCGATTGCGGTATATGTTTAGTTCACACATTAGTTCGATTGCGGTATCTGCTTAGTTCATACATTAGCTCGATTGCGGTATCTGTTTAGTTCATACATTTGTCGCGGTATCTGCTTAGTTCATACATTAGCTCGATTGCGGTATCTGTTTAGTTCATACATTTGTCGCGGTATCTGCTTAGTTCATACATTAGCTCGATTGCGGTATCTGTTTAGTTAATATATTAGCTCGATTGCGGTATCTGTTTAGTTCATACATCAGCTCGATTGCGGTGTCTGTTTAGTTCATACATTAGCTCGATTGCGGTATCTGTTTAGTTCAAACATTAGTTCGATTGCGGTATCTGTTTAGTTCATACATTAGCTCGATTGCGGTGTCTGCTTAGTTCATACATTAGCTCGATTGCGGTGTATGTTTAGTTCATACATTAGCTCGATTGCGGTGTCTGTTTACTTCATACATTAGCTCGATTGCGTATCTGTTTAGTTCGTAGATTAGCTCGATTGCGGTATCTGTTTAGTTCATACATTAGTCGCGGTATCTGTTTAGTTCATACATTAGCTCGATTGCGGTATCTGTATAGTTCGTACATTGGCTCGATTGCAATATCTGTTTAGTTCATACATAAATAGCGGTATCTCTTTAGTTCATACATTAGCTCGATTGCGGTATCTGTTTAGTTCATACATTAGCTCGATTGCGATATCTGTTTAGTTCATACATTAGTCGCGGTATCTGTTTAGTTCATACATTAGCTCGATTGTTGTATCTGTTTAGTTCATACATTAGCTCGATTGCGATATCTGTTTAGTTCATACATTAGCTCGATTGCGATATCTGTTTAGTTCATACATTAGTTCTATTGCGGTATCTGTTTAGTTCATACATTAGCTCGATTGTTGTATCTGTTTAGTTCATACATTAGCTCGATTGCGATATCTGTTTAGTTCATACATTAGCTCTATTGCGGTATCTGTTTAGTTCATACATTAGCTCGATTGCGGTATCTGTTTAGTTCATACATTAGCTCGATTGTGGTATCTGATTAGTTCATACATTAGCTCGATTGCGATATCTGTTTAGTTCATACATTAGTCGCGGTATATGTTTAGTCCATACATTAGCTCGATTGCCGTATCTGCTTAGTTCATTCATTAGTCGCTGTATCTGTTTAGTTCATACATTAGCTCGATTGCGGTATCTGTTTAGTTCATACATTAGCTCGATTACAGTATCTGTTTAGTTCCTACACTAGCTCGATTGCGGTATCTGGTTAGTTCATACATTAGCTCGATTGCAGTATCTGTTTAGTTCATACATTAGCTCGATTGCGGTATCTGTTTAGTTCATACATTAGCTCGATTGCGGTATATGTTTAGTTCATACATTAGCTCGATTGCGGTATCTGTTTAGTTATTACATTAGCTCGATTGCGGTATCTGTTTAGTTCATACATTAGCTCGATTGCGATATCTGTTTAGTTCATACATTAGCTGGATTGCGGTATCTATTTAGTTAATGCATTAGTCGCGGTATCTGTTTAGTTCATACATTAGCTCGATTGCGGTATCTGTTTAGTTCATACATTAGCTCGATTGCGGTATCTGTTTAGTTCATACATTAGCTCGATTGCGGTATCTGTTTAGTTCATACATTAGTCGCGGTATCTGTTTAGTTCATACATTAGCTCGATTGCGGTATCTGTTTAGTTCATACATTAGCTCGATTGCGGTATCTGTTTAGTTCATACATTAGTCGCGGTATCTGTTTAGTTCATACATTAGCTCGATTGCGGTATCTGTTTAGTTCATACATTAGTCGCGGTATCTGTTTAGTTCATACATTAGCTCGATTGCGGTATCTGTTTAGTTCATACATTAGCTCGATTGCGGTATCTGTTTAGTTCATACATTAGCTCGATTGCGGTATCTGTTTAGTTCATACATTAGCTCGATTGCGGTATCTGTTTAGTTCATACATTAGCTCGATTGCGGTATCTGTTTAGTTCATACATTAGCTCGATTGCGGTATCTGTTTAGTTCATACATTAGCTCGATTGCGGTATCTGTTTAGTTCATACATTAGCTCGATTGCGGTATCTGTTTAGTTCATACATTAGCTCGATTGCGTATCTGTTTAGTTCATACATTAGCTCGATTGCGGTATCTGTTTAGTTCATACATTAGCTCGATTGCGATATCTGTTTAGTTCATACATTAGTCGCGGTATCTGTTTAGTTCATACATTAGCTCGATTGCGGTATCTGTTTAGTTCATACATTAGCTCGATTGCGGTATCTGTTTAGTTCATACATTAGCTCGATTGCGGTATCTGTTTAGTTCATACATTAGCTCGATTGCGGTATCTGTTTAGTTCATACATTAGCTCGATTGCGGTATCTGTTTAGTTCATACATTAGCTCGATTGCGGTATCTGTTTAGTTCATACATTAGCTCGATTGCGGTATCTGTTTAGTTCATACATTAGCTCGATTGCGATATCTGTTTAGTTCATACATTAGCTCGATTGCGGTATCTGTTTAGTTCATACATTAGCTCGATTGCGGTATCTGTTTAGTTCATACATTAGCTCGATTGCGATATCTGTTTAGTTCATACATTAGCTCGATTGCGGTATCTGTTTAGTTCATACATTAGCTCGATTGCGGTATCTGTTTAGTTCATACATTAGCTCGATTGCGGTATCTGTTTAGTTCATACATTAGCTCGATTGCGATATCTGTTTAGTTCATACATTAGTCGCGGTATCTGTTTAGTCCATACATTAGCTCGATTGCCGTATCTGCTTAGTTCATACATTAGTCGCTGTATCTGTTTAGTTCATACATTAGCTCGATTGCGGTATCTGTTTAGTTCATACATTAGCTCGATTGCAGTATCTGTTTAGTTCATACATTAGCTCGATTGCGGTATCTGTTTAGTTCATACATTAGCTCGATTGCGGTATCTGTTTAGTTCATACATTAGCTCGATTGCGGTATCTGTTTAGTTCATACATTAGCTCGATTGCGGTATCTGTTTAGTTCATACATTAGCTCGATTGCGGTATCTGTTTAGTTCATACATTAGCTCGATTGCGGTATCTGTTTAGTTCATACATTAGCTCGATTGCGGTATCTGTTTAGTTCATACATTAGCTCGATTGCGGTATCTGTTTAGTTCATACATTAGCTCGATTGCGGTATCTGTTTAGTTCATACATTAGCTCGATTGCGGTATCTGTTTAGTTATTACATTAGCTCGATTGCGGTATCTGTTTAGTTCATACATTAGCTCGATTGCGGTATCTGTTTAGTTCATACATTAGCTGGATTGCGGTATCTATTTAGTTAATGCATTAGTCGCGGTATCTGTTTAGTTCATACATTAGCTCGATTGCGGTATCTGTTTAGTTCATACATTAGCTCGATTGCGATATCTGTTTAGTTCATACATTAGCTCGATTGCGGTATCTATTTAGTTATCATTAGTCGCGGTATCTGTTTAGTTCATACATTAGCTCGATTGCGGTATCTGCTTAGTTCATACATTAGCTCGATTGCGGTATCTGTTTAGTTCATGCATTAGATCGATAGCGGAATCTGTTTAGTTCATACATTAGTCGCAGTATCTGTTTAGTTCATACATTAGCTCGATTGCGGTGTCTGTTTAGTTCATACATTAGCTCGATTGCGATATCTGTTTAGTTCATACATTAGCTCGATTGCGATATCTGTTTAGTTCATACATTAGCTCGATTGCGATATCTGTTTAGTTCATACATTAGTTCTATTGCGGTATCTGTTTAGTTCATACATTAGCTCGGTTGTTGTATCTGTTTAGTTCATACATTAGCTCGATTGCGATATCTGTTTAGTTACTACATTAGCTCGATTGTGGTATCTGTTTAGTTCATACATTATCTCGATTGCGGTATCTGTTTAGTTAATACATTAGCTCGATTGCGCTATCTGTTTAGTAAATACATTAGCTCGATTGCGGTATCTGTTTAGTTCATACATTAGCTCGATTGCGGTATCTGTTTAGTTCATACATTAGCTCGATTGCGGTATTTGTTTAGTTCATACATTAGCTCGATTGTGGTATCTGTTTAGTTCATACATTAGCTCGATTGCGGTATCTGTTTAGTTCATACATTAGTCGTAGTATCTGTTTAGTCCATACATTAGCTCGATTGCGGTATCTGCTTAGTTCATACATTAGTCGCGGTATCTGTTTAGTTCATACATTAGCTCGATTGCGGTATCTGTTTAGTTCATACATTAGGTCGATTGCGGTATCTGTTTAGTTCGTACATTAGTTCGATTGCGGTATCTGTTTAGTTCATACATTAGCTCGATTGCGGTATCTGTTTAGTTCCTACATTAGCTCGATTGCGGTATCTGTTTAGTTCTTACATTAGCTCGATTGCGGTATCTGTTTAGTTCCTACATTAGTCGCAGTATCTGTTTAGTTCATACATTAGTCGCAGTATCTGTTTAGTTCATACATTAGCTCGATTGCGGTATCTGTTTAGTTCCTACATTAGTCGCAGTATCTGTTTAGTTCATACATTAGTCGCAGTATCTGTTTAGTTCATACATTAGTCGCAGTATCTGTTTAGTTCATACATTAGTCGTAGTATCTGTTTAGTTCATACATTAGCTCGATTGCGGTATCTGTTTAGTTCATACATTAGTCGCGGTATCTGTTTAGTTCATGCATTAGCGCGATTGGTGTATCTGTTTAGTTCATACATTAGCTCGATTGGTGTATCTGTTTAGTTCATACATTAGCTCGATTGGTGTATCTGTTTAGTTCATACATTAGCGCGATTGGTGTATCTGTTTAGTTCATACATTAGTCGCGGTATCTGTTTAGTTCATACATTAGCTCGATTGCGGTATCTGTTTATTTCATACAATAGCTCGATTGCGGTATCTGTTTAGTTCATACATTAGTCGCGGTATCTGTTTAGTTCATACATTAGCTCGATTGCGATATCTGTTTAGTTCATACATTAGTTCGATTGTGGTATCTGTTTAGTTCATACATTAGTTCGATTGTGGTATCTGTTTAGTTCATACATTAGCTCGATTGCGATATCTGTTTAGTTCATACATTAGTCGCGGTATTTGTTTTATTCATGCATTAGCTCGATTGCGGTATCTGTTTAGTTCATACATTAGTGCTATTGCGGTATCTGTTTAGTTCATACATTAGCTCGATTGTTGTATCTGTTTAGTTCATACATTAGCTCGATTGCGATATCTGTTTAGTTCATACATTAGCTCTATTGCGGTATCTGTTTAGTTCATACATTAGCTCGATTGCGGTATCTGTTTAGTTCATACATTAGCTCGATTGTGGTATCTGATTAGTTCATACATTAGCTCGATTGCGATATCTGTTTAGTTCATACATTAGTCGCGGTATCTGTTTAGTCCATACATTAGCTCGATTGCCGTATCTGCTTAGTTCATTCATTAGTCGCTGTATCTGTTTAGTTCATACATTAGCTCGATTGCGGTATCTGTTTAGTTCATACATTAGCTCGATTACAGTATCTGTTTAGTTCCTACACTAGCTCGATTGCGGTATCTGGTTAGTTCATACATTAGCTCGATTGCAGTATCTGTTTAGTTCATACATTAGCTCGATTGCGGTATCTGTTTAGTTCATACATTAGCTCGATTGCTGTATATGTTTAGTTCATACATTAGCTCGATTGCAGTATCTGTTTAGTTATTACATTAGCTCGATTGTGGTATCTGTTTAGTTCATACATTAGCTCGATTGCGATATCTGTTTAGTTCATACATTAGCTCGATTGCGGTATCTATTTAGTTAATGCATTAGTCGCGGTATCTGTTTAGTTCATACATTAGCTCGATTGCGGTATCTGGTTAGTTCACACATTAGTTCGATTGCGGTATCTGCTTAGTTCATACATTAGCTCGATTGCGGTATCTGTTTAGTTCATACATTAGTCGCGGTATCTGCTTAGTTCATACATTAGCTCGATTGCGGTATCTGTTTAGTTCATACATTTGTCGCGGTATCTGCTTAGTTCATACATTAGCTCGATTGCGGTATCTGTTTAGTTAATATATTAGCTCGATTGCGGTATCTGTTTAGTTCATACATCAGCTCGATTGCGGTGTCTGTTTAGTTCATACATTAGTTCGATTGCGGTATCTGTTTAGTTAATATATTAGCTCGATTGCGGTATCTGTTTAGTTCATACATTAGCTCGATTGCGGTGTATGTTTAGTTCATACATTAGCTCGATTGCGGTGTCTGTTTACTTCATACATTAGCTCGATTGCGTATCTGTTTAGTTCGTAGATTAGCTCGATTGCGGTATCTGTTTAGTTCATACATTAGTCGCGGTATCTGTTTAGTTCATACATTAGCTCGATTGTGGTATCTGTTTAGTTCATACATTAGCTCGATTGCTGTATCTGTTTAGTTCATACATTAGCTCGATTGCGGTATATGTTTAGTTCATACATTAGCTCGATTGCGTTATCTGTTTAGTTATTACATTAGCTCGATTGCGGTATCTGTTTTGTTCATACATTAGCTCGATTGCGATATCTGTTTAGTTCATACATTAGCTGGATTGCGGTATCTATTTAGTTAATGCATTAGTCGCGGTATCTGTTTAGTTCATACATTAGCTCGATTGCGGTATCTGTTTAGTTCATACATTAGTCGCGGTATCTGTTTAGTTCATACATTAGCTCGATTGTGGTATCTGTTTAGTTCATACATTAGCTCGATTGCTGTATCTGTTTAGTTCATACATTAGCTCGATTGCGGTATATGTTTAGTTCATACATTAGCTCGATTGCGTTATCTGTTTAGTTATTACATTAGCTCGATTGCGGTATCTGTTTTGTTCATACATTAGCTCGATTGCGATATCTGTTTAGTTCATACATTAGCTGGATTGCGGTATCTATTTAGTTAATGCATTAGTCGCGGTATCTGTTTAGTTCATACATTAGCTCGATTGCGGTATCTGTTTAGTTCATACATTAGTCGCGGTATCTGTTTAGTTCATACATTAGCTCGATTGCGGTATCTGTTTAGTTCATACATTAGCTCGATTGCGGTATCTGTTTAGTTCATACATTAGCTCGATTGCGGTATCTGTTTAGTTCATACATTAGCTCGATTGCGGTATCTGTTTAGTTCATACATTAGCTCGATTGCGGTATCTGTTTAGTTCATACATTAGCTCGATTGCGGTATTGTTTAGTTCATACATTAGCTCGATTGCGGTATCTGTTTAGTTATACATTAGCTCGATTTGGTATCTGTTTAGTTCATACATTAGCTCGATTGCGATATCTGTTTAGTTCATACATTAGCTCGATTGCGGTATCTATTTAGTTAATGCATTAGTCGCGGTATCTGTTTAGTTCATACATTAGCTCGATTGCGATATCTGTTTAGTTCATACATTAGCTCGATTGCGGTATTTGGTTAGATCATACATCAGCTCGATTGCGGTATCTGTTTAGTTCATACATTAGCTCGATTGCGGTATCTGTTTAGTTCATACATTAGCTCGATTGCGGTATCTGTTTAGTTCATACATTAGCTCGATTGCGGTATATGTTTAGTTCATACATTAGCTCGATTGCGGTATCTGTTTAGTTATTACATTAGCTCGATTGCGGTATCTGTTTAGTTCATGCATTAGATCGATAGCGGAATCTGTTTAGTTCATACATTAGCTGGATTGCGGTATCTATTTAGTTAATGCATTAGTCGCGGTATCTGTTTAGTTCATACATTAGCTCGATTGCGGTATCTGTTTAGTTCATACATTAGCTCGATTGCGATATCTGTTTAGTTCATACATTAGCTCGATTGCGGTATATGTTTAGTTCACACATTAGTTCGATTGCGGTATCTGCTTAGTTCATACATTAGCTCGATTGCGGTATCTGTTTAGTTCATGCATTAGATCGATAGCGGAATCTGTTTAGTTCATACATTAGTCGCAGTATCTGTTTAGTTCATACATTAGCTCGATTGCGGTGTCTGTTTAGTTCATACATTAGTCGCAGTATCTGTTTAGTTCATACATTAGCTCGATTGCTTTATCTGTTTAGTTCATACATTAGCTCGATTGCGATATCTGTTTAGTTCATACATTAGCTCGATTGCGATATCTGTTTAGTTCATACATTAGTTCTATTGCGGTATCTGTTTAGTTCATACATTAGCTCGATTGTTGTATCTGTTTAGTTCATACATTAGCTCGATTGCGATATCTGTTTAGTTACTACATTAGCTCGATTGTGGTATCTGTTTAGTTCATACATTATCTCAATTGCGGTATCTGTTTAGTTAATACATTAGCTCGATTGCGTTATCTGTTTAGTAAATACATTAGCTCGATTGCGGTATCTGTTTAGTTCATACATTAGCTCGATTGCGGTATTTGTTTAGTTCATACATTAGCTCGATTGTAGTATCTGATTAGTTCATACATTAGCTCGATTGCGATATCTGTTTAGTTCATACATTAGCTCGATTGCGGTATCTGTTTAGTTCATACATTAGCTCGATTGCGATATCTGTTTAGTTCATACATTAGCTCGATTGCGGTATCTGTTTATTTCATACAATAGCTCGATTGCGGTATCTGTTTAGTTCATACATTAGTCGCGGTATCTGTTTAGTTCATACATTAGCTCGATTGCGATATCTGTTTAGTTCATACATTAGTTCGATTGTGCTATCTGTTTAGTTCATACATTAGTTCGATTGTGGTATCTGTTTAGTTCATACATTAGCTCGATTGCGATATCTGTTTAGTTCATACATTAGTCGCGGTATTTGTTTTATTCATGCATTAGCTCGATTGCGGTATCTGTTTAGTTCATACATTAGCTCAATTGTGGTATCTTTTAGTTCATACATTAGCTCGATTGCGGTATCAGTTTAGTTCATACATTAGCTCGATTGCGGTGTCTGTTTAGGTCATGCATTAGCTCGATTGCAATATCTGTTTAGTTCATACATTAGCTCGATTGCGATATCTGTTTAGTTAATACATTAGCTCGATTGTAGTATCTGTTTAGTTCATACATTAGCTCGATTGCGATATCTGTTTAGTTCATACATTAGCTCGATTGCGATATCTGTTTAGTTCATACATTAGTTATATTGCGGTATCTGCTTAGTTCATACATTAGCTCGATTGTTGTATCTGTTTACTTCATACATTAGCTCGATTTCGATATCTGTTTAGTTCATACATTAGCTCTATTGCGGTATCTGTTTAGTTCATACATTAGCTCGATTGCGGTATCTGTTTAGTTCACACATTAGTTCGATTGCGGTATCTGCTTAGTTCATACATTAGCTCGATTGCGGTATCTGTTTAGTTCATGCATTAGATCGATAGCGGAATCTGTTTAGTTCATACATTAGTCGCAGTATCTGTTTAGTTCATACATTAGCTCGATTGCGGTGTCTGTTTAGTTCATACATTAGTCGCAGTATCTGTTTAGTTCATACATTAGCTCGATTGCGGTGTCTGTTTAGTTCATACATTAGCTCGATTGCAATATCTGTTTAGTTCATACATTAGCTCGATTGCGATATCTGTTTAGTTCATACATTAGCTCGATTGCGATATCTGTTTAGTTCATACATTAGTTCTATTGCGGTATCTGTTTAGTTCATACATTAGCTCGATTGTTGTATCTGTTTAGTTCATACATTAGCTCGATTGCGATATCTGTTTAGTTACTACATTAGCTCGATTGTGGTATCTGTTTAGTTCATACATTATCTCGATTGCGGTATCTGTTTAGTTAATACATTAGCTCGATTGCGCTATCTGTTTAGTAAATACATTAGCTCGATTGCGGTATCTGTTTAGTTCATACATTAGCTCGATTGCGGTATTTGTTTAGTTCATACATTAGCTCGATTGTAGTATCTGATTAGTTCATACATTAGCTCGATTGCGATATCTGTTTAGTTCATACATTAGCTCGATTGCGGTATCTGTTTAGTTCATACATTAGCTCGATTGCGATATCTGTTTAGTTCATACATTAGCTCGATTGCGGTATCTGTTTATTTCATACAATAGCTCGATTGCGGTATCTGTTTAGTTCATACATTAGTCGCGGTATCTGTTTAGTTCATACATTAGCTCGATTGCGATATCTGTTTAGTTCATACATTAGTTCGATTGTGGTATCTGTTTAGTTCATACATTAGCTCGATTGCGATATCTGTTTAGTTCATACATTAGTCGCGGTATTTGTTTTATTCATGCATTAGCTCGATTGCGGTATCTGTTTAGTTCATACATTAGCTCAATTGTGGTATCTTTTAGTTCATACATTAGCTCGATTGCGGTATCAGTTTAGTTCATACATTAGCTCGATTGCGGTGTCTGTTTAGTTCATGCATTAGCTCGATTGCAATATCTGTTTAGTTCATACATTAGCTCGATTGCGATATCTGTTTAGTTAATACATTAGCTCGATTGTGGTATCTGTTTAGTTCATACATTAGCTCGATTGCGATATCTGTTTAGTTCATACATTAGCTCGATTGCGATATCTGTTTAGTTCATACATTAGTTATATTGCGGTATCTGCTTAGTTCATACATTAGCTCGATTGTTGTATCTGTTTACTTCATACATTAGCTCGATTGCGATATCTGTTTAGTTCATACATTAGCTCTATTGCGGTATCTGTTTAGTTCATACATTAGCTCGATTGCGGTATCTGTTTAGTTCATACATTAGCTCGATTGCGGTATCTGATTAGTTCATACATTAGCTCGATTGCGATATCTGTTTAGTTCATACATTAGTCGCGGTATCTGTTTAGTCCATACATTAGCTCGATTGCCGTATCTGCTTAGTTCATTCATTAGTCGCTGTATCTGTTTAGTTCATACATTAGCTCGATTGCGGTATCTGTTTAGTTCATACATTAGCTCGATTACGGTATCTGTTTAGTTCCTACACTAGCTCGATTGCGGTATCTGGTTAGTTCATACATTAGCTCGATTGCTGTATATGTTTAGTTCATACATTAGCTCGATTGCAGTATCTGTTTAGTTATTACATTAGCTCGATTGTGGTATCTGTTTAGTTCATACATTAGCTCGATTGCGATATCTGTTTAGTTCATACATTAGCTCGATTGCGGTATCTATTTAGTTAATGCATTAGTCGCGGTATCTGTTTAGTTCATACATTAGCTCGATTGCGATATCTGTTTAGTTCCTACACTAGCTAGATTGCGGGATCTGTTTAGTTCATACATAAGCTCGATTGTGGTGTCTGTTTAGATCATACATTAGCTCGATTGCAGTATCTGTTTAGTTCATACATTAGCTCGATTGCGGTATCTGTTTAGTTCATACATTAGCTCGATTGCGATATCTGTTTAGTTCCTACATTAGCTCGATTGCGGTATCTGTTTAGTTCATACATTAGCTCGATTGCGATATCTGTTTAGTTCATACATTAGCTCGATTGCGGTATCTGTTTAGTTCATACATTAGCTCGATTGTGGTGTCTGTTTAGTTCATACATTAGCTCGATTGCAATATCTGTTTAGTTCATACATTAGCTCGATTGCGATATCTGTTTAGTTAATACATTAGTTCGATTGTTGTATCTGTTTAGTTCATACATTAGCTCGATTGCGATATCTGTTTAGTTCATACATTAGCTCGATTGCGATATCTGTTTAGTTCATACATTAGTTCTATTGCGGTATCTGTTTAGTTCATACATTAGCTCGATTGTGGTGTCTGTTTAGTTCATACATTAGTTCGATTGCAATATCTGTTTAGTTCATACATTAGCTCGATTGCGATATCTGTTTAGTTAATACATTAGTTCGATTGTTGTATCTGTTTAGTTCATACATTAGCTCGATTGCGATATCTGTTTAGTTCATACATTAGCTCGATTGCGATATGTGTTTAGTTCATACATTAGTTCTATTGCGGTATCTGTTTAGTTCATACATTAGCTCGATTGTTGTATCTGTTTAGTTCATACATTAGCTCGATTGCGATATCTGTTTAGTTACTACATTAGCTCGATTGTAGTATCTGTTTAGTTCATACATTATCTCGATTGCGGTATCTGTTTAGTTCATACATTAGCTCGATTGCGGTATCTGTTTAGTTCATACATTAGCTCGATTGCGGTATTTGTTTAGTTCATACATTAGCTCGATTGTGGTATCTGATTAGTTCATACATTAGCTCGATTGCGATATCTGTTTAGTTCATACATTAGCTCGATTGCGGTATCTGTTTAGTTCATACATTAGCTCGATTGCGGTATCTGTTTAGTCCATACATTAGCTCGATTGCGGTATCTGCTTAGTTCATACATTAGCTCGATTGTGGTATCTGATTAGTTCATACATTAGCTCGATTGCGATATCTGTTTAGTTCATACATTAGCTCGATTGCGGTATCTGTTTAGTTCATACATTAGTCGTAGTATCTGTTTAGTCCATACATTAGCTCGATTGCGGTATCTGTTTAGTTCATACATTAGGTCGATTGCGGTATCTGTTTAGTTCCTACATTAGCTCGATTGCGGTATCTGTTTAGTTCTTACATTAGCTCGATTGCGGTATCTGTTTAGTTCATACATTAGCTCGATTGTGGTATCAGTTTAGTTCATACATTAGTTCGATTGTGGTATCTGTTTAGTTCATACATTAGCTCGATTGCAATATCTGTTTAGTTCATACATTAGCTCGATTGCGATATCTGTTTAGTTAATACATTAGCTCGATTGTTGTATCTGTTTAGTTCATACATTAGCTCGATTGCGATATCTGTTTAGTTCATACATTAGCTCGATTGCGATATCTGTTTAGTTCATACATTAGTTCTATTGCGGCATCTGTTTAGTTCATACATTAGCTCGATTGTTGTATCTGTTTAGTTCATACATTAGCTCGATTGCGATATCTGTTTAGTTCATACATTAGCTCTATTGCGGTATCTGTTTAGTTCATACATTAGCTCGATTGCGGTATCTGTTTAGTTCATACATTAGCTCGATTGTGGTATCTGATTAGTTCATACATTAGCTCGATTGCGATATCTGTTTAGTTCATATATTAGTCGCGGTATCTGTTTAGTCCATACATTAGCTCGATTGCCGTATCTGCTTAGTTCATTCATTAGTCGCTGTATCTGTTTAGTTCATACATTAGCTCGATTGCTGTATATGTTTAGTTCATACATTAGCTCGATTGCAGTATCTGTTTAGTTATTACATTAGCTCGATTGTGGTATCTGTTTAGTTCATACATTAGCTCGATTGCGATATCTGTTTAGTTCATACATTAGCTCGATTGTGGTATCTATTTAGTTAATGCATTAGTCGCGGTATCTGTTTAGTTCATACATTAGCTCGATTGCGATATCTGTTTAGTTCCTACACTAGCTCGATTGCGGTATCTGGTTAGATCATACATTAGCTCGATTGCAGTATCTGTTTAGTTCATACATTAGCTCGATTGCGGTATCTGTTTAGTTCATACATTAGCTCGATTGCGGTATATGTTTAGTTCATACATTAGCTCGATTGCGGTATCTGTTTAGTTATTACATTAGCTCGATTGCGGTATCTGTTTAGTTCATACATTATCTCGATTGCGATATCTGTTTAGTTCATACATTAGCTGGATTGCGGTATCTATTTAGTTAATGCATTAGTCGCGGTATCTGTTTAGTTCATACATTAGCTCGATTGCGGTATCTGTTTAGTTCATACATTAGCTCGATTGCGGTATCTGTTTAGTTCATGCATTAGATCGATAGCGGTATCTGTTTAGTTCATACATTAGTCGCAGTATCTGTTTAGTTCATACATTAGCTCGATTGCGGTATCTGTTTAGTTCATACATTAGCTCGATTGCATTATCTGTTTAGTTCATACATTAGCTCGATTGCGATATCTGTTTAGTTATACATTAGCTCGATTGTTGTATCTGTTTAGTTCATACATTAGCTCGATTGCGATATCTGTTTAGTTCATACATTAGCTCGATTGCGATATCTGTTTAGTTCATACATTAGTTCTATTGCGGTATCTGTTTAGCTCATACATTAGCTCGATTGTTGTATCTGTTTAGTTCATACATTATCTCGATTGCGATATCTGTTTAGTTCATACATTAGCTCTATTGTGGTATCTGTTTAGTTCATACATTAGCTCGATTGCGGTATCTGTTTAGTTCATACATTAGCTCGATTGTGGTATCTGATTAGTTCATACATTAGCTCGATTGCGATATCTGTTTAGTTCATACATTAGTCGCGGTATCTGTTTAGTTCATACATTAGCTCGATTGCGGAATCTGTTTAGTTCATACATTAGCTCGATTGCGATATCTGTTTAGTTCATACATTAGCCCGATTGCAGTATCTGTTTAGTTCATGCATTAGTTCGATTGCGGTATCTCTTTAGTTCATACATTAGCTCGATTGCAGTATCTGTTTAGTTCATGCATTAGTTCGATCGCGGTATCTGTTTAGTTCATACATTAGTTCGATTGCGGTATCTGTTTAGTTCATACATTAGCTCGATTACAGTATCTGTTTAGTTCATGCATTAGTTCGATTGCGGTATCTCTTTAGTTAATACATTAGCTCGATTGCAGTATCTGTTTAGTTCATACATTAGCTCGATTGCGGTATCTGTTTAGTTCATACATTAGCTCGATTGTGGTATCTGTTTAGTTCATACATTAGCTCGATTGCGATATCCGTTTAGTTAATACATTAGCTCGATTGTTGTATCTGTTTAGTTCATACATTAGCTCGATTGCGATATCCGTTTGGTTAATACATTAGCTCGATTGTTGTATCTGTTTAGTTCATACATTAGCTCGATTGCGATATCTGTTTAGTTCATACATTAGCTCGATTGCGATATCTGTTTAGTTCATACATTAGCTCGATTGCGATATCTGTTTAGTTCATACATTAGTTCTATTGTGGTATCTGTTTAGTTCATACATTAGCTCGATTGTTGTATCTGTTTAGTTCATACATTAGCTCGATTGCAGTATCTGTTTAGTTCATACATTAGCTCTATTGCGGTATCTGTTTAGTTCATACATTAGCTCGATTGCGGTATCTGTTTAGTTCATACATTAGCTCGATTGTGGTATCTGATTAGTTCATACATTAGCTCGATTGCGATATCTGTTTAGTTCATACATTAGTCGCGGTATCTGTTTAGTCCATACATTAGCTCGATTGCCGTAATTGCTTAGTTCATTCATTAGTCGCTGTATCTGTTTAGTTCATACATTAGTCACGGTATCTGTTTAGTTCGTACATTAGCTCGATTGCGATATCTGTTTAGTTCATACATTAGCTCGATTGCGGTATCTGTTTAGTTCATACATTAGCTCGATTGCAGTATCTGTTTAGTTCATACATTAGCTCGATTGCGGTATCTGTTTAGTTATTACATTAGCTCGATTGCGGTATCTATTTAGTTAATGTATTAGTCGCGGTATCTGTTTAGTTCATCCATTAGCTCGATTGCGATATCTGTTTAGTTCCTAAACTAGCTCGATTGCGGTATCTGGTTAGATCATACATTAGCTCGATTGCAGTATCTGTTTAGTTCATACATTAGCTCGATTGCGGTATTTGTTTAGTTCATACATTAGCTCGATTGCGGTATCTGTTTAGTTATTACATTAGCTCGATTGCGATATCTGTTTAGTTCATACATTAGCTGGATTGCGGTATCTATTTAGTTAATGCATTAGTCGCGGTATCTGTTTAGTTCATACATTAGCTCGATTGCGGTATCTGTTTAGTTCATACATTAGTTAGATTGCGGTATCTGTTTAGTTCATACATTAGCTCGATTGTTGTATCTGTTTAGTTCATACATTAGCTCGATTGCGGTATCTGTTTAGTTCATGCATTAGATCGATAGCGGAATCTGTTTAGTTCATACATTAGTCGCAGTATCTGTTTAGTTCGTACATTAGCTCGATTGCGATATCTGTTTAGTTCATACATTAGCTCGATTGCGGTATCTGTTTAGTTCATACATTAGCTCGATTGCAGTATCTGTTTAGTTCATACATTAGCTCGATTGCGGTATCTGTTTAGTTCATACATTAGCTCGATTGCGGTATCTGTTTAGTTAGTTATTACATTAGCTCGATTGCGGTATCTATTTAGTTAATGTATTAGTCGCGGTATCTGTTTAGTTCATCCATTAGCTCGATTGCGATATCTGTTTAGTTCCTAAACTAGCTCGATTGCGGTATCTGGTTAGATCATACATTAGCTCGATTGCAGTATCTGTTTAGTTCATACATTAGCTCGATTGCGGTATTTGTTTAGTTCATACATTAGCTCGATTGCGGTATCTGTTTAGTTATTACATTAGCTCGATTGCGATATCTGTTTAGTTCATACATTAGCTGGATTGCGGTATCTATTTAGTTAATGCATTAGTCGCGGTATCTGTTTAGTTCATACATTAGCTCGATTGCGATATCTGTTTAGTTCATACATTAGCTCGATTGCGGTATCTGTTTAGTTCACACATTAGTTAGATTGCGGTATCTGTTTAGTTCATACATTAGCTCGATTGTTGTATCTGTTTAGTTCATACATTAGCTCGATTGCGGTATCTGTTTAGTTCATGCATTAGATCGATAGCGGAATCTGTTTAGTTCCTACATTAGTCGCAGTATCTGTTTACTTCATACATTAGTCGCAGTATCTGTTTAGTTCATACATTAGTCGCAGTATCTGTTTAGTTCATACATTAGTCGCAGTATCTGTTTAGTTCATACATTAATCGCAGTATCTGTTTAGTTCATACATTAGATCGATAGCGGAATCTGTTGAGTTCATACATTAGATCGATAGCGGAATCTGTTTAGTTCATACATTAGTCGCAGTATCTGATTAGTTCATACATTAGATCGATAGCGGAATCTGTTTAGTTCATACATTAGCTCGATTGCGGTATCTGTTTATTTCATACACTAGCTCGATTGCGGTATCTGTTTAGTTCATAAATTAGTCGCGGTATCTGTTTAGTTCATACATTAGCTCGATTGCGGTATCTGTATAGTTCATACATTAGTCGCGGTATCTGTTTAGTTCATGCATTAGCGCGATTGGGGTATCTGTTTAGTTCATACATTAGTTCGATTGTCGTATCTTTTTAGTTCATACATTAGCTCGATTGCGGTATCTGTTTAGTTCATACATTAGTCGCGGTATCTGTTTAGTTCATACATTAGCTCGATTGCGGTATCTGTTTAGTTCATACATTAGTCGCGGTATCTGTTTAGTTCATACATTAGCTCGATTGCGGAATCTGTTTAGTTCATACATTAGCTCGATTGCGGTATCTGTATAGTTCATACATTAGTCGCGGTATCTGTTTAGTTCATGCATTAGCGCGATTGTGGTATCTGTTTAGTTCATACATTAGTTCGATTGTCGTATCTTTTTAGTTCATACATTAGCTCGATTGCAGTATCTGTTTAGTACATGCATTAGTTCGATTGCGGTATCTCTTTAGGTCATACATTAGCTAGATTGTAGTATCTGTTTAGTTCATGAATTAGTTCGATCGCGGTATCTGTTTAGTTCATACATTAGTTCGATTGCGGTATCTGTTTAGTTCATACATTAGCTCGATTGCAGTATATGTTTAGTTCATGCATTAGTTCGATTGCGGTATCTCTTTAGTTCATACATTAGCTCGATTGCAGTATCTGTTTAGTTCATACATTAGCTCGATTGCGATATCTGTTTAGTTAATACATTAGCTCGATTGTTGTATCTGTTTAGTTCATACATTAGCTCGATTGCGATATCTGTTTAGTTCATACATTAGCTCGATTGCGATATCTGTTTAGTTCATACATTAGTTCGATTGTGGTATCTGTTTAGTTCATACATTAGCTCGATTGCGGTATCTGTTTAGTTCATACATTAGTCGCGGTATCTGTTTAGTTCATACATTAGCTCGATTACGGTATCTGTTTAGTTCATACATTAGCTCGATTGCGGTATCTGTTTAGTTCATACATTAGTCACGGTATCTGTTTAGTTCATACATTAGCTCGATTGCGGAATCTGTTTAGTTCATACATTAGCTCGATTGCAATATCTGTTTAGTTCATGCATTAGTTCGATTGCGGTATCTCTTTAGTTCATACATTAGCTCGATTGCAGTATCTGTTTAGTTCATACATTAGTCGCGGTATCTGTTTAGTTCATACATTAGCTCGATTGCGGAATCTGTTTAATTCATACATTAGCTCGATTGCGATATCTGTTTAGTTCATACATTAGTCGCGTTATTTGTTTTATTCATGCATTAGCTCGATTGCGGTATCTGTTTAGGTCATACATTAGCTCGATTGTGGTATCTTTTAGTTCATACATTAGCTCGATTGCGGTATCTGTTTAGTTCATACATTAGCTCGATTGCGGTATCTGTTTAGTTCATACATTAGCTCGATTGCGGTATCTGTTTAGTTCATACATTAGCTCGATTGCGGTGTCTGTTTAGTTCATACATTAGCTCGATTGCAATATCTGTTTAGTTAATACATTAGCTCGATTGCGATATCTGTTTAGTTCATACATTAGCTCGATTGTGATATCTGTTTAGTTCATACATTAGCTCTATTGCGATATCTGTTTAGTTCATACATTAGTTCTATTGCGGTATCTGTTTAGTTCATACATTTGCTCGATTATTGTATCTGTTTAGTTCATACATTAGCTCGATTGCGATATCTGTTTAGTTCATACATTAGCTCTATTGCGGTATCTGTTTAGTTCATACATTAGCTCGATTGCGGTATCTGTTTAGTTCATACATTAGCTCGATTGTGGTATCTGATTAGTTCATACATTAGCTCGATTGCGATATCTGTTTAGTTCATACATTAGTCGCGGTATCTGTTTAGTCCATACATTAGCTCGATTGCCGTATCTGCTTAGTTCATTCATTAGTCGCTGTATCTGTTTAGTTCATACATTAGCTCGATTGCGGTATCTGTTTAGTGCATACATTAGCTCGATTGCGGTATCTATTTAGTTAATGCATTAGTCGCGGTATCTGTTTAGTTCATACATTAGCTCGATTGCGGTATCTGTTTAGTTCCTACATTAGTCGCAGTATCTGTTTACTTCATACATTAGTCGCAGTATCTGTTTAATTCATACATTAGTCGCAGTATCTGTTTAGTTCATACATTAGTCGCAGTATCTGTTTAGTTCATACATTAATCGCAGTATCTGTTTAGTTCATACATTAGATCGATAGCGGAATCTGTTGAGTTCATACATTAGATCGATAGCGGAATCTGTTTAGTTCATACATTAGTCGCAGTATCTGATTAGTTCATACATTAGATCGATAGCGGAATCTGTTTAGTTCATACATTAGCTCGATTGCGGTATCTGTTTATTTCATACACTAGCTCGATTGCGGTATCTGTTTAGTTCATAAATTAGTCGCGGTATCTGTTTAGTTCATACATTAGCTCGATTGCGGTATCTGTATAGTTCATACATTAGTCGCGGTATCTGTTTAGTTCATGCATTAGCGCGATTGGGGTATCTGTTTAGTTCATACATTAGTTCGATTGTCGTATCTTTTTAGTTCATACATTAGCTCGATTGCGGTATCTGTTTAGTTCATACATTAGTCGCGGTATCTGTTTAGTTCATACATTAGCTCGATTGCGATATCTGTTTAGTTCATACATTAGCTCGATTGCAGTATCTGTTTAGTACATGCATTAGTTCGATTGCGGTATCTCTTTAGTTCATACATTAGCTAGATTGTAGTATCTGTTTAGTTCATGAATTAGTTCGATCGCGGTATCTGTTTAGTTTATACATTAGTTCGATTGCGGTATCTGTTTAGTTCATACATTAGCTCGATTGCAGTATCTGTTTAGTTCATGCATTAGTTCGATTGCGGTATCTCTTTAGTTCATACATTAGCTCGATTGCAGTATCTGTTTAGTTCATACATTAGCTCGATTGCGATATCTGTTTAGTTAATACATTAGCTCGATTGTTGTATCTGTTTAGTTCATACATTAGCTCGATTGCGATATCTGTTTAGTTCATACATTAGCTCGATTGCGATATCTGTTTAGTTCATACATTAGTTCGATTGTGGTATCTGTTTAGTTCATACATTAGCTCGATTGCGGTATCTGTTTAGTTCATACATTAGTCGCGGTATCTGTTTAGTTCATACATTAGCTCGATTACGGTATCTGTTTAGTTCATACATTAGCTCGATTGCGGTATCTGTTTAGTTCATACATTAGTCACGGTATCTGTTTAGTTCATACATTAGCTCGATTGCGGAATCTGTTTAGTTCATACATTAGCTCGATTGCGATATCTGTTTAGTTCATACATTAGCTCGATTGCAGTATCTGTTTAGTTCATGCATTAGTTCGATTGCGGTATCTCTTTAGTTCATACATTAGCTCGATTGCAGTATCTGTTTAGTTCATGCATTAGTTCGATCGCGGTATCTGTTTAGTTCATACATTAGTTCGATTGCGGTATATGTTTAGTTCATACATTAGCTCGATTGCAATATCTGTTTAGTTCATGCATTAGTTCGATTGCGGTATCTCTTTAGTTCATACATTAGCTCGATTGCAATATCTGTTTAGTTCATACATTAGTCGCGGTATCTGTTTAGTTCATACATTAGCTCGATTGCGGAATCTGTTTAATTCATACATTAGCTCGATTGCAGTATCTGTTTAGTTCATACATTAGTCGCGGTATCTGTTTAGTTCATACATTAGCTCGATTGCGGAATCTGTTTAATTCATACATTAGCTCGATTGCGATATCTGTTTAGGTCATACATTAGCTCGATTGTGGTATCTTTTAGTTCATACATTAGCTCGATTGCGATATCTGTTTATTTCATACATTAGTCGCGGTATCTGTTTAGTTCATACATTAGCTCGATTGCAGTATCTGTTTATTTCATACATTAGTCGCGGTATCTGTTTAGTTCATACATTAGCTCGATTGCGATATCTGTTTAGTTCATACATTAGCTCGATTGCGATATCTGTTTAGTTCATACATTAGTTCGATTGTGGTATCTGTTTAGTTCATACATTAGCTCGATTGCGGTATCTGTTTAGTTCATACATTAGTCGCGGTATCTGTTTAGTTCATACATTAGCTCGATTACGGTATCTGTTTAGTTCATACATTAGCTCGATTGCGGTATCTGTTTAGTTCATACATTAGTCACGGTATCTGTTTAGTTCATACATTAGCTCGATTGCGGAATCTGTTTAGTTCATACATTAGCTCGATTGCGATATCTGTTTAGTTCATACATTAGCTCGATTGCAGTATCTGTTTAGTTCATGCATTAGTTCGATTGCGGTATCTCTTTAGTTCATACATTAGCTCGATTGCAGTATCTGTTTAGTTCATGCTTTAGTTCGATCGCGGTATCTGTTTAGTTCATACATTAGTTCGATTGCGGTATATGTTTAGTTCATACATTAGCTCGATTGCAATATCTGTTTAGTTCATGCATTAGTTCGATTGCGGTATCTCTTTAGTTCATACATTAGCTCGATTGCAATATCTGTTTAGTTCATACATTAGTCGCGGTATCTGTTTAGTTCATACATTAGCTCGATTGCGGAATCTGTTTAATTCATACATTAGCTCGATTGCAGTATCTGTTTAGTTCATACATTAGTCGCGGTATCTGTTTAGTTCATACATTAGCTCGATTGCGGAATCTGTTTAATTCATACATTAGCTCGATTGCGATATCTGTTTAGGTCATACATTAGCTCGATTGTGGTATCTTTTAGTTCATACATTAGCTCGATTGCGATATCTGTTTATTTCATACATTAGTCGCGGTATCTGTTTAGTTCATACATTAGCTCGATTGCGGTATCTGTTTATTTCATACATTAGTCGCGGTATCTGTTTAGTTCATACATTAGTTCGATTGTGGTATCTGTTTAGTTCATACATTAGCTCGATTGCGGTATCTGTTTAGTTCATACATTAGTCGCGGTATCTGTTTAGTTCATACATTAGCTCGATTGCGGTATCTGTTTAGTTCATACATTAGCTCGATTGCAGTATCTGTTTAGTTCATACATTAGTATCGGTATCTGTTTAGTTCATACATTAGCTCGATTGCGGAATCTGTTTAGTTCATGCATTAGTTCGATCGCGGTATCTGTTTAGTTCATACATTAGTTCGATTGCGGTATCTGTTTAGCTCATACATTAGCTCGATTGCGGTATCTGTTTAGTTCATACATTAGCTCGATTGCAGTATCTGTTTAGTTCATGCATTAGTTCGATTGCTGTATCTCTTTAGTTCATACATTAGCTCGATTGCAGTATCTCTTTAGTTCATACATTAGTCGCGGTATCTGTTTAGTTCATACATTAGCTCGATTGCGGAATCTGTTTAGTTCATACATTAGCTCGATTGCGGTATCTGTTTAGTTCATACATTAGCTCGATTGCAGTATCTGTTTTGTTCATACATTAGCTCGATTGCGGTGTCTGTTTAGTTCATACATTAGCTCGATTGCAATATCTGCTTAGTTCATACATTAGCTCGATTGCGATATCTGTTTAGTTAATACATTAGCTCGATTGTTGTATCTGTTTAGTTCATACATTAGCTCGATTGCGATATCTGTTTAGTTCATACATTAGTTCTATTGCGGTATCTGTTTAGTTCATACATTAGCTCGATTGTTGTATCTGTTTAGTTCATATATTAGCTCGATTGCGATATCTGTTTAGTTCATACATTAGCTCTATTGCGGTATCTGTTTAGTTCATACATTAGCTCGATTGCGGTATCTGTTTAGTTCATACATTAGCTCGATTGTGGTATCTGATTAGTTCATACATTAGCTCGATTGCGATATCTGTTTAGTTCATACATTAGTCGCGGTATCTGTTTAGTCCATACATTAGCTCGATTGCCGTATCTGCTTAGTTCATTCATTAGTCGCTGTATCTGTTTAGTTCATACATTAGCTCGATTGCGGTATCTGCTTAGTTCATACATTAGCTGGATTACGGTATCTGTTTAGTTCCTACACTAGCTCGATTGCAGTATCTGTTTAGTTCATACATTAGCTCGATTGCGGTATTTGTTTAGTTCATACATTAGCTCGATTGCGATATCTGTTTAGTTCATACATTAGCTCGATTGCGGTATCTATTTAGTTAATGCATTAGTCGCGGTATCTGTTTAGTTCATACATTAGCTCGATTGCGGTATCTGTTTAGTTCATACATTAGCTCGATTGTGATATCTGTTTAGTTCATACATTAGCTCGATTGCGGTATCTATTTAGTTAATGCATTAGTCGCGGTATCTGTTTAGTTCATCCATTAGCTCGATTGCGGTATCTGCTTAGTTCATACATTTTCTCGATTGCGGTATCTGTTTAGACAATACATTAGCTCGATTGCGGTATCTATTTAGTTCATGCATTAGTCGCGGTATCTGTTTAGTTCATACATTAGCTCGATTGCGGTATCTGTTTAGTTCATACATTAGTCATGGTATCTGTTTAGTTCATGCATTAGCTCGATTGCGGTATCTGTTTAGTTCATACATTAGCTCGATTGTGATATCTGTTTAGTTCATACATTAGCTCGATTGCGGTATCTATTTAGTTAATGCATTAGTCGCTGTATCTGTTTAATTCATACATTAGCTCGATTGTGGTATCTGTTTAGTTCATACATTAGCTCGATTGTGGTATCTGTTTAGTTCATACATTAGCTCGATTGTGGTATCTGTTTAGTTCATACATTAGCTC
>CM026388.1:42203237-42353815 GCA_014843695.1 Archivesica marissinica
GAGCTAATGTATGAACTAAACAGATACCACAATCGATCTAATGTATGAACTAAACAGATACCACAATCGAGCTAATGTATGAACTAAACAGATACCACAATCGAGCTAATGTATGAACTAAACAGATACAGCGACTAATGCATTAACTAAATAGATACCGCAATCGAGCTAATGTATGAACTAAACAGATATCACAATCGAGCTAATGTATGAACTAAACAGATACCGCAATCGAGCTAATGCATGAACTAAACAGATACCATGACTAATGTATGAACTAAACAGATACCGCAATCGAGCTAATGTATGAACTAAACAGATACCGCGACTAATGCAAGAACTAAATAGATACCGCAATCGAGCTAATGTATTGTCTAAACAGATACCGCAATCGAGAAAATGTATGAACTAAGCAGATACCGCAATCGAGCTAATGGATGAACTAAACAGATACCGCGACTAATGCATTAACTAAATAGATACCGCAATCGAGCTAATGTATGAACTAAACAGATATCACAATCGAGCTAATGTATGAACTAAACAGATACCGCAATCGAGCTAATGTATGAACTAAACAGATACCGCGACTAATGCATTAACTAAATAGATACCGCAATCGAGCTAATGTATGAACTAAACAGATATCGCAATCGAGCTAATGTATGAACTAAACAAATACCGCAATCGAGCTAATGTATGAACTAAACAGATACTGCAATCGAGCTAGTGTAGGAACTAAACAGATACCGTAATCCAGCTAATGTATGAACTAAGCAGATACCGCAATCGAGCTAATGTATGAACTAAACAGATACAGCGACTAATGAATGAACTAAGCAGATACGGCAATCGAGCTAATGTATGGACTAAACAGATACCGCGACTAATGTATGAACTAAACAGATATCGCAATCGAGCTAATGTATGAACTAATCAGATACCACAATCGAGCTAATGTATGAACTAAACAGATACCGCAATCGAGCTAATGTATGAACTAAACAGATACCGCAATAGAGCTAATGTATGAACTAAACAGATATCGCAATCGAGCTAATATATGAACTAAACAGATACAACAATCGAGCTAATGTATGAACTAAACAGATACCGCAATAGAACTAATGTATGAACTAAACAGATATCGCAATCGAGCTAATGTATGAACTAAACAGATACAACAATCGAGCTAATGTATTAACTAAACAGATATCGCAATCGAGCTAATGTATGAACTAAGCAGATATTGCAATCGAGCTAATGTATGAACTAAACAGACACCGCAATCGAGCTAATGTATGAACAAAACAGATACTGCAATCGAGCTAATGTATGAACTAAACAGATACCGCAATCGAGCTAATGTATGAACTAAACAGATTCCGCAATCGAGCTAATGTATGAACTAAACAGATACCGCGACTAATGTATGAACTAAAGAGATACTGCAATCGAGCTAATGTATGAACTAAAGAGATACAGCAATCGAACTAATGCATGAACTAAACAGATACTGCAATCGAGCTAATGTATGAACTAAAGAGATACAGCAATCGAACTAATGCATGACCTAAGCAGATACGGCAATCGAGCTAATGTATGAACTAAACAGATACCGCAATCGAACTAATGTATGAACTAAACAGATACCGCGATCGAACTAATGCATGAACTAAACAGATTCCGCAATCGAGCTAATGTATGAACTAAACAGATACCGATACTAATGTATGAACTAAACAGATACTGCAATCGAGCTAATGTATGAACTAAACAGATACCGCAATCGAGCTAATGTATGAACTAAACAGATACCGCGACTAATGTATGAACTAAACAGATACCGCAATCGAGCTAATGTATGAACTAAACAGATACCACAATCGAACTAATGTATGAAATAAACAGATACCGCAATCGAGCTAATGTATGAACTAAAAGATACCACAATCGAGCTAATGTATGACCTAAACAGATATCGCAATCGAGCTAATGTATGAATTAAACAGATTCCGCAATCGAGCTAATGTATGAACTAAACAGATACCGCGACTAATGTATGAACTAAACAGATACTGCAATCGAGCTAATGTATGAATTAAACAGATTCCGCAATCGAGCTAATGTATGAACTAAACAGATACCGCGACTAATGTATGAACTAAACAGATACTGCAATCGAGCTAATGTATGAACTAAAGAGATACCGCAATCGAACTAATGCATGAACTAAACAGATATTGCAATCGAGCTAATGTATGAACTAAACATATACCGCAATCGAACTAATGTATGAACTAAACAGATACCGCGATCGAACTAATGCATGAACTAAACAGATACTGCAATCGAGCTAATGTATGAACTAAAGAGATACCGCAATCGAACTAATGCATGAACTAAACAGATACTGCAATCGAGCTAATGTATGAACTAAACAGATATCGCAATCGAGCTAATGTATGAACTAAACAGATTCCGCAATCGAGCTAATGTATGAACTAAACAGATACCGTGACTAATGTATGAACTAAACAGATACCGCAATCGAGCTAATGTATGAACTAAACAGATACCGTAATCGAGCTAATGTATGAACTAAACAGATACCGCGACTAATGTATGAACTAAACAGATACCGCAATCGAGCTAATGTATGAACTAAACAGATACCACAATCGAACTAATGTATGAACTAAACAGATATCGCAATCGAGCTAATGTATGAACTAAACAGATATCGCAATCGAGCTAATGTATGAACTAAACAGATACAACAATCGAGCTAATGTATTAACTAAACAGATATCGCAATCGAGCTAATGTATGAACTAAACAGATACTGCAATCGAGCTAATGTATGAACTAAAGAGATACCGCAATCGAACTAATGCATGAACTAAACAGATACTGCAATCGAGCTAATGTATGAACTAAACAGATACCGCAATCGAACTAATGTATGAACTAAACAGATACCGCGATCGAACTAATTCATGAACTAAACAGATACTACAATCTAGCTAATGTATGAACTAAAGAGATACCGCAATCGAACTAATGCATGTACTAAACAGATACTGCAATCGAGCTAATGTATGAACTAAACAGATATCGCAATCGAGCTAATGTATGAACTAAACAGATTCCGCAATCGAGCTAATGTATGAACTAAACAGATACCGCGACTAATGTATGAACTAAACAGATACCGCAATCGAGCTAATGTATGAACTAAACAGATACCGCGACTAATGTATGAACTAAACAGATACCGCAATCGAGCTAATGTATGAACTAAAAAGATACGACAATCGAACTAATGTATGAACTAAACAGATACCCCAATCGCGCTAATGCATGAACTAAACAGATACCGCGACTAATGTATGAACTATACAGATACCGCAATCGAGCTAATGTATGAACTAAACAGATACCGCGACTAATGTATGAACTAAACAGATACCGCAATCGAGCTAGTGTATGAAATAAACAGATACCGCAATCGAGCTAATGTATGAACTAAACAGATTCCGCTATCGATCTAATGTATGAACTAATCAGATACTGCGACTAATGTATGAACTAAACAGATTCCGCTATCGATCTAATGTATGAACTCAACAGATTCCGCTATCGATCTAATGTATGAACTAAACAGATACTGCGATTAATGTATGAACTAAACAGATACTGCGACTAATGTATGATCTAAACAGATACTGCGACTAATGTATGAACTAAACAGATACTGCGACTAATGTATGAAGTAAACAGATACTGCGACTAATGTAGGAACTAAACAGATACCGCAATCGAGCTAATGTATGAACTAAACAGATACTGCGACTAA
Organism: Archivesica marissinica; assembly: GCA_014843695.1. NCBI lineage: Eukaryota > Metazoa > Mollusca > Bivalvia > Venerida > Vesicomyidae > Archivesica > Archivesica marissinica. The sequence goes on from CM026388.1 coordinate 42,207,097, forward strand.
TGTATGAACTAAACAGATTCCGCTATCGATCTAATGCATGAACTAAACAGATACCGCAATCGAGCTAATGTATGAACTAAACAGATACAACAATCGAGCTAATGTATGAACTAAACAAATACCGCAATCTAACTAATGTGTGAACTAAACAGATACCGCAATCGAGCTAATGTATGAACTAAACAGATATCGCAATCGAGCTAATGTATGAACTAAACAGATACCGCAATCGAGCTAATGTATGAACTAAACAGATACCGCGACTAATGCATTAACTAAATAGATACCGCAATCCAGCTAATGTATGAACTAAACAGATATCGCAATCGAGCTAATGTAATAACTAAACAGATACCGCAATCGAGCTAATGTATGAACTAAACAAATACCGCAATCGAGCTAATGTATGAACTAAACAGATACTGCAATCGAGCTAATGTATGATCTAACCAGATACCGCAATCGAGCTAGTTTAGGAACTAAACAGATATCGCAATCGAGCTAATGGATGAACTAAACAGATACCGCGACTAATACATTAACTAAATAGATACCGCAATCGAGCTAATGTAATAACTAAACAGATACCGCAATCGAGCTAATGTATGAACTAAACAGATACCGCAATCGAGCTAATGTATGAACTAAACAGATACTGCAATCGAGCTAATGTATGAACTAAACAGATACCGCAATCGAGCTAATGTATGAACTAAACAGATATCGCAATCGAGCTAATGTACGAACTAAACAGATACCGTGACTAATGTATGAACTAAACAGATACAGCGACTAATGAATGAACTAAGCAATTACGGCAATCGAGCTAATGTATGGACTAAACAGATACCGCGACTAATGTATGAACTAAACAGATATCGCAATCGAGCTAATGTAATAACTAAACAGATACTGCAATCAAGCTAATGTATGAACTAAACAGATACCGCGTTCGAGCTAATGTATGAACTAAACAGATATCGCAATCGAGCTAATGTATGAACTAAACAGATACTGCAATCGAGCTAATGTATGAACTAAACAGATACCGCAATCGAGCTAATGTATGAACAAAACATATACGGCAATCGAGCTAATGTATGAACTAAACAGATACTGTAATCGAGCTAATGTATGAACTAAACAGATACAGCGACTAATGAATGAACTAAGCAGATACGGCAATCGAGCTAATGTATGGACTAAACAGATACCGCGACTAATGTATGAACTAAACAGATATCGCAATCGAGCTAATGTATGAACTAATCAGATACCACAATCGAGCTAATGTATGAACTAAACAGATACCGCAATCGAGCTAATGTATGAACTAAACAGATACCGCAATAGAGCTAATGTATGAACTAAACAGATATCTCAATCGAGCTAATGTATGAACTAAACAGATACAACAATCGAGCTAATGTATGAACTAAACAGATACCGCAATAGAACTAATGTATGAACTAAACAGATATCGCAATCGAGCTAATGTATGAACTAAACAGATATCGCAATCGAGCTAATGTATGAACTAAACAGATACACAATCGAGCTAATGTATGAACTAAACAGATATCGCAATCGAGCTAATGTATGAACTAAACAGATACAACAATCGAGCTAATGTATTAACTAAACGGATATCGCAATCGAGCTAATGTATGAACTAAACAGATACCACAATCGAGCTAATGTATGAACTAAACAGATACCGCAATCGAGCTAATGTATGAACTAAACAGATACTGCAATCGAGCTAATGTATTAACTAAAGAGATACCGCAATCGAACTAATGCATGAACTAAACAGATACTGTAATCGAGCTAATGTATGAACTAAACAGATACCGCAATCGAACTAATGTATGAACTAAACAGATACCGCGATCGAACTAATGCATGAACTAAACAGATACTGCAATCGAGCTAATGTATGAACTAAAGAGATACCGCAATCGAACTAATGCATGAACTAAACAGATACTGCAATCGGGCTAATGTATGAACTAAACAGATATCGCAATCGAGCTAATGTATGAACTAAACAGATTCCGCAATCGAGCTAATGTATGAACTAAACAGATACCGCGACTAATGTATGAACTAAACAGATATCGCAATCGAGCTAATGTATGAACTAATCAGATACCACAATCGAGCTAATGTATGAACTAAACAGATACCGCAATCGAGCTAATGTATGAACTAAACAGATACCACAATAGAGCTAATGTATGAACTAAACAGATATCGCAATCGAGATAATGTATGAACTAAACAGATACAACAATCGAGCTAATGTATGAGCTAAACAGATACCGCAATAGAACTAATGTATGAACTAAACAGATATCGCAATCGAGCTAATGTATGAACTAAACAGATATCGCAATCGAGCTAATGTATGAACTAAACAGATACAACAATCGAGCTAATGTATTAACTAAACAGATATCGCAATCGAGCTAATGTATGAACTAAACAGATAATGCAATCGAGCTAATGTATGAACTAAACAGACACCGCAATCGAGCTAATGTATGAACTAAACAGATACTGCGACTAATGTATGAACTAAACAGATTCCGCTATCGATCTAATGCATGAACTAAACAGATACCGCAATCGAGCTAATGTATGAACTAAACAGATACCGCAATCGAGCTAATGTATGAACTAAACAGATACCGCGACTAATGCATTAACTAAATAGATACCGCAATCCAGCTAATGTATGAACTAAACAGATATCGCAATCGAGCTAATGTATGAACTAAACAGATACCGCAATCGAGCTAATGTAATAACTAAACAGATACCGCAATCGAGCTAATGTATGAACTAAACATATACCGCAATCGAGCTAATGTATGAACTAAACAGATACCGCAATCGAGCTAATGTATGAACTAAACAGATACTGCAATCGAGCTAATGTATGATCTAACCAGATACCGCAATCGAGCTAATGTATGAACTAAACAGATATCGCAATCGAGCTAATGTATGAACTAAACAGATACCGCGACTAATGCATTAACTAAATAGATACCGCAATCGAGCTAATGTATGAACTAAACAGATATCGCAATCGAGCTAATGTATGAACTAAACAGATACCACAATCGAGCTAATGTAATAACTAAACAGATACTGCAATCGAGCTAATGTATGAACTAAACATATACAGCAATCGAGCTAATGTATGAACTAAACAGATACAGCTGAGCTAATGTATGAACTAAGCAGATACGGCAATCGAGCTAATGTATGGACTAAACAGATACCGCGACTAATATATGAACTAAACAGATATCGCAATCGAGCTAATGTATGAACTAATCAGATACCACAATCGAGCTAATGTATGAACTAAACAGATACCGCGAGCTAATGTATGAACTAAACAGATACCGCAATAGAGCTAATGTATGAACTAAACAGATATCGCAATCGAGCTAATGTATGAACTAAACAGATACAACAATCGAGCTAATGTATGAACTAAACAGATGCCGCAATAGAACTAATGTATGAACTAAACAGATATCGCAATCGAGCTAATGTATGAACTAAACAGATATCGCAATCGAGCTAATGTATGAACTAAACAGATACAACAATCGAGCTAATGTATTAACTAAACAGATATCGCAATCGAGCTAATGTATGAACTAAACAGATATTGCAATCGAGCTAATGTATGAACTAAACAGATACCACAATCGAACTAATGTATGAACTAAACTGATACCCAATCGAGCTAATGTATGAACTAAACAGATACCGCAATCGAGCTAATGTAAGAACTAAACAGATACCGCAATCGAGCTAATGTAGGAACTAAACAGATACCGCAATCGACCTAATGTATGAACTAAACAGATACCGCAATCGAGCTAATGTATGGACTAAACAGATACTACGACTAATGTATGAACTAAACAGATACCGCAATCGAGCTAATGTATGAACTAAACAGATATCGCAATCGAGCTAATGTATGAACTAATCAGATACCACAATCGAGCTAATGTATGAACTAAGCAGATACCGCTGAGCTAATGTATGACTAAACAGATACGCAATCGAGCTAATGTATGAACTAAACAGATACCGCAATCGAGCTAATGTATGAACTAAACAGATACCGCAATCGAGCTAATGTATGAACTAAACAGATACCGCAATCGAGCTAATGTATGAACTAAACAGATACCGCAATCGAGCTAATGTATGAACTAAACAGATACCGCAATCGAGCTAATGTATGAACTAAACAGATACCGCAATCGAGCTAATGTATGAACTAAACAGATACCACAATCGAGCTAATGTATTAACTAAACAGATATCGCAATCGAGCTAATGTATGAACTAAACAGATATTGCAATCGACTAATGTATGAACTAAACAGACACACAATCGAGCTAATGTATGAACTAAACAGATACCGCAATAGAACTAATGTATGAACTAAACAGATATCGCAATCGAGCTAATGTATGAACTAAACAGATATCGCAATCGAGCTAATGTATGAACTAAACAGATACAACAATCGAACTAATGTATTAACTAAACAGATATCGCAATCGAGCTAATGTATGAACTAAACAGATATTGCAATCGAACTAATGTATGAACTAAACAGACACCACAATCGAGCTAATGTATGAACTAAACAGATACCGCAATAGAACTAATGTATGAACTAAACAGATATCGCAATCGAGCTAATGTATGAACTAAACAGATATCGCAATCGAGCTAATGTATGAACTAAACAGATACAACAATCGAACTAATGTATTAACTAAACAGATATCGCAATCGAGCTAATGTATGAACTAAACAGATATTGCAATCGAGCTAATGTATGAACTAAACAGACACCACAATCGAGCTAATGTATGAACTAAACAGATACCGCAATCGAGCTAATGTATGAACTAAACAGATACCGCAATCGAGCTAATGTATGAACTAAACAGATACCGCAATCGAGCTAATGTATGAACTAAACAGATATCGCAATCGAGCTAATGTATGAACTAAACAGATACCGCAATCGAGCTAATGTATGAACTAAACAGATACTGCAATCGAGCTAATGTATGATCTAAACAGACACCACAATCGAGCTTATGTATGAACTAAACAGATCCCGCAATCTAGCTAGTGTAGGAACTAAACAGATATCGCAATCGAGCTAATGTATGAACTAAACAGATACCGCGACTAATGCATTAACTAAATAGATACCGCAATCGAGCTAATGTATGAACTAAACAGATATCGCAATCGAGCTAATGTATGAACTAAACAGATACCACAATCGAGCTAATGTAATAACTAAACAGATACTGCAATCGAGCTAATGTATGAACTAAACATATACAGCAATCGAGCTAATGTATGAACTAACCAGATACCGCAATCGAGCTAGTGTAGGAACTAAACAGATACCGTAATCGAGCTAATGTATGAACTAAACAGATACCGCAATCGAGCTAATGTATGAACTAAACAGATACAGCGACTAATGAATGAACTAAGCAGATACGGCAATCGAGCTAATGTATGGACTAAACAGATACCGCGACTAATGTATGAACTAAACAGATATCGCAATCGAGCTAATGTATGAACTAATCAGATACCGCAATCGAGCTAATGTATGAACTAAACAGATACCGCAATCGAGCTAATGTATGAACTAAACAGATACCGCAATAGAGCTAATGTATGAACTAAACAGATATCGCAATCGAGCTAATGTATGAAGTAAACAGATACAACAATCGAGCTAATGTATGAACTAAGCAGATACCGCAATATAACTAATGTATGAACTAAACAGATATCGCAATCGAGCTAATGTATGAACTAAACAGATATCGCAATCGAGCTAATGTATGAACTAAACAGATACCACAATCGAGCTAATGTATTAACTAAACAGATATCGCAATCGAGCTAATGTATGAACTAAACAGATATTGCAATCGAGCTAATGCATGAACTAAACAGACACCGCAATCGAGCTAATGTATGAACTAAACTGATACCGCAATCGAGCTAATGTATGAACTAAAAGATACCACAATTGAGCTAATGTATGAACTAAACAGATACCGCAATCGAGCTAATGCATGAATAAAACAAATACCGCGACTAATGTATGAACTAAACAGATATCGCAATCGAGCTAATGTATGAACTAAACAGATACCACAATCGAACTAATGTATGAACTAAACAGATATCGCAATCGAGCTAATGTATGAACTAAACAGATACCGCGACTAATGTATGAACTAAACAGATACCGCAATCGAGCTATTGTATGAAATAAACAGATACCGCAATCGAGCTAATGTATGAACTAAACAGATATCGCAATCAAGCTAATGTATGAACTAAACAGATACCGCAATCGAGCTAATGTATGAACTAAACAGATATCGCAATCGAGCTAATGTATGAACTAATCAGATACTACAATCGAGCTAATGTATGAACTAAACAAATACCGCAATCGAGCTAATGTATGAACTAAACAGATACCGCAATCGAGCTAATGTATTTACTAAACAGATAGCGCAATCGAGCTAATGTATTAACTAAACAGATACCGCAATCGAGATAATGTATGAACTAAACAGATACCACAATCGAGCTAATGTAGTAACTAAACAGATATCGCAATCGAGCTAATGTATGAACTAAACAGATACAACAATCGAGCTAATGTATGAACTAAACAGATACCGCAATAGAACTAATGTATGAACTAAACAGATATCGCAATCGAGCTAATGTATGAACTAAACAGATATCGCAATCGAGCTAATGTATGAACTAAACAGATATTGCAATCGAGCTAATGTATGAACTAAACAGACACCGCAATCGAGCTAATGTATGAACTAAACAGATACTGCGACTAATGTATGAACTAAACAGACACCGCAATCGAGCTAATGTATGAACTAAACAGATACTGCGACTAATGTATGAACTAAACAGATTCCGCTATCGATCTAATGCATGAACTAAACAGATACCGCAATCGAGCTAATGTATGAACTAAGCAGATACCGCAATCGAACTAATGTGTGAACTAAACAGATACCGCAATCGAGCTAATGTATGAACTAAACAGATACCGCAATAGAGCTAATGTATGAACTAAACAGATATCGCAATCGAGCTAATGTATGAACTAAACAGATACAACAATCGAGCTAATGTATGAACTAAGCAGATACCGCAATATAACTAATGTATGAACTAAACAGATATCGCAATCGAGCTAATGTATGAACTAAACAGATATCGCAATCGAGCTAATGTATGAACTAAACAGATACTACAATCGAGCTAATGTATTAACTAAACAGATATCGCAATCGAGCTAATGTATGAACTAAATAGATATTGCAATCGAGCTAATGCATGAACTAAACAGACACCGCAATCGAGCTAATGTATGAACTAAACTGATACCGCAATCGAGCTAATGTATGAACTAAAAGATACCACAATTGAGCTAATGTATGAACTAAACAGATACCGCAATCGAGCTAATGCATGAATAAAACAAATACCGCGACTAATGTATGAACTAAACAGATATCGCAATCGAGCTAATGTATGAACTAAACAGATACCACAATCGAACTAATGTATTAACTAAACAGATACCGCAATCGAGATAATGTATGAACTAAACAGATACCACAATCGAGCTAATGTATTAACTAAACAGATATCGCAATCGAGCTAATGTATGAACTAAACAGATACAGCAATCGAGCTAATGTATGAACTAAACAGATACCGCAATCGAGCTAATGTATGAACTAAACAGATATCGCAATCGAGCTAATGTATGAACTAAACAGATATCGCAATCGAGCTAATGTATGAACTAAACAGATACAGCAATCGAGCTAATGTATGAACTAAACAGATACTGCAATCGAGCTAATGTATGAACTAAACAGATACCGCGACTAATGTATGAACTAAACAGATACCGCAATCGAGCTAATGTATGAACTAAACAGATACCGCGACTAATGTATGAACTAAACAGATACCGCAATCGAGCTAATGTATGAACTAAACAGATACCGCAATCGAGCTAATGTATGAACTAAACAGATACCGCAATCGAGCTAATGTATGAACTAAACAGATACCGCAATCGAGCTAATGTATGAACTAAACAGATACCGCAATCGAGCTAATGTATGAACTAAACAGATACTGCAATCGAGCTAATGTATGAACTAAACAGATACCGCAATCGAGCTAATGTATGAACTAAACAGATACCGCAATCGAGCTAATGTATGAACTAAACAGATATCGCAATCGAGCTAATGTATGAACTAAACAGATTCCGCAATCGAGCTAATGTATGAACTAAACAGATACCGTGACTAATGTATGAACTAAACAGATACCGCAATCGAGCTAATGTATGAACTAAACAGATACCGTAATCGAGCTAATGTATGAACTAAACAGATACCGCGACTAATGTATGAACTAAACAGATACCGCAATCGAGCTAATGTATGAACTAAACAGATACCGCAATCGAACTAATGTATGAACTAAACAGATATCGCAATCGAGCTAATGTATGAACTAAACAGATATCGCAATCGAGCTAATGTATGAACTAAACAGATACAACAATCGAGCTAATGTATTAACTAAACAGATATCGCAATCGAGCTAATGTATGAACTAAACAGATACTGCAATCGAGCTAATGTATGAACTAAAGAGATACCGCAATCGAACTAATGCATGAACTAAACAGATACCGCAATCGAGCTAATGTATGAACTAAACAGATACCGCAATCGACTAATGTATGAACTAAACAGATACCGCGATCGAACTAATTCATGAACTAAACAGATACTCAATCTAGCTAATGTATGACTAAAGAGATACCGCAATCGACTAATGCATGTACTAAACAGATACTGCAATCGAGCTAATGTATGAACTAAACAGATATCGCAATCGAGCTAATGTATGAACTAAACAGATACCGCAATCGAGCTAATGTATGAACTAAACAGATACCGCGACTAATGTATGAACTAAACAGATACCGCAATCGAGCTAATGTATGAACTAAACAGATACCGCGACTAATGTATGAACTAAACAGATACCGCAATCGAGCTAATGTATGAACTAAACAGATACGCAATCGACTAATGTATGAACTAAACAGATACCGCAATCGAGCTAATGTATGAACTAAACAGATATACCGACTAATGTATGAACTAAACAGATACCGCAATCGAGCTAATGTATGACTAAACAGATACCGCGACTAATGTATGAACTATACAGATACCGCAATCGAGCTAATGTATGAACTAAACAGATACCGCGACTAATGTATGAACTAAACAGATACCGCAATCGAGCTAGTGTATGAAATAAACAGATACCGCAATCGAGCTAATGTATGAACTAAACAGATTCCGCTATCGATCTAATGTATGAACTAATCAGATACTGCGACTAATGTATGAACTAAACAGATTCCGCTATCGATCTAATGTATGAACTCAACAGATTCCGCTATCGATCTAATGTATGAACTAAACAGATACTGCGATTAATGTATGAACTAAACAGATACTGCGACTAATGTATGATCTAAACAGATACTGCGACTAATGTATGAACTAAACAGATACTGCGACTAATGTATGAAGTAAACAGATACTGCGACTAATGTAGGAACTAAACAGATGGACTAATGTATGAACTAAACAGATACCAATCGAGCTAATGTATGAACTAAACAGATACCGCAATCGAACTAATGTGTGAACTAAACAGATACCGCAATCGAGCTAATGTATGAACTAAACAGATATGCAATCGAGCTAATGTATGAACTAAACAGATACCGCGACTAATGCATTAACTAAATAGATACCGCAATCGAGCTAATGTATGAACTAAACAGATATCGCAATCGAGCTAATGTATGAACTAAACAGATACCGCAATCGAGCTAATGTATTAACTAAACAGATACCGCAATCGAGCTAATGTATGAACTAAACATATACCGCAATCGAGCTAATGTATGAACTAAACAGATAGCAATCGAGCTAATGTATGAACTAACAGATACCGCAATCGAGCTAATGTATGAACTAAACAGATACCGCGACTAATGTATGAACTAAACAGATACCGCAATCGAGCTAATGTATGAACTAAACAGATACCGCAATCGAGCTAATGTATGAACTAAACAGATACCGCAATCGAGCTAATGTATGAACTAAACAGATACCGCAATCGAGCTAATGTATGAACTAAACAGATATCGCAATCGAGCTAATGTATGAACTAAACAGATACCGCGACTAATGCATTAACTAAATAGATACCGCAATCGAGCTAATGTATGAACTAAACAGATATCGCAATCGAGCTAATGTATGAACTAAACAGATACCACAATCGAGCTAATGTATTAACTAAACAGATACAGCAATCGAGCTAATGTATGAACTAAACAGATACAGCAATCGAGCTAATGTATGAACTAACAGATACCGCAATCGAGCTAATGTATGAACTAAACAGATACCGCTGAGCTAATGTATGAACTAAACAGATACCGCAATCGAGCTAATGTATGAACTAACAGATACCCAATCGAGCTATGTATGAACTAAACAGATACCACAATCGACTAATGTATGAACTAAACAGATATCGCAATCGAGCTAATGTATGAACTAAACAGATACCGCGACTAATGTATGAACTAAACAGATACCGCAATCGAGCTAATGTATGAACTAAACAGATACCGCAATCGAGCTAATGTATGAACTAAACAGATACCGCGACTAATGTATGAACTAAACAGATACACCAATCGCGCTAATGTATGAACTAAACAGATACACCAATCGAGCTAATGTATGAACTAAACAGATACACCAATCGAGCTAATGTATGAACTAAACAGATACACCAATCGCGCTAATGCATGAACTAAACAGATACCGCGACTAATGTATGAACTAAACAGATACCGCAATCGAGCTAATGTATGAACTAAACAGATACTACGACTAATGTATGAACTAAACAGATACTGCGACTAATGTATGAACTAAACAGATACTGCGACTAATGTATGAACTAAACAGATACTGCGACTAATGTAGGAACTAAACAGATACCGCAATCGAGCTAATGTATGAACTAAACAGATACTGCGACTAATGTATGAACTAAACAGATACTGCGACTAATGTAGGAACTAAACAGATACCGCAATCGAGCTAATGTAAGAACTAAACAGATACCGCAATCGAGCTAATGTAGGAACTAAACAGATACCGCAATCGAGCTAATGTATGAACTAAACAGATACCGCAATCGAACTAATGTACGAACTAAACAGATACCGCAATCGACCTAATGTATGAACTAAACAGATACCGCAATCGAGCTAATGTATGAACTAAACAGATACCGCGACTAATGTATGAACTAAGCAGATACCGCAATCGAGCTAATGTATGGACTAAACAGATACTACGACTAATGTATGAACTAAACAGATACCGCAATCGAGCTAATGTATGAACTAAACAGATACCACAATCGAGCTAATGTATGAACTAAACAAATACCGCAATCGAGCTAATGTATGAACTAAACAGATACCGCAATCGAGCTAATGTATGAACTAAACAGATACCGCAATCGAGCTAATGTATTTACTAAACAGATAGCGCAATCGAGCTAATGTATTAACTAAACAGATACCGCAATCGAGATAATGTATGAACTAAACAGATACCACAATCGAGCTAATGTAGTAACTAAACAGATATCGCAATCGAGCTAATGTATGAACTAAACAGATACAACAACCGAGCTAATGTATGAACTAAACAGATACCGCAATAGAACTAATGTATGAACTAAACAGATATCGCAATCGAGCTAATGTATGAACTAAACAGATATCGCAATCGAGCTAATGTATGAACTAAACAGATATTGCAATCGAGCTAATGTATGAACTAAACAGACACCGCAATCGAGCTAATGTATGAACTAAACAGATACTGCGACTAATGTATGAACTAAACAGATTCCGCTATCGATCTAATGCATGAACTAAACAGATACCGCAATCGAGCTAATGTATGAACTAAGCAGATACTGCAATCGAGCTAATGTATGAACTAAACAGATACCGCGACTAATGCATTAACTAAATAGATACCGCAATCCAGCTAATGTATGAACTAAACAGATATCGCAATCGAGCTAATGTATGAACTAAACAGATACCGCAATCGAGCTAATGTATGAACTAAACAGATACCGCGACTAATGCATTAACTAAATAGATACCGCAATCCAGCTAATGTATGAACTAAACAGATATCGCAATCGAGCTAATGTATGAACAAAACAGATACCGCAATCGAGCTAATGTAATAACTAAACAGATACCGCAATCGAGCTAATGTATGAACTAAACATATACCGCAATCGAGCTAATGTATGAACTAAACAGATACCGCAATCGAGCTAATGTATGAACTAAACAGATACTGCAATCGAGCTAATGTATGATCTAACCAGATACCGCAATCGAGCTAATGTATGAACTAAACAGATATCGCAATCGAGCTAATGTATGAACTAAACAGATACCGCGACTAATGCATTAACTAAATAGATACCGCAATCGAGCTAATGTATGAACTAAACAGATATCGCAATCGAGCTAATGTATGAACTAAACAGATACCACAATCGAGCTAATGTAATAACTAAACAGATACTGCAATCGAGCTAATGTATGAACTAAACATATACAGCAATCGAGCTAATGTATGAACTAAACAGATACTGCAATCGAGCTAATGTATGAACTAACCAGATACGGCAATCGAGCTAATGTATGGACTAAACAGATACCGCGACTAATGTATGAACTAAACAGATATCGCAATCGAGCTAATGTATGAAATAAACAGATACCGCAATCGAGCTAATGTATGAACTAAACAGATACAGCGACTAATGTATGACCTAAACAGATACCGCAATCGAGCTAATCTACGAACTAAACAGATACGCAATCGAGCTAATGTATGAAGTAAACAGACACCGCAATCGAGCTAATGTATGAACTAAACATACACCGCAATCGAGCTAATGTATGAACTAAGCAGACACCGCAATCGAGCTAATGTATTAACTAAACAGATACCGCAATCGAACTAATGTATGAACTAAACAGATACCGCAATCGAGCTAATGTATGAACTAAACAGACACCGCAATCGAGCTGATGTATGAACTAAACAGATACCGCAATCGAGCTAATATATTAACTAAACAGATACCGCAATCGAGCTAATGTATGAACTAAGCAGATACCGCGACAAATGTATGAACTAAACAGATACCGCAATCGAGCTAATGTATGAACTAAGCAGATACCGCGACTAATGTATGAACTAAAGAGATATCGCAATCGAGCTAATGTATGAACTAAACAGATACCGCAATCGAGCTAATGTATGAACTAAACAGATACAGCGACTAATGCATTAACTAAATAGATACCGCAATCCAGCTAATGTATGAACTAAACAGATATCGCAATCGAGCTAATGTATGAACAAAACAGATACCGCAATCGAGCTAATGTAATAACTAAACAGATACCGCAATCGAGCTAATGTATGAACTAAACAGATACAACAACCGAGCTAATGTATGAACTAAACAGATACCGCAATAGAACTAATGTATGAACTAAACAGATATCGCAATCGAGCTAATGTATGAACTAAACAGATATCGCAATCGAGCTAATGTATGAACTAAACAGATATTGCAATCGAGCTAATGTATGAACTAAACAGACACCGCAATCGAGCTAATGTATGAACTAAACAGATACTGCGACTAATGTATGAACTAAACAGATTCCGCTATCGATCTAATGCATGAACTAAACAGATACCGCAATCGAGCTAATGTATGAACTAAGCAGATACTGCAATCGAGCTAATGTATGAACTAAACAGATACCGCGACTAATGCATTAACTAAATAGATACCGCAATCGAGCTAATGTATGAACTAAACAGATATCGCAATCGAGCTAATGTATGAACTAAACAGATACCGCAATCGAGCTAATGTATGAACTAAACAGATACCGCGACTAATGCATTAACTAAATAGATACCGCAATCCAGCTAATGTATGAACTAAACAGATATCGCAATCGAGCTAATGTATGAACAAAACAGATACCGCAATCGAGCTAATGTAATAACTAAACAGATACCGCAATCGAGCTAATGTATGAACTAAACATATACCGCAATCGAGCTAATGTATGAACTAAACAGATACCGCAATCGAGCTAATGTATGAACTAAACAGATACTGCAATCGAGCTAATGTATGAACTAACCAGATACCGCAATCGAGCTAGTGTAGGAACTAAACAGATACTGCAATCGAGCTAATGTATGAACTAAACAGATACCGCAATCGAGCTAATGTATGAACTAAACAGATACAGCGACTAATGAATGAACTAAGCAGATACGGCAATCGAGCTAATGTATGGACTAAACATATACCGCGACTAATGTATGAACTAAACAGATATCGCAATCGAGCTAATGTATGAACTAATCAGATACCACAATCGAGCTAATGTATGAACTAAACAGATACCGCAATCGAGCTAATGTATGAACTAAACAGATACCGCAATAGAGCTAATGTATGAACTAAACAGATATCGCAATCGAGCTAATGTATGAACTAAACAGATACAACAATCGAGCTAATGTATGAACTAAACAGATACCGCAATAGAACTAATGTATGAACTAAACAGATATCGCAATCGAGCTAATGTATGAACTAAACAGATATCGCAATCGAGCTAATGTATGAACTAAACAGATACAACAATCGAGCTAATGTATGAACTAAACAGATACCGCGACTAATGTATGAACTAAACAGATATCGCAATCGAGCTAATGTATGAACTAAACAGATACCGCAATCGAGCTAATGTATGAACTAAAGAGATACCGCTATTTATGTATGAACTAAACAGATATTGCAATCGAGCCAATGTACGAACTATACAGATACCGCAATCGAGCTAATGTATGAACTAAACAGATACCGCGACTAATGTATGAACTAAACAGATACCGCAATCGAGCTAATCTACGAACTAAACAGATACGCAATCGAGCTAATGTATGAAGTAAACAGACACCGCAATCGAGCTAATGTATGAACTAAACATACACCGCAATCGAGCTAATGTATGAACTAAGCAGACACCGCAATCGAGCTAATGTATGAACTAAACAGATACCGCAATCGAACTAATGTTTGAACTAAACAGATACCGCAATCGAGCTAATGTATGAACTAAACAGACACCGCAATCGAGCTGATGTATGAACTAAACAGATACCGCAATCGAGCTAATATATTAACTAAACAGATACCGCAATCGAGCTAATGTATGAACTAAGCAGATACCGCGACAAATGTATGAACTAAACAGATACCGCAATCGAGCTAATGTATGAACTAAGCAGATACCGCGACAAATGTATGAACTAAACAGATACCGCAATCGAGCTAATGTATGAACTAAGCAGATACCGCAATCGAACTAATGTGTGAACTAAACATATACCGCAATCGAGCTAATGTATGAACTAAACAGATATCGCAATCGAGCTAATGTATGAACTAAACAGATACCGCGACTAATGCATTAACTAAATAGATACCGCAATCGAGCTAATGTATGAACTAAACAGATATCGCAATCGAGCTAATGTATGAACTAAACAGATACCACAATCGAGCTAATGTAATAACTAAACAGATACCACAATCGAGCTAATGTAATAACTAAACAGATACAGCAATCGAGCTAATGTATGAACTAAACAGATACCGCAATCGAGCTAATGTATGAACTAACCAGATACCGCAATCGAGCTAATGTATGAACTAAACAGATACTGCAATCGAGCTAATGTATGAACTAACCAGATACCACAATCGAGCTAGTGTAGGAACTAAACAGATACCACAATCGAGCTAATGTATGAACTAAACAGATACCGCAATCGAGCTAATGTATGAACTAAACAGATACAGCGACTAATGAATGAACTAAGCAGATACGGCAATCGAGCTAATGTATGGACTAAACAGATACCGCGACTAATGTATGAACTAAACAGATATCGCAATCGAGCTAATGTATGAACTAAACAGATACCGCATTCGAGCTAATGTATGAACTAAACAGATACCGCAATAGAGCTAATGTATGAACTAAACAGATACCGCAATCGAGCTAATGTATGAACTAAACAGATACCGCAATAGAGCTAATGTATGAACTAAACAGATATCGCAATCGAGCTAATGTATGAACTAAACAGATACAACAATCGAGCTAATGTATGAACTAAACAGATACCGCAATTGAACTAATGTATGAACTAAACAGATATCGCAATCGAGCTAATGTATGAACTAAACAGATATCGCAATCGAGCTAATGTATGAACTAAACAGATACAACAATCGAGCTAATGTATGAACTAAACAGATACCGCGACTAATGTATGAACTAAACAGATATCGCAATCGAGCTAATGTATGAACTAAACAGACACCGCAATCGAGCTAATGTATGAACTAAAGAGATATCGCAATCGAGCTAATGTATGAACTAAACAGATATCGCAATCGAGCTAATGTGTGAACTAAACAGATACCGCAATCGAGCTAATGTATGAACTAAAGAGATACCGCTATTTATGTATGAACTAAACAGATATTGCAATCGAGCCAATGTACGAACTATACAGATACCGCAATCGAGCTAATGTATGAACTAAAGAGATACCGCAATCGAGCTAATGTATGAACTAAACAGATACAGCAATCGAGCTAATGTATGAACTAAACAGATACCGCAATCGAGCTAATGTATGAACTAAACAGATACCGCGACTAATGTATGAACTAAACAGATACCGCAATCGAGCTAATCTACGAACTAAACAGATACGCAATCGAGCTAATGTATGAAGTAAACAGACACCGCAATCGAACTAATGTATGAACTAAACAGATACCGCAATCGAGCTAATGTATGAACTAAACAGATACCGCAATCGAGCTAATATATTAACTAAACAGATACCGCAATCGAGCTAATGTATGAACTAAGCAGATACCGCGACAAATGTATGAACTAAACAGATACCACAATCGAGCTAATGTATGAACTAAGCAGATACCGCGACTAATGTATGAACTAAACAGATACCGCAATCGAGCTAATGTATGAACTAAGCAAATACCGCGACTAATGTATGAACTAAACAGATACCGCAATCGAGCTAATGTATGAACTAAACAGATACAACAATCGAGCTAATGTATGAACTAAACAGATACCGCAATCGAGCTAATGTATGAACTAAACAGATACCGCAATCGAGCTAATGTATGAACTAAACAGATACCGCAATCGAGCTAATGTATGAACTAAACAGATACCGTGACTAATGTATGAACTAAACAGATACCACAATAGTCCCATCTGAAAAGACTATGAATATTAATCAGGTCCGACCAGTGATCGAACCTGTGATCCCTGGATTCGCAGTTCTATGAGTAAAGCACTGGACAACTGAGCCGTCTATATGTAGTCTGTTAATCAGGTCGGACCAGTGATCGAACCTGCGATCCCTAGATTCGCAGTTCCATGAGTAAAGCACTGGGTGGGCCACTGTGCCATCTATTTGTAGTCCGTATTAAAACAAATCCTTTTATTTAAAATAACACAAGAACTGTACATATTACTCAAGATTTGAATTTCCGCTTGAATACAAAAATATCGTAAAATAAATTAAAATATAATAATCACGTCACATGAAAAGAAAATCAATAATCGTAAAGTAACACTTTCATGTCATCGTGACCTTATTCCTGATAAATACTGACGACAGGTACAATATTAAAATTGATTAATCACCTGACATTATTTAAAATAGTTGGTAAAGTACAGCATGTTATTAATAAAATAACTTGGATATATAAGGCCATTTGTTTCATTTTCTGTAACAATAATAATAATTAATAAATACATAATAAATAATAATAATAATAATAATACAATAATAAGAATATGATAATAATAAATAAATATAATTTATAATAAATAAATACTTAATAAATAAATACACAATAAATAATAATAATAATAATACAATAATTTATTTATATTTATTTCAACTTATAAAAAGCAATGTGTCTTGCCTAAGGACACAATCGTAATGACTACAGCGGGGCTTGCACACCGGACCAGTAAGAGTAGGTCAACAACTGGGCTCATCCAGGTTTCCCGCTCTCGAGAAGTTACAATGTGGAATGTAAGTGTGGCTGTCCGATTAGCGCAGTGGTTAGCACGCTCGCTTCTCACCAATGCAACACATGTTCGATCCTCGGACCTGGAAGTATGTGAGATGGTACGGTGGTCGCCAGATCGGACAGGTGGGTTTTCTCCGGGTACTCCGGTTTTCCCCCCACATGAATGACCACATATACGCTTTCATCCGCGCCAACGAGAGTGATTAATATAAGTTGTTATAACTTGCTTCGCAATCGTTGTAAATAAAGTTTAAACTTTTTTAATGTAAGTGTCTTGCCGTTGTGGCACACTGAATCGTAACTGTTACAACCGGAGGCAACGTGGAATTTAAATGCCTTGCCTAAGGGCACAATCTTAACGGCTTCAGCGGGGCTCGAACTCCGGACCTCTCGCATCTGAAGAGAACGCCCTATCACTGCGCTATCACGACTTCCATATTCATAATTGAATGATTTAATATAGGTGCGAAAGGCAAGGAGTTCGAGCACCGCTGTTAGTGGTTGTTCGGTTGTCCATATGAGCGACGCCTCCTGAAGAGATTAGTCATTTTAGATTTTGGAGGATAGTGCAATGATATAGACCCATTCCAGAGTCTCCTCTGGTTCTTTTACGTGCACGGTGTACAGCACCGACACGAGACCTCGGTTTAGAATCCCACCTTAAAGACTGTTAATTTTATTATGGTCAGACGGGGGATCGAACCTGCGATCCCTGGATTACCAGTCCAAAGTGTTACCACTGGACCCCAGATCCGTCTTTTTATTCCATTTGATTTGTTTGAGGGCTTCATGGTAAATTCACTTTTGTTAAATGAGTTCTCTTGTGAAATAAAAAAATTAGTATCAGTAAATGTTGCGTAATATGGACGTCATATTGTAAGATAAACTCTAGATTATTAATCTATTTCATAGTTGTATCTATATTAGCTGGTGTAACGTATTTATACAACGTACAGGTATGTACAATGTATTTATATTAGCTGGTGTAACGTATTTATACAACGTACAGATATGTACAATGTATTTATATTAGCTGATGTAACGTATTTATACAACGTACAGGTATGTACAATGTATTTATATTAGCTGATGTAACGTATTTATACAACGTACAGGTATGTACAATGTATCTATATTAGCTGGTAGATCGTATTTATACAACGTACAGGTGTGTACAATGTATTTATATTAGCTGGTAGATCGTATTTATACAACGTACAGGTATGTACAATGTATTTATATTAGCTGGTAGATCGTATTTATACAACGTACAGGTATGTACAATGTATTTATATTAGCTGGTGTATCGTATGTATACAACGTACAGGTATTTACAATGTATTTTGATTCATAGCTTGTGTAGACACCACACACTTTTCTCGTGAAATTCAAATTATATATCATAATATACGTACTATGTAGAATGTTCTCTATTTCTATATTTTCATTTGTGTTTGTGACATTAAACTGTATTGTTTTCGTCAATAAATCTTTGAACAATGTGCAGTTTTCACCTATAGTCCTATCTTTTGAGTATGTGAGTTTTTCGTTTATTTATCGTCGCTACCGGTTGCCCATATGAGCGGTGCCTCATGAAGGGACTAGGAATTTGTGGAGGATAGTGTAATGATACAGACAGAGACCCATCTCAGAGTCTCCTCTGGTCCTTTTACGTGCACGGTGTACAGCACCGACACGAGACCTCGGTTTAAAGTCCCATCTGAAAGACTGTTAATTATATTAGGGTCCGTTCTATGTACATTTCACAACACATATATTAAACAATACATTTGTTTGGGGTGGGGGATATGTTTATTTATCGTCGCCCCCTCGATATTTGGTGCAGCGCCACCAGAAGTATATTAGTAATGGTAGATTCATTTTTGTTAATTGAGTTCTCTCATAAAATAAACCAATTATTTTATTATTATTATTATTATTATTTTTTTTGTTATTATTATTGGTAACATCAGTATGTCTCTAATGACTACTTATTAATTATAAAAAACTGAAACGGAAATGAGACGAATGACTTTCCAATCGGTATATACGCATTATCGAACAGTGGTTATTGTCTGACAGAGAAATGGAGAAAATCGAATAAAGAGAGTCACATATAGTCTTGTTACTACATTTTTATGCAATTTATATGTCACAAAATAGATTTCGTTATGATAGTGTTGGACAGTAACACTGATGGACGTGTATACATACGTGATAAATACAGTGTTAGGTCATAAACATGACATGTGTTTATCTATTTTTGTTTGCATTCACTTCCTGACAAAACATATTAGTACAGTACTTACACTGCAACTCGTGACCGGAAAACATGTGTAATGGCACGGTGGTCGACCCAGATCGAACATGTGGGTTTTCTCTAGGTACACCTCCCCCCCCCCCACACACACACGAATTATTTATTATTTAAGTTTATTTAACGTCGCTACCGGTTTCACATTTGAGCGACGGGCAGTTTACTTAACAACACCTTTCCTGGGCAGGCTCCAGCGGTTAACCAGTACTTGGTGCATCAACCTCCATAAGAAACTGCCAACTTTTTCATATAAATGAGACACGGACACACACACGCGCACGCGCACGCGCACGCGCACGCATACGCACACGCACACGCACACGCACACACACACACACACACACACACACACACACACACGAAGGACCACACACACGCTTTCGTCAGCGCCAATGAGAGTGACAAATGAAAGTTGTTATGACTTATCGTTGTGTGCCATTCAAGCATTTGTCACTTAATTTCGCGACTAAAATAAACCAAACTAAAAACAGTGTACTCTTCTGTACAAATAAAGTAAATAATAGTCTCCATTCTTCTGGTGGGTAGTATATCTCTACTTTATTTTTTTAACATTAAGAACTAATAATTAACATTGAAATACAATGAAATCAATCTGGTAGAAAGTGGACCAGATTAAGGGAGTTGTGCAGTTGTAATTATAAGATGGGAAAACGGAGGAAAATTGCCAATGGAAACAGCAATCCAACAGTGTAGTTTGGTTTGTGTGTTTTTACGTTTATTTACCGTCGCTAGTGTTTGCCCATATGAGCGACGCCTCCTGAAGAGATTAGTCATTTTAGATGTTGGAGGATAGTGCATGATACAGACAGAGACCCATTCCAGAATCTCCTCTGGTTCTTTTACGTGCACGATGTAAAGCACCAACACGAGACCTCGGTTTAACGTCCCATCTGAAAGACTGTTCATTTTATTAGGGTCAGACGGTTGATCAAACCTGCGATCCCTGGATTACCAGTCCAGCGTGTTACCACTGGACTACAGATCCGTCTGTACAACTGTGGAACACCAACTAAGGAGATATATATACTTCTAGGAGTATTCAGGGGCAGTAACTCCATAATGTCTCTCATACCCGAGGGGAAACAACTCAGATATATTGACATCTGAACACTTTTGTCATTCTGGACAGACTTACAAACACTGTTTTTACGGTGCGATTGTGAACTGTTTTTACGGTGCGATTGTGAAGTGGTGTTTGCATATGGTTTTGAAATCGCACCAATTGCGTAGGTCCTACTATGACTTTGAGGGGGTGGGGCGACCCCGGGTGCCCCTCCTAGTAGTATGTCAGCAACTAACATCCGTGTAGAACCACAAGTTTCCGCCAATACAATTTATCAAGCGTTTTAATTATAAACTCAACATTGACACTTTTCAATCCGATTTCCCATCTTATAGTATTTGGAACCCGACTAATAATCGTACAATATCATTAAAATAGTCCCAGTTAATGCATTGTATTTCATACGATTATACAGCAATTCATTTGCATGTAATAAAATGTATCAAATAAGATGATACAAGAATGTATGGATATTAATATTATATGGTTATTAATTTGCTCCAAATACTGTAACACACTAGGTGACCGATTAGGAATTGTGTTGAGTGTACATGGTTCCAGTCCATAGACCGGTGCGATTAAACTATTCTAATTTCGGAAAGAATTCTAAGAAGCAATTCGGCTTGTTCGATTTGAACATTTCTCTTCTCAGAATAAACTCTTTCTCTTCCCGATTTCGAGTAGAAGAGGTATTATTATTCTGTTATATATTAATGAGTGTATGCACACTGGTTATGTGTAAATCGAGCAGGTTTTCATATGGCGCTAGATATGTGTATCTGTGGTAAATATGTAATGCGGTGCTATGGGCGCAGTCATTTTGATTTCCTTCTTTGTGAACGGTTTATCACACAATCTGGACTCAACGCCGCTCGATTTAGAAGTACGAAGTAATTACTAGTATGTCATTCTGGAATAGGATCGTTTGTATAGCGTAGTATAATATTGTTTGAATAAAGGATCGCATGGATGTATACGCACTGTATGTAAAGCAAAGAAGGAAATGACCGTGAGTAAATCTGTAATAACCCGTTTTTAGGGAGAGACGTCAACATAACGGCGTCCACATGTACCAGCATTATAAACACGTCGCAATATGTCTCGAGTAAACAAATTAAAATAGGTCAAATAAAAGTCATGGTACTGAACTAATAACACATATTGTTCATTGAATGCATGTTGTTTATGTTGTTTTATATATTTCAGCAACAAATGAACGGCCCCTTCCAATGCGGGCTATGCGGGGATCCCTATGAACTGCCGAAAGAGCACGAGCTAGGAGGCACATTTGGATCCGGTACTATCAGTAGATACTATCCTGCAGGCATTAGAGGTAAGAAAAATATAGTTCTTAAAGGAGCATTGTCCAGTGTTCAACCGTGTATAGCTACAGTTCTTAAAGGAACATAGTACACTGATCAACAAAGTGTATCTACAGTTCTTAAAGGAACATTGTCCATTGATCAACCGAGTTTATCTACAGTTCGTAAAGGAGCATTGTCCAGTGATCAACCGTGTATAGCTACAGTTCTTAAAGGAACAGTGTCCATTGATCAACCTAGTTTAGCTACAACTCTTAAAGGAGCATTGCCCAGTGATCAACCGTGTATTTCTGGTGTTGGAGAACCTTTCTTGCTGCAGAATATACGATATCACTGCCCGATATATGGTTTGTTTAAATATTGTAAACCAGTTTCCAAGCACTTCTAAAGGCGAATATGGCGTTACAACGATGCTGATTTTGATAGCTTTCGCGAGAAGTTAGCAGCTGTCGACTGGAACCTCCTCAAGAATGAAGATGTCAATGTCTACACCATAAATATAACAACAATTATATCTGATTTTTCTAATCAGTGTATCCCTAATACAGATGTATCAATCAACGCTCGAGAACCGCCTTGGATGAGATCGGACATTAAACGGAAAATTAGACAGAGAAAGAGGGCATACAGGAAAGCAAAGTCATCCAATTATCCACTCCTATGGACTAAATGTCGCCAATTGCGTAACGATGTTGTCGCCCTTATCCGTCAACAAAAAACTGCATACTATGACCATCTGGCTTCAAAATTGAAATCAAGTGATCTGTCCTCGAAAGATTGGTGGCGTCTCCTCAAATCGTTCATTACATCCTCTACTTCATCAACAATCCCATCTATCCTCGATTCATCAACAGGCAAGCTTGTTTCGGATGATTTTTCTAAAGCTACTGTTATGAATGACGTCTTTGTACAGCAAACTTTCATTGACGATTCAAACTATATCTTACCTCCTGTTGTTGTTGTTGTTGATGGAGGAAAACCAACACTTGAATCAATCACAATTAGTCCTACTGAGATATCTGATGCAATTAAATGTATAGCTGTTGGGAAAGCTTCTGTACCAGATGGAATTAGCAATCGGGTATTAATTGAAAAGTCAACTATCTACACCTTTGTGCGACCTCTTTCAATCTTCTCTTCGTTCCTGCGAAATGCCATTGGCATGGAAGTCTTCAAATGTATCTGCTATCCTTAAAAAGGGAGACCCTTCTCTCCCATCTAACTATCGTCCTATTTCGCTTCTGAACACAATGGAGAAAGTCTTCGAGAGAATAATATTCAAACATATCTTTAACTTCTTTCGTGATACCAATTTCTTTACCTGTTACCAATCAGGTTTTATGCCAGGAGATTCAACTGTTAATCAACTTACATATCTCTATAATACGTTCTGTCGTGCTCTTGATAATGGTCTAGAGATAAGGGTTATTTTCTTTGACATTAGCAAAGCTTTCGATAAGGTGTGGCATCGTGGTCTCCTTCACAAGCTTGAACAAGCCGGTATTCGAGGCAATCTATTATCCTGTTTCGCTAATTACCTTTCAAACAGATGCCAACGAGTAGTTGTCCCTGGTGCATCATCTAGTTTTTCAGAAATAAAAGCCGGCGTTCCCCAAGGGTCAATACTCGGTCCATTGCTATTTCTAATATATATAAATGATATTGTTGCCGATATTGGGTCAAATATTAATCTATTTGCTGATGATACAAGTCTGTTTATTATTGTTGATACACCAACTGTAGCATCTACTCAACTCCAATCGGACATTGACAGAATTTCCTCATGGGCTGAAAAATGGCTTGTCACTTTCAATCCGGCTAAAACAGAATCTCTCGTCATCTCTCGGAAACGGTCAAAACCACTGCACCAAGCTCTTCATATGTCAAATTCCATTATACTCTCTGTTGATTTCCATAAACACCTTGGTGTAATGATCTCTGACGACTGTAGTTGGCACCATCAGATAAATGAAAACCAAAGCCTGGGCTAGAATAAACATCATGAGACGCCTGAAATTTAAACTGGACAGGAATTCGCTGGAAGTAATCTACTTTTCTTTTGTAAGGCATATCATTGAATACGCTGATGTTATCTGGGATAATTGCACTCAATATGAAAAAGATGAATTGGATACAATTCAGAACGAGGCTGCTCGTATCGTTACAGGCTGTACAAAACTTGTCTCAATCCGTCAACTCTATCTTGAGTGTGGATGGGAATCTCTAGGTAATCGGCGTCGCAAGCACAAATTAGTATTATTCTACAAGATGATAAATGGACTAGTGCCAGATTACTTATCCGCTCTGGTTCCAGTTTCAGTTGGTCAGGCAACTTCTCGATCGTTGAGAAATAGTGCAAATCTACTTAATGTCCGTGGCAGAACGTCTCAGTATGTAAATTCCTTTCTTCCATCTGTTGTTAACGCTTGGAATGCTCTGCCACAGGAAGCTAAGGATATTGATACTGTTGACTCTTTCAAATACTACTTGAACTCAAACAAACCTAAACCTAATCCATTTTTCTGTCATGGCGTCCGCCGTGCTCACGTCCTCCATACCCGCATTCGAACCGATTGCAGTGCTTTAAATCAACATTTATTTTCGAGAAACATTATTAACTCTCCATTCTGTAAATGCGGTGCTGTTGAATCCAGCTACCACTATTTGTTCCAATGTCATTATTACTCAGACTTTAGAGTAACCCTTTTCAATACCATTAGCCCGCACATAAACATTGCTCTCATAATTATCTTGTTCGGAGATGATAATCTGAGCGAAGAGATAAACAATGCGATAATTGATGCAGTTCAACAGTTTATTACCGCAACAAGGAGATTTGATAACGACTAGTGCAAATTGTGTGTTTTTGTTCTTCCAGCTTCGTCAAATCCATTCCCATTCTAAAATCAGTCTTTTCCCTTTATTTCTCTTCTATTCTGAACCTCATTTTGATCTCTGTTCTTATTATCTAATCTAATCTTCGTTTTATCTAGGTTAAATCTTATCGAATCTAATTTAGCTATCATAAAATAACAACTTACATATCACTGTTCTTCCACACTTAAGACAAAGTGGAGTGATTTTCTTACTATTATCTATGACTATTACTTTTCTTATACATTAGTTGTCAATGATAGATATATATTCGCCAACTTATGCACAGTTGTATACCATTGGAGAGGATTTTTAATAAGTTTTTAACTTTCAATCCAATCCACCTAAATACTTTGTATGTTACACTATGTCGAATGTTTGATTCTTGAAATAAAATATGTTTAAACTAACCGTGTATATCTACAGTTCTTAAAGGAACATTGTCCAGTGTTCAACCGTGTATAGCTACAGTTCTTAAAGGAACAGTGTCCATTGATCAATCAAGCTTATCTACAGTTCTTAAAGGAACATTGTCCAGTATCAATCAAGCTTATCTACA
The DNA here is from genome assembly GCA_014843695.1 of Archivesica marissinica. Classification (NCBI taxonomy): domain Eukaryota; kingdom Metazoa; phylum Mollusca; class Bivalvia; order Venerida; family Vesicomyidae; genus Archivesica; species Archivesica marissinica. Next base: position 42,233,827 of record CM026388.1, read on the forward strand.
GTTCTTAAAGGAACATTGTCCAGTGATCAACCAAGCTTATCTATAGTTCTTTAAGTAACATTGTCCAGTGATCAACCAAGTTTATCTATAGTTCTTAAAGGAGCATTGTCCAGTGATCAACCAAGCTTATCTATAGTTCTTAAAGGAACAGTGGTCAGTGATCAACCGAGTTTATCTATAGTTCTTAAAGGAGCATTGTCCAGTGATCAACCAAGCTTATCTATAGTTCTTAAAGGAACATGGTCAGTGATCAACCGAGTTTATCTATAGTTCTTAAAGGAGCTTGTCCAGTGATCAACCAAGCTTATCTACAGTTCTTAAAGGAACATTGGTCAGTGATCAACCGAGTTTATCTACAGTTCTTAAAGGAGCATTGTCCAGTGATCAACCAAGCTTATCTACAGGTCTTAAAGGAACATTGGTCAGTGATCAACCGTGTTTATCTACAGTTCTTAAAGGAACATTGTCCAGTGATCAATGAGTTTATCTACAGTTCTTAAAGGAACATTGTCCAGTGATCAACCAAGCTTATCTATAGTTCTTAAAGGAACATTGTCCAGTGATCAATCAAGCTTATCTACAGTTCTTAAAGGAACATTGTCCAGTGATCAACCAAGCTTATCTACAGTTCTTAAAGGAACAGTGTCCAGTGATCAACCAAGCTTATCTACAGTTCTTAAAGGAACATTGTCCAGTGATCAATCAAGCTTATCTACAGTTCTTAAAGGAACATTGTCCAGTGATCAATCAAGCTTATTTACAGTTCTTAAAGGAACATTGTCCAGTGATCAATCAAGCTTATCTACAGTTCTTAAAGGAACATTGTCCAGTGATCAATCAAGCTTATCTACAGTTCTTAAAGGAACATTGTCCAGTGATCAATCAAGCTTATCTACAGTTCTTAAAGGAACATTGTCCAGTGATCAATCAAGCTTATCTACAGTTCTTAAAGGAACATTGTCCAGTGATCAATCAAGCTTATCTACAGTTCTTAAAGGAACATTGTCCAGTGATCAATCAAGCTTATCTACAGTTCTTAAAGGAACATTGTCCAGTGATCAATCAAGCTTATCTACAGTTCTTAAAGGAACATTGTCCAGTGATCAACCAAGCGTATCTACAGTTCTTAAAGAACATTGTCCAGTGATCAACCAAGCTTATCTACAGTTCTTAAAGGAACATTGTCCAGTGATCAACCAAGCCTATCTACAGTTCTTAAAGGAGTATTATCCAGTGATCAATCAAGCTTATCTACAGTTCTTAAAGGAACATTGTCCAGTGATCAATCAAGCTTATCTACAGTTCTTAAAGGAACATTGTCCAGTGATCAATGAAGCTTATCTACAGTTCTTAAAGGAACATTGTCCAGTGATCAATCAAGCTTATCTACAGTTCTTAAAGGAACATTGTCCAGTGATCAATCAAGCTTATCTACAGTTCTTAAAGGAACATTGTCCAGTGATCAACCAAGCGTATCTACAGTTCTTAAAGAACATTGTCCAGTGATCAACCAAGCTTATCTACAGTTCTTAAAGGAACATTGTCCAGTGATCAACCAAGCCTATCTACAGTTCTTAAAGGAGCATTATCCAGTGATCAATCAAGCTTATCTACAGTTCTTAAAGGAACATTGTCCAGTGATCAATCAAGCTTATCTACAGTTCTTAAAGGAACATTGTCCAGTGATCAATCAAGCTTATCTACAGTTCTTAAAGGAACATTGCCCACTGATCAACCAAGCTTATCTACAGTATCTACATTTTATTTCCTATACATTTCCAGGTTAATAAACGGTGTAACAGTATTTTATTTCCTATACATTTCCAGGTTAATAAACGGTGTAACAGTATTTTATTTCCTATACATTTCCAGGTTAATAAACGGTGTAACAGTATTTTATTTCCTATACATTTCCAGGTTAATAAACGGTGTAACAGTATTTTATTTCCTATACATTTCCAGGTTAATAAACGGTGTAACAGTATTTTATTTCACTGATACATTTCCAGGTTAATAAACGGTGTAACAGTATTTTATTTCCTATACATTTCCAGGTTAATAAACGGTGTAACAGTATTTTATTTCACTGATACATTTCCAGGTTAATAAACGGTGTAACAGTATTTTATTTCACTGATACATTTCCAGGTTAATAAACGGTGTAACAGTATTTTATTTCACTGATACATTTCCAGGTTAATAAACGGTGTAACAGTATTTTATTTCACTGATACATTTCCAGGTTAATAAACAGTGTAACAGTATTTTATTTCACTGATACATTTCCATATTTCATTGGAAAGTATCAAATAAACTGGAATATTCTACTGGCTGAAATAAACAAGGAAAATTCCACATTGCCTCCCGTCTCTCCCTCGTGGCGATGCATTTCATCAGGAATGAGGTCTCGAGAGTGATTAATATAAGTTGTAGGAGCCTGTTTCGCAATCGAACTCAAATAAATGTGTGTAAACTAAAGTAGCCAAATCAACACTACAGCATAATATCTTATAATGAAAATATGTTTTATTGCAAATTCGGCAATAACTTTTCCTTTGGCAATATAATATACATACATAATAGTATACATGGCATGAGAAACCAAATGTAATATACACAAATTACATTAAAAATAGGTTGACATCGTGTTATTTATAGCAACGATAAACCAGCTACGAAGCTATATTGACAGAGCGAAACAAATTTGTCTTTGAGTGATAATATTAATATGATAGCATACATATACATTCATTAACGTTAGTCACGTGATGTTTTTATATGATGTATTATAATATGAATGAGTGTGTGTTTTACGTTTATTTATCGTCGCTACCGGTTGCTGATATGAGCGACGCCTCCTGAAGAGATTAATCATTTTAGATATTTGGAGGATAGTACAATGATACAGACAGAGACCCATTCCAGAATCTCCTCTGGTTCTTTTACGTACACAGTGTACAACACCGACACGAGACCTCGGTTTAGAGTCCCATCTGAAAGACGGTTAATTGTATTAGGGTCAGACGGGGAATCGAACCTGCGATCCCTGGATTACCATTCCAGCGTGTTACTACTGGATTACAGATCCGTCATTCAATGAACGAGTTGTAAAATACCTGTACTATGTATTTAATAATCTTTTATTTTCAGAAATGCATGTTAAGGTTGAACTCCTGTCCTTTGAAAAGGGATATTTTGAGTTCCATATGTGTATAGCTAACAACATGACTGTAACGCAGGAATGCTTCGACCAGAACCCGCTGCCTATTAAAGAAGGTAACTGTTTCTGCTATTAATGTGTATTCTAACACGACCCAGCTAATAACATACATACTTGTAGAGTAAAATCTACCTCGGGTTATTCTGCGATATACCTACCTTGAACTATGCTGCGCGCGCACCGTGTTTTGGCTATTCCATTTATACAATGCGTGTAAAGTTTTATGAATGAAAGTCACGTGATGTTTGTAAATACTACCGTGGGAATTCGCGGGAGTGAGCTATTTTTAGAATTAGATATTATCTTGTCCGTCTTGTTTTTCTGTTAAGTAACGTTTCAGTTACTATTCTGTACAGTTTTATTTGACAAAATAAATAAAATTATTTATCAGTTACAATTTGTGTTCATTTATGCACTAGATTGATATAAAGATTTTCCATAAAAAATAACATCATTACGCGGGAGGAAATTTAGCAGGGCGTTTGAAAAAATACTCCTTTGATTCTCGTCTAAAATTATTAGAAGTAAGTCGTGTTAGAATCGATATAATAAGTATCAACCGTGGTATATCGCAGAATAACCCGAGTTTGAAGTTCTTATGCGTAGAAATATATCACGAAAATATTTCATAGAAAACGCACACCTACATTATATACTAGAGGACATAGAAAACGCACACCTACATTATATACTAGAGGACATAGAAAACGCACACCTACATTATATACTAGAGGACATAGAAAACGCACACCTACATATATACTAGAGGACATAGAAAACGCACACCTACATTATATACTAGAGGACATAGAAAACGCAACTACATTATATACTAGAGGACATAGAAAACGCACACCTATGGTATATACTAGAGGACATAGAAAACGCACACCTACATTATATACTAGAGGACATAGAAAACGCACACCTACATTATATACTAGAGGACATAGAAAACGCACACCTACATTATATACTAGAGGACATAGAAAACGCACACCTACATTATATACTAGAGGACATAGAAAACGCACACCTATGGTATATACTAGAGGACATAGAAAACGCACACCTACAGTATATGATTATTATTACATGAAAACGAAATATGAACGATTCCATCAAAGATATATCACATAATTTTTTTGTTTATTACAAAACACAAACTGAACAACTAAAAATATTTCAAAATGTTTCAAACTATGTATTTATTGTTTTTCATGTAAACCCACACTTATCCGCGCCAACGAGAGTGATTAATATAAGTTGTTAAAACTTGCTTCGCAATGGTTGTAAAATAATTGTGTTTTAATTTTTAAACTTTAAAAAAAGGAATCAGTAAGGTGTATCCTTATGACGTAGTAAATACTCCCCAAATAGGCGGTACAATACTCCCCAAATAGGCGATACAATACTCCCCAAATAGGCGATACAATACTCCCCAAATAGGCGATACAATACTCCCCAAATAGGCGATACAATACTCCCCAAATAGGCGGCACAATACTCCCCAAATAGGCGGTACAATACTCCCCAAATAGGCGATACAATACTCCCCAAATAGGCGATACAATACTCCCCAAATAGGCGGTACAATACTCCCCAAATAGGCGATACAATACTCCCCAAATAGGCGATACAATACTCCCCAAATAGGCGGTACAATACTCCCCAAATAGGCGATACAATACTCCCCAAATAGGCGATACAATACTCCCCAAATAGGCGATACAATACTCCCCAAATAGGCGATACAATACTCCCCAAATAGGCGATACAATACTCCCCAAATAGGCGGTACAATACTCCCCAAATAGGCGATACAATACTCCCCAAATAGGCGATACAATACTCCCCAAATAGGCGATACAATACTCCCCAAATAGGCGATACAATACTCCCCAAATAGGCGATACAATACTCCCCAAATAGGCGGTACAATACTCCCCAAATAGGCGATACAATACTCCCCAAATAGGCGATACAATACTCCCCAAATAGGCGATACAATACTCCCCAAATAGGCGATACAATACTCCCCAAATAGGCGATACAATACTCCCCAAATAGGCGATACAATACTCCCCAAATAGGCGATACAATACTCCCCAAATAGGCGATACAATACTCCCCAAATAGGCGATACAATACTCCCCAAATAGGCGGTACAATACTCCCCAAATAGGCGATACAATACTCCCCAAATAGGCGATACAATACTCCCCAAATAGGCGATACAATACTCCCCAAATAGGCGATACAATACTCCCCAAATAGGCGATACAATACTCCCCAAATAGGCGGTACAATACTCCCCAAATAGACGATACAATACTCCCCAAATAGGCGATACAATACTCCCCAAATAGGCGGTACAATACTCCCCAAATAGGCGGTACAATACTCCCCAAATAGGCGGTACAATACTCCCCAAATAGGCGATACAATACTCCCCAAATAGGCGGTACAATACTCCCCAAATAGGCGGTACAATACTCCCCAAATAGGCGATACAATACTCCCCAAATAGGCGATACAATACTCCCCAAATAGGCGATACAATACTCCCCAAATAGGCGGTACAATACTCCCCAAATAGGCGATACAATACTCCCCAAATAGGCGATACAATACTCCCCAAATAGGCGGTACAATACTCCCCAAATAGGCGATACAATACTCCCCAAATAGGCGATACAATACTCCCCAAATAGGCGATACAATACTCCCCAAATAGGCGATACAATACTCCCCAAATAGGCGATACAATACTCCCCAAATAGGCGATACAATACTCCCCAAATAGGCGATACAATACTCCCCAAATAGGCGATACAATACTCCCCAAATAGGCGATACAATACTCCCCAAATAGGCGATACAATACTCCCCAAATAGGCGGTACAATACTCCCCAAATAGGCGATACAATACTCCCCAAATAGGCGATACAATACTCTTAATAAGCATTTATTACTGATTTCAAAAGTTGATTTTCAAGGTTGTATTACACGTGTGTACATACAAGAAAGTATGTGTTGGCTGTATGAAGCTTCAATCAAATGCTATATATGTGATAATGAGTACACAGCTCCATATATAACAGTGAAATATACATGAACACAACTATATGTCGAATGTAGTATTACACGTGTATACATACAAGAAAGTATGTGCTGGCTCTATGAAGCTTACATCAAATGCTATATATGTGATAATGAGTACATAGCTCCATATATAACAGTGAAATATACATGAACACAACTATATGTCGAATGTGTACTCAGATTCGTTCCAGGTTGTATTGCACGTGTGTACATACAAGAAAGTATGTGTTGGCTGTATGAAGCTTAAATCTTATATATATATATGTGATAATGAGTACACAGCTCCATATATAACAGTGAAATATACATGTGTGTAGATTATACATGTGTGTAGATTATACATGTGGTTTCATTAATTAGGTTACCTTGCCGGAACGCCGATGCGTTTTCACCCGAAGGGTGCCGGAGATTTCCGATTGACTGTTGCGATTCCCCCGAACCTGACGTGCGACAGATGTGTGCTTCAGTGGCGCTACCATACAGGTATGTACGAACACTAAAACTTGCAACTTACTGTCAACAATATGGGCCTCCGTGACCGAATGGTTACGGGCGTTGACTTCAAATAAGTTGCCCCTCACAGCTGTAGATTCGAATCCTACTGGAGGTGTCGAATTCTTTCAAGTGAGGACGCTGGCTAGCTGTAGGTCGGTGGTTTCTACCATAATGTCCGTCAGTACGTGAAATACTGACCGGAAGGGCACCCGGGGTCTTCCTCTCACCAATACTAACTGGAAGCCGCCATATGACCTATGCTGGAGGTCCCTAATATGTATCTGATATATAAAAATCTCAGCTCACCACACATTGATCCAAAGTAAATAATTTTATTAAGAAGAACGAAATCTACTTGAAAATAATTTAACGGTGCATTCAAAACAAGAACAAGAACATAATTGTTTACCTGTCTTACTGTCCAATCAGAATATCGCGTGTGGGTATTACTTGGCAACATTAAACTGAGACTAATTAATCTCCGCCAAAGCCTTCGTAAGTTTCCGTGAACTACGACAAGGACATACGTTAGGTTTTTACCGTTAATATTTGAATTCAAGTCAGTAAGTAAGTGTACCATAATCTAAAGCTCATAGTTTACTTCGGAAATCCGATTATTAACGAAGTAAGTTCACGGAATATGCAAATGTCTCAGTTTAATATTGCCAAACAATATGCTTCCTGCGTTGTTGCTATCTTGCCGACTCAAAATAAAATGTATCTTATCTTACCTTTGTACATTGACCTTGGAACTATGTGTTTGGTTAATTATTCCAAGCATTTATACAAATACAGTTTTGTCATCAGACAACAACCATGCAACAAGTATTAGAACAGCAAACTATACTAACACCATAACGAAATTGAGCACTTTTTTTATTTTACGTTTATTTATCGTCGCTACCGGTTGCCCATATGAGCGACGCCTCCTGAAGATATTACTTATTTTAGATTTTGGAGGATAGTGCATGATACAGACAGAGACCCATTCTGATTCTTTTACGTGCACGGTGAAGAACTAGAGGAGTCTCTGGAATGGGTTTCTGTCTGTATCATGCACTATCCTCCACAAATCTAAAATGACTAATCTCTTCAGGGGGCGTCGCTCATATGCGCAACCGGTAGCGACGATAAATAAACGTAAAACACACACAGTCAAGAAGTTAGAACAGTATTCAACAGTTTCAGTTTTTATTCAAAAACAAGCCAAAGGATGAAATACATCGGAGAAGTTGGTAACAATGTATGTTGTTTTTGTTTCAGCCAACAGTTGGGGTATAGATCCAAATACCATGAGTCAGGGATTAGGTAAGGGGCCACAGGAGGAATTCCGTAATTGTGCCGATATACGCATAGGCGGCGTTGTACCTGCCAGCGTTCTTCACAACCCTTTCTTCGCCCCACCAGATGCAAGGTATGTCCCTGTAATGATCGTTAATTGTTTTTTATTCCTTCTTTGGGTTTAATTTCGCACTGATAGCTTAGCTCATATTTCGTCTCTCCAGCAGTGATAGCGCAGTGGTAGTGCGTTCGCTTCAAGTCCGAATGGCCCGGATGTCGAGCCCCGCTGGAGCAGTTACGATTATACCCTTAGGAAAGTCATTTCAATTCGATGTTGTCTCTTCTCTCTCCCTTGTGGCGATGTATTCCATCACAAGAGTGATTCATATAAGTTGTAAGAACGTGTTTGCAATCGAGCTAACTAAATTTGTATAAACTGAATAAAAGGCCACGGATGTCTCTTTGAGCAATATTCCAGGCACACGAGTAGAACCCCCGACCTTCCATATGCCAGGTGGATAGCTTACTCATATGACATAAATCTAACCCAGTGCGATTTTAAAGTCAACGACCGTAAGCCACTCCGCCATAGAGGCTTCACATTTAAATTTTATTAGTAAGTGATATTCATTTTCAACATTATTTAAATCACAATAGTTGCAAATTCTTTGATTTCTTTCTATTCCGTTTAACGCAAATAAACGAACACATAGTTAGTGCAGATTGACCTGTCCCTTTTAGATGTCATTTAGAAGAGGTCATTTAAAACAAATGTTTAAACTTTATTTATTTTACAACAATTGCGAAGCAAGTTCTAACAACTTATATTAATCACTCTCGTTGTCGCGGATGAAAGCCTATATGTGGTCATCCGTGTGGGAGGCAACTGGAGTACCCGAGAAAACCCACTTGTCCGATCGGGCAACCACCGTACCATCTCACATAGTTCCCTGTCCGAGGATCTAACCCGTGTTGCATTGGTGAGAAGCGAGCGCGCTAAGTACTGAGCTAATCGAACAGCCATAAGGACGATGCCACAAGCCTTGATATAAAATTATACACAGAGAATGGCTTGTTGTATTTGTGCCTTCTACCGCGATTCTATGGGCGAAAACATGTAATCTGAGGGATTTCAGTAGCAGGAACCGTCTAAGCAAGGACAATGATGCATATTCCTTCCGCTTACGCATGCGTAGTTTAAACTTGGAAACGATCTAACTGCCTCCTACTTTGTATGCAACACTTGTTTATATTTCTTTGCACATCTTTTGCTGCAGGGTAGCTTCTCAGATCGATAAGCCAACAGACCAAGGCAAAAAGTTAGCTTCACATAATGGAATACGTCAGATTGCAGCTAAACCCGAGACCATTGACCGTTTGTCATCTAGCGCTAGAGCAATTCTACGCGGAGTCGGAGGCACCAGCAAAGCTGTCCACTCACAACCAATTGATACATTCTCCAATATCAGTACATCCAATTGGGTTGACGGTACCTTGAATCTTGGTGGAGCTAGACCGTTTTTAGTTCCAAATGTTGAGAATGCTGGAAAACGCATTGTTGATGGCAGAATGCCAACTGTAAGCACTCAAGGAAGGTCCAGATTAACTATGATGCCGGTGAACGGAACCATCGGATTGTCTCATCCCTCTCACGGATCAGCGATATCAGCACAAAATCAAATGGATAGACAAGCAAACACAATTGCCTCAGGGTTGCGCATGAATGATCAATCAAACACAGTTAGTCAACTAGATGTGAATAGCAATAAACGAGATGGTCTGTTAGCTATACATAATGTTCTGCAGCCAGCATCGAATGTTCAACGAAGAGGTAGACAGATCATGGACATAATCGGTACTAGTGGAATGCATTCCAGGAGAGGTAGTCACGTTCTGGAAAGAACCATCGGAATTGATGGTCAAATTGGAGGTGGAATTGGGGGTCAAATTGGAGGTGGAATTGGGGGTTTGGGGTGGTTGGAGGTGGAATTGGAGGTGGAATTGGGGGTCAAATTGGAGGTGGACTTGGGGGTCAACTTGAAGGTGGATTTGGGGGTCAAATTGGGGGTGAAATTAACAATATAATGATAGGCGACATCAACACACACACTGCCAAAGGAATAGGCGGAGGCACGCCAACTGGATTTGGTAGCCATATGTCTAGTGGATTGAATTCCCAGATGACACGAGGAATTGTTGGCCAAATGGCAGGTGGGATTGGTGGACATATAACAGACAACATCGTCAGTCAGAAAGTGGGTAATTTAGCAGGTGACATAGTTTCCCTCACGGCAAATGGGCAGAGTAATAACTTGTTACACGGCCAGATGTCATCTGGAAAGGATAACGTTAATTTGCAAACGGTTTTAAATAGTATATTACTACCTGAGTCTTTGCAAATACCTGCTATTGCAAACCAAAATCATATGGATATGCATACACAAACAAGAGGGTCAGAATTGAACATTAAGGGAAAACCCGTGAGCAAAATACATCAAAATGATTTGAATATCAATGAGGAAAGTGGTTGGTTTGCTTTAGATAATAGTACGCACCCATCTTTGAGGCGTCATACATTGGCTCCAAAAGCTGGACTTGATGGACTCATGGTTAGAGGAATTGGAAAAACTGTAGTCGGTGACGCTAGTTCATCTGGAAACGATATGTTGCTATCTGGCGGACTAACTGCACAATTAACAGGTGGAGCAGTCGATCGAACGACAAGTTTCATTGGTGGACGAATAGCAGACAAAGGTGTGAATCTACTGGCCGGTAGACTGGAACCCCAACAAACTGGCAGCCATGCATTTGGTGGGGTAGATAGCCATGTCTTAGACGGTCAAATGTCAAGTGGGTTAGGCCAAATATCTGTTGGAATGAATGGTTTGGTGACAGATGCGTTCGGTAGCCTATTATCAGGTAGCTTGTTGTCGGGTGGAATCGACGGGCAGACGTCAGCCGTGTTGGCTGATAAGATATCAAGTGGTATCGGACACCAAATGTCAAAAGGATTGGGCGGGAAGACAGTGTTGGATGGGACAGGCAGCCATATGCCAAATGGATTAGTCAGCCATACATCAGGTGGGATCGACGGTCACATGTCAACCGAATTAGCCAATCAGCTATCAATTGGGACGGCGGACGTTGGATTCGATAGCCATATTGCTGGTGGGTCAGGCGGCCATATATCTAGTGGGATGAACGACCTATTGTCAATTGGGAATATCAGTCACAGTCAGATGTCACATGGGTCCGGCAACCACATATCAGGCTGGACGGATGGCCATCTGTCAGGTGGAGGTGGAATGAGCAATCATCTGTCAGGAAAGATTGACAGACCTATGGCAGGCGACTTCGGTAGCCATATATCTGGTGAGCAACTGATAGGCATCTTGGGTGGTCATATGTCAGGAATGGTAGCTGATCAGAGTTCAGGAATTGTGGACGCTCAAGTGGCAGGTGGTATAGGAAAAGTAACGGATATTAGCATAAGTAATATGTTAGCAGGTAGAGCTGCTGCACCCTCTCCTAACTCCAACCAGAAGTCGAGTATAATGGTAGACGGTACTAGATTTTCAAACGCAGCGTCCGCAGCAGATATGGGAACACTCCAGTCCAGACCAGTATTTGATATATCCAGTGAGAGTATGTTATCTTCAATCTTAAGCAGAGGATTGAATCCGTTAGATGCAGCTACCGAAGCTCAGAGAGGACGGAAGCTGAACGTTAGTAGTGGGAAACTTGGTCATCACAATACTGTTGGAAGAAATGTAAATACTGGCAAAATGACAGATTTGAATTGGAACCTAGGTGGTTCACACATCAACAGATTAACGGACAAACTGAACACAGGTGTAGGTACAAGTCCATCATCTCCAAACATAGTCTTTAATGATCTACAACTACCGATAGTCGGCGAACAATCAAGTGCTAGTCTTGGTACGTTTGATGGTACTGCAAGTAACCTAGATGCTACAGTAGTTGGATTTGGCACTACGGCAGAAATACATCGAGGTAGTGTAGGCGGACCTGATATTCAGTATGATCAATCCCTCAACACTATACAACCTAATAGTGGCCGGCAGCGTATTTTTCTTGTCAGGGCTAGTAGACCAAAGTCGGTACTCATGCAAAGTTCTAACGCATCAAACAGAGACGTGGCTCTTTCGGAAAGTGGTCAAGCAAGTACCAAAAGTGTTAGAATGTCTGGACGTAAAACCTTAGGACGTCAATCGCAGCCGTTATCTGTAGCCAATAAGAAAGGCCTTATGGACCATATTAGAACAGGTAATTCAAAACAAACGTCTTCAATGGACGCATCACTCTTAGCAGATTCGTCATTTATTAATAATTTAGATATACAGGCAAATCCTACTTTTTCGAACAGTTTGAGCAAAGGTACCAAAGCAAGTACGATAGCAGACGGGGTAGTTGCTGGTCTTAGGACAGCGGAAGTTATTGATCCATTACTAACACAGTCTCTTCGTTCCGATGGTTTGATGGCTGCTGATCACCAATTCCTGCCAGCTGGACATATCGGTAGTGTTCGGGATGCACAAGCACTAAGTTCTATGGGAGGAGGAAATGCATTAACCGAAATAGATTCCTTTAGAAAATCACTAATAACTGGTTCATTACGACATGGCGGTGGTTTGAAAAATAATGACACATCATCGACTACAAATCAAAGAGATAGCTCGTTAAAAACAAAAGCGGAATCAAATAAGCATGCGCCAAAAGATACAAGTGTAAAATCAAACGTAATGGGAGGCTTAGAACTAACAGTTAGCAATCTACTGAGAGAGGCACACGAGATTTTAAATAGTAATGCATCTGGGGTCAAAGATGCCACACACGGTAGCAATGGAATTCATGGCTCAATTTCTTCAACGTTGAATGTGGACACTGGAATAGGTGGACATGCACACGACAGTCATGGCGCCTTTGATATAGGTAGCAACTCATTGACAGAAATGCTCGGAGGATCATCTGGTCATGGAGGACATATCCTGTCTCCGTCAACTGACATACTTGGACATTCACAGTCAAATGAAATGGGGCATTTAGTAGGTGCTTCAAATACCATCGGACATCAAACGGCTCCTGAAGCTAATGTATTCATGGATTTAGGGCATGGGGGACATATCCAGTCTCCGTCAACTGACATACTTGGACATTCACAGTCAAATGAAATGGGGCATTTAGTAGGTGCTTCAAATACCATCGGACATCAAACGGCTCCTGAAGCTAATGTACTCATGACTTTAGGACATGGAGGACATATCCAGTCTCCGTCAACTGACATACTTGGACATTCACAGTCAAATGAAATGGGGCATTTAATAGGTGCTTCAAATACAATTGGGCATCAAACGGCTCCTGAAGCTAATGGACTCATGGCTTTACTTATGGATAGTACTCACACAGGACACAATCAATTCAACGGTATTAATCCTGATTCTAGAGGCATAAGCCAAACGCTAGATTCTACTATGATTAGCAATGGACCATCGAATGTTATGACGCCACTATTTGAATCTGGGTTAGCTGCGAATGATATCAAACCAATGGCTAATATGCATGGAATCGATTTCAGGACGGGTTCACGTGACGTTGGAAGCTCATTAATTGCAAGTATAAATGGTATCGGACTTGGATCAAGGATTGGTATTCAAGATATCGGTAGCCATGGATTATCACAGACGATGACCACTCCGAAGTCTTCCGGAATATTCATGAACCAAGCAGCCAATACTGTTTCAGGATCAGATTCAGTAGCTGGAATTCATACCAGTGTTGCAACAAAGTTAGTGGCTGCGAAACCTGCAGTAATTGATGCCGGCTTTGGCTTTATGGACCATTTTGGCACTGGTGGTTCAGATATTATGACACAAGAGATTGGCTTAGGAATGGGTAGTGCTGGACTTGGTCGTTTCGATATCATTAACACTGACACTCTATCAGATACAGGTAGAGGAATTGATATGCAAAGTAGACGGCATGCTCAGCACGTTGATTCTATATTTAATAATAGAGATATTATATCCAGCGGTCATGTAGCTGGAACAATTCATGATAGTACATCGATAGGCCATAGTACAGGAACTGGTTCCACAAATGCTAGAACACTTGGCGGTAGCAATATTGACTTTAATTCCATTATTCCGAGTACAGTACCTGCAGCTATTGATAATACCGCACAACCCGTACAGGCTATTATTCGTGACCGCATTGTCGACTTGAGTGACGTTATATCTCGGATAACTGAAGTAGACATGTCAATGGGTTCTACAGACATTGGCATATCTAGCACAATAAATGGTGGAAGTGGTTCGATGCTAAATAGCAGAGTTCGCCAGAGCGGTGAGATTCAAACAGGCGGCAGACGTACTGGAGATATATCTGGAAGATCAAGGGTTATCGGTCGAAATAACCAATTAGCAAGAAATGAAATTTCAAATTTTATGACGGATGGTTTGAATATTGAACAGCAGATTAATTCCTTTAATTTTGAAACTATACCAAGCAGTTCTGTTATAAGTGCAGGTATACAGATGACAGGGGGTGGCGGTTTGACTGCTGGATTTGGACCTAGAGGGAATGAACGATCTCGCAGCATGCGGCGTGAAAGCAGAATTCCTGCAGGAATTGCACGGAGTGATATTTCAGGGGACACTTTTAGAATCGAGAGGGATCCCAGAACTGGATTTGAAGAACGGATTCCGACAATTCGACGTCCCGATACTGTCGATACGAGAATAAATGGAGGTGAAACAGTGATAATACATGATGGTCACACTCATACTGTTGGTGGGTCATCAAGAAGTGATCCGGAATATTTTCTTGACATGAGCGGAAGTGTACCTAGAGACATGCGCATAGTTGAACGGACAGTAATAAGGGATCGTCCTACAGGTGGAAGAGGAAGGGTTTCAGGAAGAAGAATTGTGGAGACGAGGAGAGGGAGAGGGCGGTCAACTAGTGACAGAAGTAGGTTGGGAATACGTCGTGACGTTGGGGCTGGAAGCTTAATGTCCTTTGGGGATGGGGCCATCAGCCGTGGTAGTGCGGATGTGGGTGGTAGGCGCAGATTGCCACTGAGTCAGTTTAGAAGAGGTCCAAGTAGAAGACCAGATGAAAGAGGTAGAGCCGATATAATGGGTAGAGGAACTAGAATAAGTGACCGAATACGAGGCGGAACCAGCAGAGATGGAAGGAGAATGTCATCTAGAAGAAGAGGACGTAGTCGGCGCAGAGGACCAAGGAGATTAGACGAGCCGCGAATTGTGCCATTAGGTGCTAGATTTCCTTCCGGCATATCACCGTTTGGCGGATCCTTTCCAATGATGGGTGGTCCAGACCCAATGATGGCTGGTCCATTTGGTGGAATGCCATTTGGCAGAGATATGGGACCCAGAATGGGACCGGGGATGGGACCCGGGATGGGGATGGGACCTGGCATGGGGATGGGTGACGGCATGCCACCATTCTCACCAATGGGATTTGGACCTGGGATGTTTTGATCTAGTAGCTATTAATTATAATTAATCATTAGGCAAATGGCAGAGTATGTGTCTGCTTATGACAGCATATGCAATACTCGGTTTCACTGGACACAACTCTAAATTAAATAAAAGCAATGAAAAATGATTATTCAAATGTCTGTCTTGAATATATTATTTTATATTTTTATTTGGTGGAAATGCACCTTTAAGTTATAGTCATGTCTGTAACATCAACGAAAATTTCATTAAATTTCATAAATATTGAATTCTTTCTGCTCTATATATTACATTAATACCTACTGTGCTTTCAACGCAAAGTAATAATACCGTTGGAATATTACACTACTGTATAGGTAAGGCAATATACGATAGCTTACATGTACTGTGATTTATTGTTTATTCTAACACGACCCAGCTAATAACATACATACTTGTAGAGTAAAATCTACCTCGGGTTATTCTGCGATATACCTACCTTGAATTATGCTGCGCGCGCATCATGTTGTGGCTATTCCATTTATACAATGCGTGTAAAGTTTTATGAATGAAAGTCACGTGATGTTTTTAAATACTACCGTGGGAATTCGCGGAAGTGAGCTATTTTTAGAATCAGATAATCTCTTGTCCGTCTTGTTTTTCTGTTAAGTAACGTTTCAGTTACTATTCTGTACAGTTTTATTTGACAAAATAAATAAAATTATTGATCAGTTTCAACTTGTGTTCATTTGTCCATAACAAATAACGTCATCACCCCTTATGCGGGAGGAAATGTCGAAAGCCAAATGCAGCGGCAGCGGCCGCGGCAGCGGCAGCGGTGTAGCACCGCGTTTGAAGAAAATACTCCTTTGATACTCGTCTAAAATTATTAGAAGTAAGTCGTGTTAGAATCGAAATAATAAGTATCAACCGTAGGCCGAAGGCTTTCGTGATATATTTCTACGCATAAGAACGACAAACAAGGGTTATTCTGCGATATACCACGGTTGATACTTATTATTTCTTAAATACTGCTAACAACCTGACTTACCTATAATGCAATAGTGTATCGAATGTTTGTTTAGAACAGTTATTACTTTACTTTGAAAACGCAGTACTGTCGAACATGATTGAATTGGCAATATTATGGGTTTTCTAAATAGATCACACATGTAACCACATCAATATTGGATATTTGGGGGTATAAAATACAGATAAACCGCCTCAACAGTATATATGTGTCTGATTAGCGTAGTGAATAGCATGTCAGCGTTTGAATGATTGTTTTTCAGATGGACAATGTTCGAACTCCACTTGCACTTAAATTTTTACATTTGTTGTTTTTATTTTCACATTCTTTCATATGCGGTTGTAATGTTGTACATGTATGAAATGTGGAAAACGAATAAACAAAATGGTAAAAAAGAATGTGAAAATAAAAACAACAAAATTAATGTAAACAATTTAAGTGTCAGTGGAGCTCGAACCATTTTCCGTCTGAAAAAAATCATTCAAACGCGGACATCCTATCCACTGCGCTAATCAGACACATATATACTGTTCAGTGTGTGTGTTTACATTTATTTATCGTCGCTACCGGTTGCCCATATGAGCGACGCCTCCTGAAGAGATTAGACCCTAATAAAATTAACAGTCCTTCAGATGGGACGTTAAACCGAGGTCTCGTGTCGGTGCTTTACACCATACACGTAAAAGAATCAGAGGAGATTCTGGAATGGGTCTCTGTCTGTATCATTGCACTATCCTCCAAAATCTAAAATGACTAACCTCTTCAGGAGGCGTCGCTCATATGGGCAACCGGTAGCGACGATAAATAAACGTAAAGCACACACACTTGAGTAGTTGTTTTCAGTTATAGAATACACTCAACAATTAAAATTCCTAATCGGTCACCTGGGCCCGAGGTTAAAAAACTTTTCTCAGATCTCAAGCTCAAGCAATTGTATTGGTTATTTGCCCTTGGCTCAACCAATCAGAAACTCGAGACTGGTACTCCGGTTTCCTCCCACACGAATGACCACATTTACGCTTTCATCCGCGCCAACGAGAGTGGTTAATATAAGTTGCTAAAACTTGCTTCGCAATCGTTTTAAAATAAATAATGTTTAAACTTTATAAAAAACACTGGGTGACAGATTAGGAATTTTGTTTGAGTGTAGTTCACGAGTAAAGAACATATCCGTATACGTGACAACCTTGTAGGACATGCCGCTATCTTAAACATGATTTATTTTACAACTATTGCGTAACACGCTTTGTCAAGGTATATAAATAATCACTCATGAAAGCGTATATGTGGTCATTCGTGTGGGCGGAAACCGGAGTACCCGGAGAAAACCCACCTGTCCGATCTGGCGACCACCGTACCACCTCACATACTTCCCGGTCCGAGGATCGAACCCGGGTTGCATTGGTGAGAAGCGAGCGGGAATAATAGTGTATATGTGAAGAAACCGGAGTACACGAAGAAAACAACATCAGATGCGGCGACCACAGTACCACCTCCGCGGCATGTACACTTCCCAGTCCCGGTCCGAGCATCGAACTCGTGTTGTATTGGTGAGAAGCGAGCGTGCTAACATCTCCGCCACTCGGTACTACCTGGGTTAAATATTGGATGAATTTATGCTAAGTGCATACTATTATTTTGAGTTCCAATGTTGTGCTGTTCTGTTACTGGGACAAATAAAGATACTTGTACGTGTTGTTGTTGTTGTTGTTGTTGTTGATGAGTGAGAGAGAAGAGGCAACGTGGAATTTAAATGCCTTGCCTAAGGACACAATTGTAACGGCTCCAGCGGGTCTCGAACTCCGCACCGTTCGTTCCACCACTGCGCTATTACGACTTCCAGAATAGTATACCAGGCTCTGCACCCTGGTAGAACCACCAGCTGGATAGCTTCCTAACTTCAACACCACCGTAGGATTCTAGCATACAGCGGTGAGGGGATATGGGTAAACCAAATGATTACAAACAGTAAGCTTAACTTCTTTATATATGTATGTAGAAAAATGTGGTAAAAGTTTAAAAGCAGCTGCGCAGAACAACTAGGGTCTGGCATGATCAATACAGCAAACTGCCGTATTGAATTGCTCTATGGTAGGGAGATGGACAATGTCAGGAGGGAGATGGTTCCAATGGTAGATTGTTCTTGGAAACAAGTAAAACTTGTAGTAGTCTGTAGTTGCTGTAATTAACCTATAGCTTAAGGAATGGCAATGGCGAGCTGGACGGGAGAGGGGAACTAGGTAATTTTCAATGGGAATAGCAACAAGATCATTATGAATTTTATACATAAGGGATAACCTATTGTCAATACGCCGTTGATCTAGTCTGCGTAGATTTAGGGAATGTAGCATGTCTGTAACACTAGAGGTACGATAGAAGTCAGCCTGTATCCACTTGCGTCGTCCGGAAGAGTACGGAATCATTCAACTCGAACAACCAATATTACTTCTGAAATTAGAACACTTTAATCGCACGGGGCTATTGACATGCATCATTTTCTTGTGCCATACAGTCAAACCTGTCTTAAGCAGCCAGCCAAGGGAAGCACAGAAAGTGGCTGCTTAGCACAGGTGGCTGCTTAATAGAGGTCAAATATATAATAACACAACATATTGGGAATCTGGAAACTGGCTGCTTAACACAGGTTGGCTGCTTAATAGACAGGTTTGACTGTACTTGATAAGTTGTATTAGTTCATAGAGCGTCTGTAAGTTTTGATCAATCAGATCACGTGAACAAGTCCAGTCGGTGACATCGTGTAAAGTACATCAACTGTGAGAATTGGTCGCTCTGGGAAAACTATGTGCTAGTATTGTAGCTTTGGATAATTGATTTGTAAGTTTCATGTTCTGTTTCATGTTACGGAATGAATCGGGTGTTAATAGTTTCCATTGGAGTATGAACTACATGGAGTGTGTTTAAAGTGCGTCGAAGGTATCCACGGTAACTTTAAACATCCACGGTAACTTTAAACACACTCAATGTAGTTCATACCCCCAATGGAAATTATTAATGCGTTATTCATTACTTATTTATATTTACATTTATTTATTCTTTCCAATGAGACAAAATTTAAAAAACACACTTTCAAATTAAAAGGTATGTAGTCCAAATGTGGAGATCTGATAATTAGATCATCCTTGGAACAGCGTAAACTGTGAGACACGCCTTTTCTTGCGACAAACACTATCTGACACTGCGAATGCGCATGCCCATAACATCGAGTGCTTATGATAGCTGCATACAATTAGTTGGAAACCCTCATACGAAATTGTATAAAATGAAGGCACATACGTTCATCGAGGAAATTACAGACGGATCTGTAGTCCAGTGGTCACACGCTGGACTGGTAATCCAGGGATCGAGAATATTACAGACTATAACACCGAGACTATTAATTGGACCCTATATAAATTAATGCCGAATGGGCTACGTAGACATTACAGACGGATCTGTAGTCCAGCGGTAGCACACTGGACTGGTAATCCAGGGATCGCAGGTTCGATCCCCCGTCTGACCCTAATAAAATTAACAGTCTTTCAGATGGGACGTTAAACCGAGGTCTCGTGTCGGTGCTTTACACCGTGCACGTAAAAGAACCAGCTGAGCTTCTGGAATAGATCTCTGTCTATATCATTGCACTATCCTCCAAAATCTAAAATGACTAATCTCTTCAGGAGGCGTCGCTCATATGGGCAACCGGTAGCGACGATAAATAAACGTAAACACACACACATAAACATCGAGGAAATTCAATAGTGATGTAAATATTATAGAGTGTGTACATGTGTCTCGTACGCGTTATCTATATGCCAATAGGTGAAGCTATACGACAACACATCGTGAGAGACGGACAGAAAGATAAAGAACGTTGAACACGATGCATTGACAAATGACGTCGTATTTAAATAAGTTAGCTTAATATAGATACATGTTATATGCGAACGCGTAATTATTTAATTAATTTTATTCAAAATTATTACGCATAATCATGGGAGATATAAAACACAAAGAGCCGAAGCAACGAGGTCGTGGTGATCACGTGCGTGACGTCACGAGCAATGGTAACTCTTGTCTGAGTGGGATAATATGGACTGTGTCCATTCTCACATTTGTAGGGGCGTTTAGTGGGTTAAACTATCTTCAATTCGACCAAATTCTTAAACTGAAACAAAGATTGGATTATTTAGAAAACAGCGCCATTGTATTCAAGGTGAGTTGTAATGGCAGGATGTGTGGTGGGGGAGGATGGTGCGGGGAGGAGGGTGGGGGAGGAGGATCTGTGAAGGAGGGTGGGGATCGAGCATCGAAGACGGTGTGTGTGTTTTACGTTTATCTATCGTCGCTACCGGTTGCCCATATGAGCGATGCCTCCTGAAGAGATTAGTCGTTTTAGATTTTTGGAGGATAGTGCAATGATACAGACAGATACCCATTCCAGAGTCTCATCTGGTTCTTTTATGCACACGGTGTACAGCACCGACACGAGACCTCGGTTTAAAGTCCCATCTGAAAGACTGTTAATTTTATTATGGTCAGACGAGGGATCGAACCATCGTGTTACCACTGTACTGCAGATCCGTCTGCAAGGCGGTGTGTGGGCATCCCCCTTAATTTGTTTGAAGCCAATGCGTCATATTATGCATTCTGGCTTTGACGACCTAACTATAGAATCTAGCGATTTGGTACACTCGACTATTCGTTTTTGTTTGATATTGGTGTTTCCAGTCCTACCATATGGCGACAATGTGATCCACGGACTGGCGGACTACATTATTGACTTGGTTTTATTTGCGTTGTTTAAGGACGCACGGTTTAGATCATACAGACGGATATGTAGTCCAGTACGAACACGCTGGACTTGTAATCCAGGGATCCAGGTTCGATCCCCCGTCTGACCCTAATAAAATTAACAATGTTTCAACTGGGACTTTAGACCGAGGTCTCGTGTCGGTGCTGTACACCATGCACGTAAAAGAACCAGAGGAGACTCTGGAATGGGTCTCTGTCTGTATCATTGCACTATGATCCAAAAATCTAAAATGAGGCGTCGCTCATATGTGCAACCGGTAGCGACGATAAATAAAGTATTTAATTATTATATTAATTTTGTTACTAAAGTTATATTTATTAAATATAATATTCCTGTTAAATCTGGAATATTAAAAAAAGATTATATTATACAATTATATTCTTTACAATATTAGTATTACGCAAGTGTTGCAACAGAGAAGTCCATCATTTTTAACATTCTTACTTAAAGCGACACAACATCAGTGAAAATACAAATTTCTACAGATTGTATTTTCCTATTATATTGTATAATATTTTTCCAAATATTCGCCTCAAATACTGAGTATTTAAACTAATAAACAAACGCCGTATACGCGGTTTGTTGACATAACAAAAATAATGTAAACATCCATGCGTAATAAAACTAGTGCATCCTGAATAACACGATTTATGGTACAGATTTACCGTTATATCTCACATTTGTTCCTATATATTTGTAGTTAAATTATCTCTAAACGACATTATCTCGCGTTTAGTATTGACTCCGATGACAAAACAAACGTCAAGTCAGGAGCATGGATAAATTGTATATGAAATCATACTTTCAATCCACCAAAACACTGTTTATTGATTCAATGTTAGTGTTCGAATGTATTCGGAAGAATGTGTAGTAGCAATGCATTTATACGTGAACACTGCATTTTATTTGCTTTTTGTGATGTTTCGCTTTAATAAACTTAAAATATACAATCTTATTTTGACACAGTTGGTCTTTGTTTTTCGTTCGGTTCGCTGTGCTCCAATTCTCCGGAATAATTCAAAACAGCAAGGAATTTAATGTGTGTCGATCACTTTAGCATGTTTTAAAATTATATTGCTTGCATAAAAAAGGAAGACTCGCATACACTCAAATGTAGGTTTTGAGTATATCTTTCAAGTACAATTGATTTCCGGATTGTGGAAATATTAATATTAAACACTTTTCTAGGATCAAGCATCTGTACCGAAGAGATCAACCATACCATGTGATAACAATGACGTCAAAGAGATGGTTCGTGATCTTATAGGTATAGAGGTAAGTGTTTGTTTGTTTGTTTGTTTGTTTGTTTGTTTCGTCCGCCTACGTGGTCGAGTGGTTAAGGTCGCTGACTTGTATACCACTGTAACCTATCATCACTGATGGTTACGGGTTCGAGCCCCGCTCAGACCGTGTCTCATTTATATGAAAAAGTTGGCAGTTTCTTACGGAGGTTGGTGCACCCAAGTACTGGTTAACCGTTGGAGCCTGCCCAGGAAAGGTGGTGTTAAAACCCGAAATATAACATAACATATAACATGTTTGTTTGTTCGTTCGTTCGTTCGTTCGTTCGTTCGTTCGTTTTTTACTTCTTCATCAGCACCGTTTTGGGCTACATAGCCGGCGGGTTGTTTACCCCAAAACACACAGACGGATCTGTAGTCATGTGGTTAACACGTTGGACTGGTAATCCAGGGATCACAGGTTCGATCCCCCGTCTGAACCGAATAATATGAACAGTCTTCAGATGGGACTTTAAACCCAATGTCTCGTGTCGGTGCACGTAAAAGAACCAGAGGAGACTCTGGAATGAGTCTCTGTCTGTATCATTGCACTATCCTCCAAAACTCTAAAATTACTAATCTATTCTGGAGGCGTCGCTCATATTGGCAACCGGTAGCGACGATAAATGATATATATTGTTATATTTCCGGTTTTACGCCTGCATCAGCACCATTTTGGGCTATATCGCCGGCGGGCAGTTTACCTAACAACACCTTTCCTGGGCAGGCTCCAGCGGTTAACCAGTACTTGGTTCACAAACCTCCGTAATAAATTCGCCAGACTTTTCATATAAAGCGACATGGCCTGAGCGGGGCTTGAAAACTCGTGACCATTAGTGACGATAGGTTACAATGGTATTCACGTCAGCTTAGCCACTCGACCACGGAGACGGACTAAGATGTAAGTGATTCAATCGACATCTATATATCTATCTACCTACCTATCAACTGTTCTCCCAATCCTAACTATTTTGATACAGCAATTGCCTTGAATAAAAATAGTGTATAAACTAAGAAGATAACCCCCTCCACCTCTCCACCCCTCCACCCCTCCACCCCTCCACCCCTCCACCCCCTCCACCCGGTAACACCGATACATGGGACCTCGGTACTTAGTCTCATCCGAAATATTTAACAAATTATGGCCGGACAGGGAGTCTGACTGACTAAAACTCGATGGTTTTGCATTTCAGATGCAGCGCTATCGTAACAAGTCACTGTGCGCATGCCCGCAAGGTAAGCCGGTAGCACCATGTTTGTGTAATCTGGAGCCGTTACGAGTGTGCCCTTAGGCAAGGCATTTAAATTCCGCATGCCTCTTCTCTCTCCTCCATGGCGATGGATTCCATCAGGAATGAGGTCTCGAGAGTGATTAATATAAGTTGAAAGAACTTCTTTCACAATCGAGCTAAAATATATTTGTATAAACTATAAGTTTATTCGCTCTAGAGACCTCATTCCTGATGGAATTCATTGTCACGAGGGGGAGAGAAGAGACAAAGTTTGGGTTCGAACTCACAATATCGATTACGAAGTGGACACGGATGTAATGTAGGGTGTAGCTGGTAGCATGGCAGTTGTAAACATTTATCTTGCTAGTGTATGTCCGATAAGCTCAGCGGTTAGCGCGCTCGCTTCTCACCAATGCAACCCCGGGTTCGATCCTCGGAGCGGGAAGTATGTGAGATGGTATGGAGGTCGCCATTTCAGACATGTGGGTTTTCTCCGGGTACTGCGGTTTCCTCCCACACGAATGACCACATTGACGCTTTCACCCGCGCCAATGAGAGTGATTAATATAAGTTGCTAGAACTTGCTTCGCAATCATTGTAAAATAAATAAAGTTTAAACTAAACATGTATCTAAGCAGTGGTTAGCGGTGATGCAGATGTACAGGCTGGTATTAATGTTTGCTTTTTGTGTCGGTATCTAGGTGTACTGGGGTGGGTGGCTCCATGGTCGAGTGGTTATGGTCGGTGACTTCCGCAAATCGCTTGGCCCTCACTGCTATAGATTCGTATCATATTCGATATGTCGAACTCTTTCATGTGATAAAGCTATACATCTGGCTTGTGGACGGATAAAGCTATACATCTGGCTTGTGGAAGGATAAAGCTATACACCTGGCTTGTGGAAGGATAAAGCTATACATCTGGCTCGCGGAAGGATAAAGCTATACACCTGGCTCGTGGAAGGATAAAGCTATACATCTGGCTTGTGGAAGGATAAAGCTATGCATCTGGCTTATGGAAGGATAAAGCTATACATCTGGCTCGCGGAAGGATAAAGCTATACATCTGGCTTATGGAAGGATAAAGCTATGCATCTGGCTTATGGAAGGATAAAGCTATAAATTTGGCTTGTGGAAGGATAAAGCTATACATCTGGCTCGCGGAAGGATAAAGCTATACATCTGGCTTGTGGAAGGATAAAGCTATACATCTGGCTTATGGAAGGATAAAGCTATACATCTGGCTTTGTGGAAGGATAAAGCTATACATCTGGCTCGTGGAAGGATAAAGCTGTGGAAGACTGTTTTAGTTCAAGTTATGATGTTCTTGGTATATATGTTGTACATAACATTATGTA
The DNA here is from genome assembly GCA_014843695.1 of Archivesica marissinica. Taxonomy (NCBI): domain Eukaryota; kingdom Metazoa; phylum Mollusca; class Bivalvia; order Venerida; family Vesicomyidae; genus Archivesica; species Archivesica marissinica. The sequence continues at coordinate 42,259,122 of CM026388.1, forward strand.
TATTACAGGAGGTTTAGGACCCGGATGTGGCAAGGGTCCGGTACCAAGAGCTCTCACTGCCGGCCAATCATGCTGTGATATACTAGGTACATAACGTGTACTTTAACTATTATTAGCGCTGTTCCTCCAAATATGAGGACTATACTTTATAATAACCGCTGACTCATCAAATATGGGTGTGCCGAACTAGTACGGAAGTATCCGATAGTGTACGGAGATGTGGGTTGTTTATATGCATGTCCGTGTTAGAATATAAAATGCTTTTACAATGACGTCAACAAACGGGATGTACCGAATATGTACGGAAGGGATCGATGTTGTACAGAGGCATGCCTGTATATACACGTGTCCTTAGAATAGAACCTGTGTTGCAATGACGTCAATGATACGGAATATACCGAATATGTACGGAAGCTATCGATGTGTCCTTAGAATAGAACCTGTGTTGCAATGGCGTCAATAATACGGAATATACCGAATATGTACGGAAGCTATCGATGTGTCCTTACAATAGAACCCGTGTTATAATGACGTCAATAATACGGAATATACCGAATATGTACGGAAGCTATCGATGTGTCCTTACAATAGAACCCGTGTTACAATGACTTCAATAAGGCGGAATATACCGAATATGTACGGAAGGTATCGATGTGTCCTTAGAATAGAACCGTTGTTACAATGACGTCAATAATACGGAATATACCGAATATGTACGGAAGTTATCGATGTGTCCTTAGAATAGAACCTGTGTTACAATGACGTCAATAATGCGGAATATACCGAATATGTACGGAAGCTATCGATGTGTCCTTACAATAGAACCCGTGTTACAATGACGTCAATAATACGGAATATACCGAATATGTACGGAAGCTATCGATGTGTCCTTAGAATAGAACCTGTGTTACAATGACGTCAATAATGCGGAATATACCGAATATGTACGGAAGCTATCGATGTGTCCTTAGAATAGAACCTGTGTTACAATGACGTCAATAATGCGGAATATACCGAATATGTACGGAAGCTATCGATGTGTCCTTAGAATAGAACCTGTGTTACAATGACGTCAATAATGCGGAATATACCGAATATGTACGGAAGCTATCGATGTGTCCTTAGAATAGAACCTGTGTTACAATGACGTCAATAATGCGGAATATACCGAATATGTACGGAAGCTATCGATGTGTCCTTAGAATAGAACCTGTGTTACAATGACGTCAATAATGCGGAATATACCGAATATGTACGGAAGCTATCGATGTGTCCTTAGAATAGAACCTGTGTTACAATGACGTCAATAATGCGGAATATACCGAATATGTACGGAAGCTATCGATGTGTCCTTAGAATAGAACCTGTGTTACAATGACGTACCCTGAGTTCGAGCCCCGCTGGAGCCGTTACGTGTGTGCCCTATGGCAAGGCATTTAAGTTCCACGTTGCCTCTTCTCTTTTCCTCGTGGCGATGGATTCCATCAGGAATGAGGTCTCGAGAGTGATTAATATAAGTTGTAAGAACTTGTTTCGCAATCGAGCTAAAATAAATTTGTATAAAACTAAGCAGTTAGGCTACTTGTGTGGCGTCCGTGGTCCAGTGGTAGAGCGTCGGATGTGGAATCGAACGGTCCCGGGTTCGATACTCGGTCAGGCCACGTATGTAGTGTCATTGAGCAAGGCACCTCACATACATTGATTAGTACTGGTTAATCGCTTAGGTCGGCTAAGCCTACCCAGGAAAACATGTCTAAGTCCCCGCGAGGGGTTTGACATTAAAGGAACATACATACATACTTCGAATAACGTTCATAAATCGGTATATATATCTTATATTGTTTTCTTCGTTTATTAGCCGTACCGTCGGTGCAGGGGAACATTACCGAGGTAATTACGTCCTATAATGGGCAAGACGTACTCTTGCCATGTAAAGCCACCGGCTACCCACCGCCGACGATCACCTACACGCCGTCGGTAGATCCGACGGGGAAGAACAGATACGGGTCCACCCCGACTGGTTTGACAATACGGAATGCTCAAATTTCCGACAGGTACATGATCAGTTTCTCAACTCAATTTGTATTAAAGATATATGCCTGTTGAAACTGTTTGTAACCATTTATTAGCTGGATTATCGTTGCTTTAAAACACTGTCGTGACGTCATACCTTTGTACTTGCAGTCCATTATTATTAATATTGGACTTGTGTCAAAAGGCCAGAGCCCTGCTGGAGCGTTACGATTGTGCCATTAGGCAAGGCATTTAAATTCCACGTTGCCTCTTCTCTCTCCCTCGTGGCGATGGATTCCATCAGGAATGAGGTCTCGAGAGTGATTAATATAAGTTGTAATAACTTGTTTCGCAATCGAGCTAAAATAAATTTGTATAAACTAAAAGGCCAGAGTATTATATTAAATCCTACGCGTACATACACGAAACTAACAATACTAATTAGTAAGATCTTGTTATATAAGGGTGTGTTTTAAGTAAGATATATACCTCAACTGGATCCAATATGTATGTAAAATAGTGCTACTGTTTCGGCGATACGCACCTCACACAGTTCAATATTTTACATATTGGATCGTGTTCAGCTTATATCCTATACTTAAATATCCTATTATCAAAACCAGACGATGTCAAACTATTATTAGTTTATACAAATTTATTTTAGCTCGATTGCGAAACAAGTTCTTATAGCTTATATTAATCACTCTCGTGACCTCATTCCTGATGGAATCCATCGCCACGAGGGAGAGAGAAGAGGCAACGTGGAAATTAAATGCCTTGCCTAAGGGCACAATCGTAACGGCTCCAGCGGGGCTCGTGTGTTATCACGACTTCCACTATTCCACGATTTCATCAGCCTCCGTCCGTCTTATGAGACGATGGATTGCGCTCTTGTTGAGGAACATCTTCTGCGGTGACTGAGTAGGCCTATTCTTGAGTGGCAGTCTCTGTTGCAGTCATCGCAGGTGAAGATCGAGTCATCCAGTTTGGTTGATGCCTTGCGCTTCTGTCGTTTCTGCTCACGAAGCGTAGTTCGATCAGCCTCGGCTCGTCTGACCCCAGCTTTCACAACGTGTCTCCATGATGACCGGTTTGATGCTGTGTCCTCCCAAGACTCTATGTTGATTTGCGCTGAACGCAGGTCCCTCTTACAAACGTCCCTGTATCTTAGGTGGGGGCGACCAGTTGGACGTGATCCTTGTTCAAGTTGACCGTATAGTAGATCTTTGGGGATGCGTCCTTTATCCATGCGTCGGACATGACCTAGCCAGCGCAGGCGGCCTTCACTGAGCATTGCATAGATGGATGTTGAACTCGCTCTGCTGAGGACCTCTGTATTGGTGACCCTATCTCCCAAGTGATTCCCAAGATCCTGCGGAGGCACCTCATATGGTATGAGTTCAGCTTTGTCTCTTGTCTGGCATATGTCGTCCATGACTCACTGCCGTAGAGGAGCGTGCTGAGTATGCAGGCCTGGTAGACCTTCAACTTGGTGTTCAGTGTTAGGTTTCTGTTCTCCCAGACTCTCTTGGTGAGTTTTGACATGACGGTGGCTGCTTTCCCAATGCGTGCATTGATCTCAGCATCGAGGGACAGGTTGTTGGATATCAGTGATCCTATATATCTGAAGTTGTCGACCATGGCGAGTGTAGAGCCGTTAATGGCTATGGGAGCTGGATCTGCAACGTCCTGGGTCATGACCTCTGTTTTCTTGATGCTGATGGTTAGGGCAAACTCACGGCATGCATTGGAGAACTGATCCATGAGGCGCTGGAGGCCATCGTGTGTGTGGCTTGCGAGGGCTGCATCGTCAGCGAACAGCATCTCCCTGAGTAGGACACGGGTTGTTTTGGTTTTGGCATGCAAGCGGGCCAAGTTGTATAGCTTGCCATCGTGTCGGGTGTGGATGTAGACACCGTCAGAGGAGGACTGGAAGGCATATGTCAGGAGGAGTGAGAAGAGGATGCCGAAGAGTGTCGGTGCGAGGTCGCAGCCTTGCTTGACTCCGCATAGGATGGGGAAAGGCTTGGAAATGTCGCCGTCGAAGCTGACGGTGCTCTTCATGTCTTTGTGGAACGACGTGATCATGCTTAGCAATTTTGGTGGACAGCCAATCTTGTGTAGCAGTTTGAAAAGTCCACAGCGACTAACCAGGTCGAATGCCTTTGTTAGGTCCACGAATGCGAGGTACAGTGGCTGTTGTTGCTCCCTACACTTTTCCTGGAGTTGCCTCACTGAAAAGATCATGTCGACGGTGGATCGGCCAGATCGGAAACCACACTGGGATTCTGGGTATATGCGCTCTGCTACCACCTGCAGTCTTGCGAGAATAACCCGAGCAAATACTTTGCCAACAATGCTGAGTAGGGATATGCCGTTGTTGCAGTCGCTTCTGTCACACTTATTCTTGTAGAGTGTGACTATCTTTGCATCGCGCATGTCTTGTGGCACTTCACCTTCCTTCCAGCATAGACATAGAAGTTCATGGAGAAGTGGTAGTAGAGCTGGCTTCCCTTGTTTAATCAGCTCAGGGGGTATGGCATCAGTTCCTGCTGCTTTTCCGCTGGTGAGGACTTTGATGGCTTTTTCAAGTTCAGCCATGGTTGGTTCGCTGTCGAGCTCCTCAAGTACGGGAAGTGTCGGGATGCTATTGAGGGCCTCCTCGGAGACTGTGTTCTCTGTGGAGTACAGTTCAAGGTAATGCTCTACCCATCTCTCCATCTGCTTGCTTCGGTCGGTGATTACTTCGCCTGACTTAGTTTTGAGTGGAGCCGTTTTCTTCACATTGGGACCAGTGGCCTGTTTGATGCCTTCGTACATGGACTTTATGTTGCCGGAGGAGGAAGCATGCTCTATGGTGGAGCATAGCTGGAGCCAATAGTCGTTGGCACATTTCCTGGCTGTCTTCTGGCATTCACTCCTGGATTTCCTGAGTGATTCCAAGTTTTGCTGGGTTGGCGCTTTCTTCCAGTTGACGAGGGCCTGCCTTTTACTTTCTGTCACAGGTTTCAGAACCTGTGCATTTGCTTCATACCAGTCAACATTTCGTTTTTCCTTCTTCCCATAGGCATCGATGGCAGATTTGTGGATGGTTGAGCTAAGGTGGCTCCATCTAGCTTCTGCAGATATGCCAGCATCGGCTCGGGCGATATCCTCGATGAGGGACATGAACTTGTTGGTCCTGTCTGTGTCGGTGATATGGGTCGTGTTGATCTTAGGGAGACACTTTGGCTTAGCTTGGTGGAACTTCTTTCTTGGTTGCAGTACCACATTTGCGATGACAAGAGAGTGGTCGGTGTCACAGTCGGCACTGTGGTAACTGCGTGTGTTGTGGACGGCTTGGAGACGGTTTCTTCTAGTGATGATAACGTCTAGTTGGTGCCACTGGTGTGATCTGGGGTGCATCCATCAGACTCTGTGTTTGTGCTTGTTTGGAAAATATGTGTTCGTTATGCACAGGTTCCTGGCACAGCATAGTTCCAGTAGTCTCTGGCCGTTTTCGTTCATTTTCCCAGTTCCATGGTGGCCAATGCATGTGGGCCAGACGTCATGGTTCGTTCCAACTCTGGCATTGAAGTCACCAAGCAGGTATAGGTCTTATGTACGAGGCAGTTGTCCAATAATCCTGTCAATCTCATTGTAAAATATGTCTTTCGCATCAGGGCTGGAGCTGAGTGTTGGGGCATAGGCAGCCAGAAGGTGTACTGGGCCTGTGCTACAGTTCAGGCGAAGACTTAACATCCGTTCCGTGCCAGCAGTGGGTGGTTCTATCATTGGTAGAAGGGATGACTTTACTGCAAATCCAACGCCATACTCGCGCCTTTCATCTAGTCCCTTGCCTTTCCAGAAGAAAGTGTACTCTTTCTCTTGTAATGAGCCGTCGTCTGGCAGTCTTGTCTCTTGTAGGGCGGCAATGTCAACATTTAGCCGGGAGAGTTCAGCATCTATGACGGCTGTTTTACGCTTGTCGTCAATCAGTTGTAGATCGTCCGAGAAGCCTGGCATCATCGTTCTAACGTTCCAGCTTACTATGCGAAGTGCTGGAGACTTCGTTTGGTTTTTGCGTGTGTTGCTTGGTGCGTAAGTTTTACAGTCAGCTTGTCAGGTGCTAGCACCATAAGCCCCTTGCACCCAAAGAAGCAGGCAGACTGTGGCGGATCAACACCTAATTGGCTGGGGGCTGCCCAGCTTGAGGCGGGCGGTAGCTGATCAGTGGAGCTGCGATGGCTCCTCTCACCGACGGAGACAACCCGTGGCGTCTATCTCTACGCCAATTGAGATTGGACTTATAACCCGTAAACTGTTGTCTCCCGTGTTGTGTTGGAGTGACCTCTCCATTTGCGCAATATGCTTGGGCTGTTCTATGGAAGTCCTGGGTTGCCCATGCGCCAAGACCCCCCTCTCGGCCTTGTTGGTGTGGTCCAGAGGAAAGCAAAGCAATACGTCTGGCACCAGTTTGGTTGCAGGAGTTGCCGGAAAGATGGTCAGGTTGACGCTTCATCCCGCCTTCGGGGCTCCACTCCGATATTTCTGTCAGGGTTTGTTCCCTTAGCCTTGCACTATCCCTAGCACTCACAAGGCAGTGAGACTATTTGACCCATAGCTGGGACTATTTGATCCATAGCTGGAGCTATTTGGCCCATAACTGGGAGTCTGTTCATGGGCATCAGGGCGTGTCCACACACCGGTGGGCCTGGCATGCCGCATGTCTGGGGGCAGACTACCTCCGAGTATACGGAGTATAACGTTTTGAATTGAAATATTTTGCAATATAAAGAGTTTAATTGTGATTCATATATGTATCTCAAGAAATTATACACTATATTTCCAGTTTGCAGTGATATATATATATATACATACATGAATTAATTCATAAATGACACGCATTAAACTAAATTAAGTGTTAATTTATGTAGTTAGCCGGTATATCGACGTGCTCGTTATATGAAGGTGGACAGGCAGGAAGACGGATGGACGGACGGTCGGCTGTCGGAACGGGTTGGCGGCATTTGGACGGGTTGTTGGAGGGGGCGTTTGGACGAACGCCTGCCGGGGCGGACGGGCATATAGCCGTACAACCAGTGACCAATTTAATGTTAATAAATGAACAAATAGACATACAAATACATATTAAGCTGTGGCGTGTATTTGATTACATCAGATACCACTTGATTAAATATACGAAATGTATTTGTACCGAAATGTTGAAATGTCCAAAACAAATATTAATCTTGGCTATTTAAACACATCTTTTATTAGATCAAGCATACAGAGATATTTCGTTGCCCAGGTTATTCATTGAAATCACAATGTCATGTAGTACACTCCTTAATGATATTTGATCTCTTATCTAGATAACGAATGCTCGGTGTAAAATTCATTCATTCTGCGGTTAGTTTTAAAGTTAGAATGAACTAGATTATAACATTGGTGATTGACTTTTAGCTCGATTGCAAAACAAGTTCTTACAATATTACATTAATCACTCTCGAGAGCTCATTCCTGTTGGAATCCATCGCCAATGTGGAATTTAAATGCCTTGCCCAAGGGCACACTCGTAACGGTTCCAGCGGGACTCGAACTCCGGGCCTCTCGCAGCTGAAACCAAAGCGCTACCACTGCGCTATCACGACTTCCACATTGGATATATACTGATAGGTTTATTCTTTTTTTGCATGTGAAATGGATATAATTATTTCATATGTGTGTCTGTAGACAGTAGATATTTGCCTGTATAAATATTTTGTTTTCTTTGTTTGTTTTTGTTTTTTCTTGTGTTGTGGGGTTTAAAAAGTCGCACAAACAACTTAGGCCATATGGCGAGTCATTAGTGGTGGAGGAAGACCCCCGCATGCTCACCCGAGCAGTATTTCAGACACGGACGGGCACCCGGGTTGAACCACAGACCTACCGTCATCCAGCTGGATAATTTCCTCATATGAAAGCATCCTACATCCCCGGTGGGATTCGAACATCCAGCGGTAAGGGTCAAGTGATTTGAAATCAACGATCGTAACCATTCGACCACGGAGGCAATCGAGATAAGATCAGTTTTGACATCTACGGTCTCTCCCGAGTCCATTACGTCGGTCTGCGACTGTTTCTAACACCATTGCAGACTTCCAGGACGCGGTGCCAATCGAGATAAGATCAGGATGCGGTAACGCCGCCATTTTACCGTAAGTTCGGTGAAGTCATTCCACCTAACGCGCGTAAATTAGGGATATTTTGAAACGGAAACTCCGCCATTTTGACGGGAACCGGATATGTCGCCATTTTCACCGGAACCGGATATGTCGCCATTTTGACCGGAACCGGATTATGCCGCCATTTTGAATCGGAAAAGGATATGCCACCATTTTGAACCGGAAACGGATATGCCGCCATCTTGGCCGCCATTTTGTGACGTCATGGCTCCACGCTCCACAGTTTGGGGGTTGTGCTACTTCACTTAATTTAACTTTAAAACTAACCGCAGAATGAATGAATTTTACACCGAGCATTCGTTATCTAGATAAGAGATCAAATATCATTAAGGAGTGTACTACATGACATTGTGATTTCAATGAATAACCTGGGCAACGAAATATCTCTGTATGCTTTATTTAATAAAAGATGTGTTTAAATAGCCAAGATTAATATTTGTTTTGGACATTTCAACATTTCGGTACAAATACATTCCACGATTATACTTCCACTAACCTATTATTAATGTAAGTTGTGTATAGTATGTCACAGGATCAGCTTCTATTGCTTACAGTTCACGCGGACCATGTCTTGAAAAATATATTAAAACATCGAAATCATCATTGTGTGTGTTTTACGTTTATTTATCGTCGCTACCGGTTGCCCATATGAACGACGCCTCCTGAAGATATTAGTCATTTTAGATGTTTGGAGGATAGTGCAATGATACAGAGAGAGGCCCATTCCAGAGTCTCCTCTGGTTCTTTTACGTGCACGGTGTAAAGCACCGACACGAGACCTCGGTTTAACGTCCCATCTGAAAGACTGTTAATTTTATTAGGGTCAGACGGCGGATCGAACCTGCGAAAACATCATGCTCGTGCGACTCGCTTTTCATCATTACCATATGTCCCGTTATTTTCATTTTCCTCACTTATCACCATCTCCAATAGCCCATACTAACTATTACTAACCTGTCAACCGTAACTGCATCGACAATGTCCGGGTAACTCGTGTAATGCTTGTTTCACTTGGGATTTGAACACTGTTGTGTAGAGTTACTAGTTGACGTAATATTATTAAATATCTGTGATATTTATATATACTGTTTTCAGGTTAGTTACGTTTTGACATCTCGTAATAACTTATCTGTGTGCATTATCTACTGTCACTTAGACATATAAAAAGGTATTAAAACTAATTGTTCATTTACATAATATACATCATTACATGTATATAGCCTGGTGTATGCTGTTTTATATAAGCCGAACCCCATCCAATATGTACAATACATGTATATTGGTTCCTAGTCTGGGAACAGGCGTCGATATATATTGCCTTGTCAGTCAAATAAATATATTTTAACACCAAGACTATTAATTAGGCCGTATTGAGTTTCTGATCATGTCATTTTGCCCGAAGTTAAAAAGTGAAAAATCGACAGACTGGAACCCACTGGCAGGCACTGGCAGGCTAATTAGGTCCGTTTGAGGCTTATATCTTACTTAAAAGTTAAAACACAAACTTATATAACTAGATCCTACTAATTAAAATTGTTAATTTCGTACATGTACGCGTAGGATTTCATATAATACTCTGGCCTTTTCACATCAGGCCAATATTAATAATAATTGACAGCAAGTACAAAGGTATGACGTCACGACAGCGTTTTAATGTGTGCTACTTAACGCACGTAATGGCTTATTACACTTGGGAGTTGGACACTGTTGTATCGAGTTACTAGTTGACGTAATATTTAAGAAATAATAAGTATCAACCGTGGTATATCGCAGAATAACCCGAGTTTGAAGTTCTTATGCGTAGAAATAAATCACGAACGCCGAAGGCCGAAAAAAATAGCTCACTTCCGTGAATTCCCACGGTATCTCGTGACTTTCATTCATAAAACTTTACACGCATTGTATAAATGGAATAGCCAAAACACGGTGCGCGCGCAGCATAGCTCAAGGTAGGTATATCGCAGAATAACCCGAGGTAGATTTTACTCTAGAAGTATGTATGTTATTAGCTGGGTCGTGTTAGAATATTCAATATCTACTATATTTATATATACTGTTTTCAGTGTTCAATTATCTTTCACCCAGGCAGACTCTATATAACTTAATGCCGAATGGGCTACGTAGACATTACAGACGGATCTGTAATCCAGGGATTGCAGGTTCGATCCCCCGTCTGACCCTAATAAAATTAACAGTCTTTCAGATGGGACTTTAAACCGAGGTCACCGTGCTCGTAAAAAAACCAAAGGAGACTCTGGGATGGGTCTCTGTCTGTATCATTGCACTATCCTCCAACAATCTAAAATTACTAATCTCTTCAGGAGGCGTCGCTCATATGGGCAACCGGTAGCGACGATAAATAAATGTGTATAAACTATGCAATATGTAAATATGTAAAATTGTATGTTTCCTAAACTGATTATAATACCTTCCTTCTTTCAGTGGGGACTACACCTGTACCGTTGAAAATATTTTTGGAAAACAATACAAAAGAATAGTTCTTCGTGTCATAGGTATGTTCCACCCCGTTAGAGATATTTCTACAAGGCCCTCTGGAACATCATGGTACAAAGTCGGTATGTTGTGTCGGAGAAGACCACTCACCTTTCCTAGGTAGAAACAAGCGACTAACAATGTTCTCACATAGTTACGCTTTCACCCACGCCAACGAGAGTGATTCATATAAGTTGTTAAAACTTGTTAAATAAATAAAGTTTAAACTTACTCACATTATTCGCTCGTCCTCGGTTTATACAAATTTATTTTAGCTCGATTGCGAGACAAGTATTTTCAACTTATATAAATCACTCTCGAGACCTCATTCCTAATGGAATCCATCGCCACGAGGGAGAGAGAAGAGGCAACGTGGAATTTAAATGCCTTGCCTAAGGGCACAATCGTAACGGCCCCAGTGGGTCTCGAACTCCGGACCTTTCGCACCTGAAGCGAACGCGCATCCACGGCGCTATCACGACTTCCACATAGGGAGCCTTGGCGAATTCTAACAATTGCGTACTAGACCATTCTCAATAATCAACTTCCTCACATATCGTCAATTAATCGCTCGTCCTCGGTAGGGAGCTCTGGCGATAGTTGTGATAGGCGAGCTCTAACAATTATTCGTTCGTCCTCGGTAGGGAGCTCTGACGATAGTTGTGATAGGCGAGCTCTAACAATTATTCGTTCGTCCTCGGTAGGGAGCTCTGGCGATAGTTGTGATAGGCGAGCTCTAACAATTGCGTTCTAGACTGTTCTCAATAATCAAGCGACTAACAGCGTCCTCACATATCGTCAATTAATCGCTCGTCCTCGGTAGGAAGCTAACCGGCAGCTCTGGCGATACGTGTTCTAACAATTGCCTGCTAGACCATTCGACCACGCAGGCACGTGCATGTTGTGCTAATCCTGTGTAGTTATATTACATCTCAGTTTCCATTTCTATTGCTACGTTATTCTGCCGAACAATCAATTGCTGATTATAACTGGCAGATCCGTTTGTGGAATTAAGACACTTGCCTAACAGTTCAATCGTAACGGCTACAGTTGGGCTCGAACTCCGGGCCTCTCAAGCATGAAGCGAACAATCTACCACTGTTAACTTTTGTTAATTGAGTTTTCTCGTTTATTATTATTATTATTATTATTTATTATTATTATTATTATTAATATTATTATTATTATTATTATTATTATTACTGCAATATCACGACTTTAATGTGAGGTAAGAGAAAAGCTCAATACATTGGTAATTTCGTAAATATCTCAATTTGTATGTTCTCTCCCTCTTCCCCTCTATCCTTTCCAAGACGTGTCATAACTACGTTGTATGTCCTATCTAATTTACATAATCATCTGTCCGATTAACGCAGTGGGTAACACCCTCTCTTCTCACCAATGTAACCCTTGTTTGATCCTCGGATCGGGAAGTATGTGAGATGGTACTGTGTTTGCCAGATCGAACAGGTGGGGTTTCTCCGGGTACTCGTGTTTCCCTCGCACGAATGATCACGTTTACGCTTTCATTCCCGACAACGAGAGTAATATAACGTGTTACGTTTGTTTCGCAATATTAAATAAATTTAAATTAACTTACATCATTTTCTTTATGTTTAACACTATGCTATTATCATGAACAGAGCCCGTGGTGGTAACTACAACACCAACAAACATCAATGTTAATAATGGGGCATATGTACAGATAGAATGTGACGTCACCGGAAGTCCGACTCCAAATGTCACGTGGCAACACACGAGGCAAGATGGTGTTACTGTTCCAGGTAAATTGGGTTCGGCATTTAGTCTTTTCTCCAGTTTTCAGGTTGCCCGCACCTGTGTATCGTAGGGGCTTCTGGGGCCGAGAGGTTAAGGACGCTGACGTCAAAGCAGTTTAATCATATTTTATTGCAAATCAATAGTTAAAGCAGCATTACATCGTAATAAAGGGTGTTTTGGGTAAAATATAAATACTAATATGTGTGTGTTTATAAAAATCGAAATAGTCGCCCAGAAACGATAACATTCCAATAAATTTAAACCGTCGTATACGCGAATTTGTTTATCAACATACCAACATTTATGTAAACACGCACAGCGCGCATGCGTGACACAACAGAGGATGTAGAAAACAACGTATATATTTTGAACATGAAAGACTATCTATCTATCTTCCTCTAATGTCGAACTCCACGCGGGGATGTAGAAATGTCCCTAAAAGACTTAGCTAACAGAGGGATGAATCAACATATCAAGTAATTTAATTAAAAAGACAACATGGGACAAATGGGGACGATGCATTCCGAATGTAAACAAGTGCGGACGATGCGTTCCGGTTGTAAACAAGTGCGTGACCGATCGACTCGGAAAGTCCTACTTTCGGTTTCGAGTTTGTTTTATCGCAAAAAAACACTGTTTACCAAATGAACATAAGCATACAAAGTATAATGTTAGAATGTGTAGCAGCATTGCTACCCATACGCAAAAATTGAATTTTTCAAATATGTTTTATTTCATACGATGTAATGCTGCATTACGATACAATACATAGTATGAAAATGCAAATGGTTTGGGTCACAAGTTTTGATAACATTAGATAACGGCCCTCACCAGTAAGTTGGAGGTTGGAATCGCATTGGAGGTGTCGACTTCTTCCGGTGTAAGGAAGTAATCCAGCTGGCTCATGGTAGGTCGGTGGTTCTACCAGGGTGTCCGTCTGGGACTGAAATACTGCTCCTAGTGCACCCAGGGTCTTCCTCCATCAATACTAGATGTCGATGCGACTTTTAAATCCCCAAAAAGGAAACATTATTTTTAGAAATATAATAAGTTTCTATTGCATATATGTGTTTTATGTTTATTTATCGTCGCTACAGGTTGCCCACTTGAGCCTGTCCAATTTTTTTTAATGAGTTTACACTATACATAGAAGGGAAGGCTGTTTACGCTTTACAAAACTTACACCATAAAAACTGTGCACATTCATATTGAGTGTTACCTTTTCGTTACAAATTTTAGAATTAAGGATTTTACTATCACGAGTGAAGAAAATAATCCTTCACACATTTTTTTATCAAATGTGCCTATATTATTTTTCTAAAAGGATATAAATTTTACCTCTTAAGAGGTTTAGCGCTTATTTATTTAGACGTATACAAATATAATACATAGTCATAATTATATACATATAATACATAGTCATAATTATATACATATAATACATAGTCATAATTATATACATATAATACATAGTCATAATTATATACATATAATACATAGTCATAATTATATACATATAATACATAGTCATAATTATATACATATAATACATAGTCATAATTATATACATATAATACATAGTCATAATTATATAATAATACATAGTCATATTATATACATATAGTACATAGTCATAATTATATACATATAGTACATAGTCATAATTATATACATATAATACATAGTCATAATTATATACATATAATACATAGTCATAATTATATACATAAATACATAGTCATAATTATTACATATAATACATAGTCATAATTATATACATATTATACATAGTCATAATTATTACATATAATAATAGTAAATTATATACATATATTACATAGTCATAATTATATACATATAAAACATAGTCATAATTATTACATATATACATAGTCATAATTATATACATATTATACATACTATGTACACGTGATCAATGTCATACATATAGTACATAGTCATAATTATATACATATTATACATACTATGTACACGTGATCAATGTCATACATATAGTACATAGTCATAATTATATACATATTATACATACTATGTACACGTGATCAATGTAATACATATAGTACATAGTCATAATTATATACATATTATACATACTATATACACGTGATCAATGTAATACATATAGTACATAGTCATAATTATATACATATTATACATACTATGTACACGTGATCAATGTCATACATATAGTACATAGTCATAATTATATACATATTATACATACTATTACACGTGATCAATGTCATACATATAGTACATAGTCATAATTATATACATATTATACATACTATTTACACGTGATAAATGTCATACATATAATACATAGTCATAATTATATACATATTATACATACTATATACACGTGATCAATGTCATACATATAGTACATAGTCATAATTATATACATATTATACATACTATGTACACGTGATCAATGTCATACATATAGTACATAGTCATAATTATATACATATTATACATACTATGTACACGTGATCAATGTCATACATATAGTACATAGTCATAATTATATACATATTATACATACTATGTACACGTGATCAATGTCATACATATAGTACATAGTCATAATTATATACATATTATACATACTATGTACACGTGATCAATGTCATACATATAGTACATAGTCATAATTATATACATATTATACATACTATGTACACGTGATCAATGTCATATATATAGTACATAGTCATAATTATATACATATTATACATACTATGTATACGTGATCAATGTCATACATATAATACATAGTCATAATTATATACATATTATACATACTATGTACACGTGATCAATGTCATACAAGCAAATTATACATGTATTGAGTATACTTTTTAGAATATAATTAATCTAAGAGGCAAGTGCACAGCTTCGTTATGGTGTCGGTATAGAAGGATTACAATAATTCTATATATCTACTAGTATGCTATAACTCTGATAATGCATTGTATCTACAGTACTAAACACTTCAAAAATCACTCTAAATGGAAACTCCTTAGTGATAAATGGTACAGCAGCCTCCGATGCAGGAAGTTACACATGTTTAGCTCAGAATCAATTTGAGAAAGACCAAGCGTCTACAAGCGTTACCGTCATTGGTAAGTTACCGGAAGTTCGATATATTCCAAAGCGTCTACAAGCTTTACCGTCATTGGTAAGTCACCGGAAGTTTGATATATTCCAAGCGTCTACAAGCGTTACCGTCATAGGTAAGTTACCGGAAGTTAGATATATTCCAGGCGTCTACAAGCGTTACCGTCATTGGTAAGTTACCGGATGTTCGATATATTCCAAAGCGTCTACAAGCGTTACCGTCATTTGTAAGTTACCGGAAGTTCGATATATTCCAACCGTCTACAAGCGTTACCATCATTGGTAAGTTACCGGAAGTTAGATATATTCCAAAGCGTCTACAAGGGTTACCGTCATAGGTAAGTTACCGGAAGTTTGATATATTACAAGCGTCTACAAGCGCTACCGTCATTGGTAAGTTACCGGAAGTTCGATATATTCCAAAGAGTCTTGTACATATAATAGATATATCCCAAAGCGAATTGTAATAATTATGTAACCGGAAGTTATATATATATTCCAAGCGTCTACAAGCGTTATCGTCATAGGTCAGTTACCGGAAGTTAGATATGTTCCAAGCGTCTACAAGCTTTATTGTCATAGGTATGGAACCGGAAGTTAGAAGCGTTTAAAAATAAGTTATATAATTTAAAACGGTATGCATTGTTTATAGTAATCTAGTTAACGTAGTAGGTCTGTCTATGCCTCGCTTCAGCCATGTTGTTAACCTGTTTGTTTTGATTTTGCTTTGGATGGGAGGTGGGAGGGGTACTTTTCTAATGTTTATGGCCAAATCCATTTGCTTCTGGCTGTAAAACAAAAAATAAATTGCCTATTAAATACATAGTAAAATGTAAAACCATACAGTTCATTTATATTTCCAATCTTTCATTTCTTCTGATACCACATTCACTGTGAAGAGGTATTCAAATCAAACTGGAAAATAATCAAAATATCCCAAACATAATGTTTGCATAGCCAGTGCTCAATACACACTGTATTCCTCCGCCAAATAATACAGTATACCACATCATTTCTACACATCAACTAGTCTGAAGTCTTCTAAAGTCACATTATTTCTCAAAATGTACAAAAACTATACATTGCCTGTCACAAAAATGCATTTTTACCAAAAAGAAAAATGAACTATATTAATTTAATTATAGGGACTACATTTGATGCACTTGCGCCTATTTACGTATATACAACCTTCTTGTGGCGTACTTCGGGAAATCGGTCCGCCTCCGTGGTCGAGTGGTTAAGTTAACTGACTTGTATATCACTGTAACCTATCATCACTGATGGTCACGGGTTCGAGCCCCGCTCAGGCCGTGTCTCATTTATATGAAAATGTTGGCAGTTTCTTACGGAGGTTGATGCACCCAAGTACTGGTTAACCGCTGGAGCCTGCCCAGGAAAGGTGTTGTTAGGTAAACTGCCCACCGGCGATATAGCCCAAAATGGTGCTGATGCAGGCGTAAAACCCGAAATATAACATAACTTCGGGAAATCGTTATTTGAAACTTTATACACAGGAAATATAGTAGAGCGGTGATTGATACATATAGTTAGTGGCATTACAATATGAGTATGTTGTTGAATGTAATTGTCCGCCTCCGTGGTCGAGTGGTTAAGGTCGCTGACTTGTATACCACTGTAACCTGTCATCACTGATGGACACGGGTCCGCCTCCGTGGTCGAGTGGTTAAGGTCGCTGACTTGTGTACCACTGTAACCTGTCATCACTGATGGACACGGGTCCGCCTCCGTGGTCGAGTGGTTAATGTCGCTGACTTGTATACCACTGTAACCTGGCATCACTGATAGACACGGGTCCGCCTCCGTGGTCGAGTGGTTGCGGTCGCTGTCTTGTATATCACTGTAAACTATCAACACTGATGGTCACGGGTTCGAGCCCCACTCAGGCCGTGTCTCATTTATATGAAAATGTTGGCAGTTTCTTACGGAGGTTGATGCACCCAAGTACTGGTTAACCGCTGGAGCCTGCCCAGGAAAGGTGTTGTTAGGTAAACTGCCCGCCGGCGAAATAGCCCAAAATTGTACTGATGCAGGCGTAAATCCCGAAATATAACTTAACTTCTGGAAATCGTTATTTGAAACTTTATACACAGGAAATATAGTAGAGCGGTGAATGATACAGTGTACATATAGTTAATGGCAGTACAGTGTGACTATGTTGTTGAATGTAATAGTCCGCCTCCGTGGTCGAGTGGTTACGGTGGCTGACTTGTATACCACTGTAACCTGTCATCACTGATGGATACGGGTCCGCCTCAGTGGTCGAGTGGTTAAGGTCATTGACTTGTATACCACTGTAACCTGTCATCACTGATGGACACGGGTCCGCCTCCGTGGTCGAGTGGTTAAGGTCGCTGACTTGTGTACCACTGTAACCTATCATCACTGATGGTCACGGGTTCTAGTCCCGTTCATGCCGTGTCTCATTTATATGAAAATATGTTGGCAGTTTCTTACGGAGGTTGGTGCACCCAAGTACTGGTTAACCGCTGGAGCCTGCCCAGGAAAGGTGCTATGTAAACTGCCCGCCGGCAATATAGCCCAAAATGGTGCTGATGCAGGCGTAAAACCCAAAATATAACATAACATGTTGAATGTAATTACATATTCCAGGTAAACCCGAGATTGTAAGGCCGCCAATGTCCCTCGCTGTATTGAAAGGGACAACTGTTACACTGGATTGTGCTGTTGTATCAAATCCACCGGCCACAGTCACGTGGACATATCCGTTGGTAAGTTATGTCGTATGTATAGACCACAGTCACGTGGACATATCCTTTGGTAAGTTCTGTCGTATGTATAGACCACAGTCATGTGGACATATCCTTTGGTAAGTTATGTCGTATGCATAGACCACAGTCACGTGGACATATCCGTTGGTAAGTTATGTCGTATGTATAGACCACAGTCACGTGGACATATCCTTTGGTAAGTTATGTCGTATGCATAGACCACAGTCACGTGGACATATCCTTTGGTAAGTTGTGTCGTATGTATAGACCACAGTCACGTGGACATATCCTTTGGTAAGTTGTGTGGTATGTATAGACCACAGTCACGTGGACATATCCTTTGGTAAGTTGTGTCGTATGTATAGACCACAGTCACGTGGACATATCCTTTGGTAAGTTGTGTGGTATGCATAGACCACAGTCACGTGGACATATCCTTTGGTAAGTTGTGTCGTATGTATAGACCACAGTCACGTGGACATATCCGTTCGTAAGTTATGTGGTATGTATAGACCACAGTCACGTGGACATATCCTTTGGTAAGTTATGTGGTATGCATAGACCACAGTCACGTGGACATATTCTTTGGTAAGTTGTGTCGTATGTATAGACCACAGTCACGTGGACATATCCGTTGGTAAGTTGTGTCGTATGCATAGACCACAGTCACGTGGACATATCCGTTCGTAAGTTGTGTCGTATGCATAGACCACAGTCACGTGGACATATCCGTTGGTAAGTTATGTGGTATGCATAGACCACAGTCACGTGGACATATCCGTTCGTAAGTTGTGTCGTATGCATAGACCACAGTCACGTGGACATATCCGTTGGTAAGTTATGTGGTATGCATAGACCACAGTCACGTGGACATATCCGTTCGTAAGTTGTGTCGTATGCATAGACCACAGTCACGTGGACATATCCGTTGGTAAGTTATGTGGTATGCATAGACCACAGTCACGTGGACATATCCGTTGGTAAGTTGTGTCGTATGCATAGACCACAGTCACGTGGACATATCCGTTGGTAAGTTATGTGGTATGTATAGACCACAGTCACGTGGACATATCCTTTGGTAAGTTGTGTCGTATGTATAGACCACAGTCACGTGGACATATCCGTTGGTAAGTTATGTCGTATGTATAGACCACAGTCACGTGGACATATCCGTTGGTAAGTTGTGTCGTATGTATAGACCACAGTCACGTGGACATATCCGTTGTTAAGTTGTGTGGTATGATAGACCAGTCACGTGGACATATCGTTGGTAAGTTCTGTCGTATGTATAGACCACAGTCACGTGGACATATCCGTTGGTAAGTTATGTCGTATGTATAGACCACAGTCACGTGGACATATCCGTTGGTAAGTTGTGTCGTATGTATAGACCACAGTCACGTGGACATATCCTTTGGTAAGTTATGTCGTATGTATAGACCACAGTCACGTGGACATATCCGTTGGTAAGTTATGTGGTATGTATAGACCACAGTCACGTGGACATATCCGTTGGTAAGTTATGTGGTATGTATAGACCACAGTCACGTGGACATATCCGTTGGTAAGTTATGTGGTATGTATAGACCACAGTCACGTGGACATATCCGTTGTAAGTTATGTGGTATGTATAGACCACAGTCACGTGGACATATCCTTTGGTAAGTTATGTGGTATGTATAGACCACAGTCACGTGGACATATCCTTTGGTAAGTTATGTGGTATGCATAGACCACAGTCACGTGGACATATCCTTTGTAAGTTGTGTCGTATGCATAGACCACAGTCACGTGGACATATCCGTTGGTAAGTTGTGTGTATGCATAGACCACAGTCACGTGGACATATCCTTTGGTAAGTTGTGGTATGTATAGACCACAGTCACGTGGACATATCTTTGGTAAGTTGTGTCGTATGTATAGACCACAGTCACGTGGACATATCCTTTGGTAAGTTGTGTCGTATGTATAGACCACAGTCACGTGGACATATCCTTTGGTAAGTTGTGTGGTATGTATAGACCACAGCCACGTGGAAATATCCGTTGGTAAGTTGTGTGGTATGTATAGACCACAGTCAGGTGGACATATCCGTTGTTAAGTTGTGTCGTATGTATAGACCACAGTTACGTGGACATATCCGTTGTTAAGTGGTGTCGGATGCATAGACCACAGTCACGTGGACATATCCTTTGATAAGTTGTGTCGTATGTATAGACCACAGTCACGTGGACATATCCGTTTGATAAGTTATGTCGTATGTATAGACCACAGTCACGTGGGCATATCCGTTTGGTAAGTTGTGTGGTATGTATAGACCACAGCCACGTGGAAATATCCGTTGGTAAGTTGTGTGGTATGTATAGACCACAGTCAGGTGGACATATCCGTTGTTAAGTTGTGTCGTATGTATAGACCACAGTTACGTGGACATATCCGTTGTTAAGTGGTGTCGGATGCATAGACCACAGTCACGTGGACATATCCTTTGATAAGTTGTGTCGTATGTATAGACCACAGTCACGTGGACATATCCGTTTGATAAGTTATGTCGTATGTATAGACCACAGTCACGTGGGCATATCCGTTTGGTAAGTTGTGTGGTATGTATAGACCACAGCCACGTGGAAATATCCGTTGGTAAGTTGTGTGGTATGTATAGACCACAGTCAGGTGGACATATCCGTTGTTAAGTTGTGTCGTATGTATAGACCACAGTTACGTGGACATATCCGTTGTTAAGTGGTGTCGGATGCATAGAGTAGTCACGTGGACATATCCTTTGGTAAGTTGTGTGGTATGTATAGACCACAGTCACGCGGACATATCCGTTGGTAAGTTGTGTGGTATGCATAGACCACAGTCACGTGGACATATCCTTTGATAAGTTATGTCGTATGTATAGACCACAGTCACGTGGACATATCCGTTTGATAAGTTATGTCGTATGTATAGACCACAGTCACGTGGACATATCCGTTTGATAAGTTATGTGGTATGTATAGACCACAGTCACGCGGACATATCCGTTGGTAAGTTATGTCGTATGTATAGACCACAGTCAGGTATAATAGAGGACGTTTTATAATGCATGCACATACAATATGTATCAAGTTGTTTCATTGTTGTATTTTTAGACTGGTACAAAAGCTCCACTCAACGCCCGGCTGAACCCGGACAACTCTGTTACCCTATCCGGTGTAGACAAATATAACAACGGTGTTTACAGATGCGCGGCAACAAACTATTATGGAACTGAGTACGCGCAATCTAATCTCGTTGTAGAAAGTAAGACATTCTTTTATGATGTATTTATTGGTTCATGCACATAGTCAAGTCATCCAATCACATAGCGAGAGAACAGGATGGTGGTGTGTGTTTTACGTTTATTTATCGTCGCTACCGGTTGTCCATATGAGCGACGCCACCTGAAGAGATTAGTCATTTCAGATAATTGGAGGATAGTACAATGGTAGAGAGAGAGACCCATTCCGGAGTCCCCTCTGGTTCTTTTACGTGCACGGTGTAAAGTACCGACACGAGACCTTGGTTTAACGTCTCGTCTGAAAGACTATTAATTTTATTATGGTCAGACGGGGGATCGAACCTGCCATCCCTGGATTACAAGTCCAGCATGATACCACTGGACTACAAATCCGTCTGTAAAATTGGTTGGTGGAATGACAGAAGAGCTCGTTGGCGAGCGGTCAGTCAGTCAGTCTGTTGAATTGACCGATGCATTTGGCACTGAACAGTTAAGCCCTAATCACCAAATGTGGCCCGGACGGACTGGCTGACATGCAGGAGGTAGGCAGATGGGCAGGCGGGCAGATGGGCAGATGGGCAGACGGTCAGACATACACGCAAGAAAATACTATCAAAGGCCAACCAGACTCAGAAGTTATCAATAAGGCTGTCATACTATTTAGGACAACAATCAATGAACGAAATTAATTTCAATTTTGCAAGACTAAATATATGTACACCCCTTAATGTCTATATCACCAAAGCGTCTACAAGCGGTAAGTATCCCTATCAAATTGATGCTACAACACGAAATAACTGACAATGTACCTATTGTGATTGTATTAACCTTTGATTTGCAGAGGAGACTACAGTCACCGCCACGCCTCACTTACAACCCATGACCGGTACTGAACCCGTCCTTAGCTTCCAGTGCACATCGGACGGTGACCCTAAACCTACAACACTCTGGCACAAAGTAGGTGCTGCACCTTTAACTGGTAGGTAAACATAAGCTCATAAACTGTCTGAGACAAGTGTGGTGTGCATGTTTAAAGCGACATTGCCTTGCAAAAAACACCATAATACATAGCTTACGTATAAATAGCATTATGCTACTAAACAAATTCTTCACAGACGGATCTGTAGTCCAGTACGCTGGACTGGTAATCAAGGGATCGCAGGTTCGATCCCCCGTCTGACCCTAATAAAATTAACAGTCTTTCAGATGGGACGTTAAACCGAGGTCTCGTGTCTGCTTTACACCGTGCACGTAAAAGAACCAGAGGAGACTCTGGAATGGGTCTCTGTCTGTATCATGCACTATCCTCCAAAATTACTAATCTCTTCAGGAGTCGTCGCTCATATGGGCAACCGGTAGCGACGATAAATAAACGTAAAACACACGCACACAAATTCTTCCGAAATCATTCGATCACTTTAAATTATCGCTCAAACGTGAAGTAGGAGTTCCTGAATTGACGATGATGATTGAGCTTATTTACCCTCGCCTCCGGCGAACCATATTGGCGAGCTCCTGACTTGACATTGGTTTATTATTGGAGTCTATGCTAAGCGCGTGAAATGTGTGAAACTGTAGCTTAGAGACAATTTAAGTCATATTAGTCTAAAATATAATATAATATTCACAAATGTGAGATGTAACGGTAAATGGTAATACACGCGTTGTATTGCCCATACATGTTGTCGCTGTTAACATTATTGTGTTATGTCAACAAACGTAGCCTTTTTTACTGATTCAGTGGCGCTTTAACTGGTAATTAAGCAACGTGAACTATGTCAGTGGTGTCCTGTGTGCACGTGTAGGTGCGTGCCTACGCATAAATTGAAATATGAAAATACTAAACATTAATAAAAATGAAGGGTGCCGGGGTGTATAAACACTATGTACCCCGGTACCTATTTGATTGGTTAGTACAGGGGCGTAGCATCTATTTGATTGGTTATTACAGGGACGTAGCACCTATTTGATTGGTTATTACAGGGACGTAGCATCTATTTGATTGGTTAGTACAGGGACGTAGCATCCAATAAGCACTATCGGCACGTGCCTACATATTTTCTTCAAAAATGGAATTTTTTAAAATACGAAAAATGCAATAAAGTGAATGGAAAGGGTGCATAGAGGTGTATGCAGTGAACCCATCGACTATGAATCTGTGTTTCATTACTTTACATTGTACATCTATGTTCCTTATTTTCGTCAAAACATGCCTTAAAATGCAGCTACTGTCTGTGTTCAAATTTCTCCGGGGATATACACATTATAGCAAGCCCCATGTGCCACACCTGTATGCGAGTCTATAAAGGACTGTCGGAAGGTAAGTGAGCGACCGTTTTAGTCGTTTACGTTTGCTTGTCTTGTATACTAGGGAACATAGAAAACGCACACCTACATTATATACTAGAGGACATAGAAAACGCACACCTACATTATATACTAGAGGACATAGAAAACGCACACCTACATTATATACTAGAGGACATAGAAAACGCACACCTACATTATATACTAGAGGACATAGAAAACGCACACCTACATTATATACTAGAGGACATAGAAAACGCACACCTACATTATATACTAGAGGACATAAAAAACGCACACCGACATTATATACTAGAGGACATAGAAAAACGCACACCTATCTTATATACTAGAGGACATAGAAAACGCACACCTACATTATATACTAGAGGACATAGAAAACGCACACCTACATTATATACTAGAGGACATAGAAAACGCACACCTACATTATATACTAGAGGACATAGAAAACGCACACCTACATTATATACTAGAGGACATAGAAAACGCACACCTACATTATATACTAGAGGACATAGAAAACGCACACCTACATTATATACTAGAGGACATAGAAAACGCACACCTACATTATATACTAGAGGACATAGAAAACGCACACCTACATTATATACTAGAGGACATAGAAACGCACACCTACATTATATACTAGAGGACATAGAAAACGCACACCTACATTATATACTAGAGGACATAGAAAACGCACACCTACATTATATACTAGAGGACATAGAAAACGCACACCTACATTATATACTAGAGGACATAGAAAACGCACACCTACATTATATACTAGAGGACATAGAAAACGCACACCTACATTATATACTAGAGGACATAGAAAACGCACACCTACATTATATACTAGAGGACATAGAAAACGCACACCTACATTATATACTAGAGGACATAGAAAACGCACACCTACATTATATACTAGAGGACATAGAAAACGCACACCTACATTATATACTAGAGGACATAGAAAACGCACACCTACATTATATACTAGAGGACATAGAAAACGCACACCTACATTATATACTAGAGGACATAGAAAACGCACACCTACATTATATACTAGAGGACATAGAAAACGCACACCTACTTATATACTAGAGGACATAGAAAACGCACACCTACATTATATAGAGGACATAGAAAACGCACACCTACATTATATACTAGAGGACATAGAAAACGCACACCTACATTATACTAGAGGACATAGAAAACGCACACCTACATTATATGATTATTATTACATGAAAACGAAATACGAAGGATCCATCAAAGATATATCACATCTTTATTACAAAACACAAACTGAACAACTAAAAATATTCCAAAATGTTTAAAACTATGTATTTATATAGTTATTGTTTTTCATGTAAAAACACACTTATCCAAAGTGTGCGTTTTCTATGTCCTCTAGTATACACGCTAGAGCAATACATTATTATTAAAGTAAACATGTGTCGACAACTTGGCTTCGTTTGTTCTCGGGAGTTTCCGTCGAGGTTTCCGGTGATAATCATTCGTACGCATAATCATTCGTACGCACACTTCAGGAAACAGCAAGTATCTAGCTTTATCCGGTGGTAACCTCATCATCACTGGACTGGACTTGGTCACGGATACCGGAACATATACCTGCTTCGGACAGAACAGTCGCGGCAATGCGTCTGATAGTGTCATAGGTAAGACTCGTTATATCAAAGAATATTCGTTTTTGTGTTGTATTGATTCTTTGCAGTACTGTGTATCAAACCGCGTGAGCCGATACCACTATTCATGTTGTGCTTTTCAGTGATTCCACGTCTGACCCTAATAAAATTAACAGTCTTTCAGATGGGACTTTATACCGAGATCTCGTGTCGGTGCTTTACATCGTGCACGTAAAAGAACCAGAGGAGATTCTGGAATGGGTCTCTGTCTGTATCATTTGCACTATCCTCCAAAATTCTAAAAGGACTAATATCTAATAGTGTTTGTTTTTATACCGAACAATCGACTGTTCTGCCTTTATGTTGTTTGGCAAATCTGACATTCTTCGAGATTACATGAAAACAGGATGGCGGCTTACAAATAAAATCACATTGAAATTAAACGGTAAAGTCAGAGTAGCGATATTTTGTTCCGAATGAGGCTGTTCAGAGATGAGATATTGCCATAGGACATTGAACAACGGCCCCGCTCTTGTATGACAACTGTTGCATGTGGTAGTCTCGCTAGGTATTGCAAACACAAATATCCTCTCTATCGTCTCTTCTATATATTATATTATACAGTGTACAGAGAACTTGGTCAGATGAACTGTACAGTGGAGTTTGCTGTAGCTGGTTGCTTACTGGGACAGACTTGCGGGTATCTAAGTTTCATATAGTTTGTGTCGGTTTTTACACATAATCTGTTCATATAGTCAAATGTTTGTACCTAATTAATTGATAAGAATAAATAACTACCTTGGGTACTAGTTAAGGTCGCTGACTTGTATACCAATGTAACCTATCATCACTGATGGTCACGGGTTCGAGCCCCGCTCAGGCCGTGTCTCATTTATATGAAAAAGTTGGCAGTTTCTTACGGAGGTTGGTGCACCCAAGTACTGGTTAACCGCTGGAGCCTGCCCAGGAAAGGGGTTGTTAGGTAAAACTGCCCGCCGGCGATATAGCCCAAAAAGGTGCTGATGCAGGCGTAAAACCCGAAATATAACATAATATATAACATAACCTTGGGTACTAAGAGAATAGATTAGTGTTGGCGTTCATCGGGTTTTGAACGGCGGTCACGTGGGTTGAGTCAGCCAATCAGAATCGTGGCACTGCAAGACGTTGGCTTATTAATATCAAGTTATGAAAAACGTAGCGTATACGAGCATGTATGAATCCTGACTTGTTATTAATATTATTTTTTTTATTTAAGTTTATTTTATACAAATTTATTTTAGCTCGATTGCGAAACAAGTTCTTTCAACTTATATTAATCACTCTCGAGACCTCATTCCTGGTGGAATACATCGCCATGAAGGAGAGAGAAGAGGCAATGTGGAATTTAAATGCCTTGCCTAAGGACACAATCGTAACGGCTCCAGCGGGGCTCGAACTCCGGACCTTTCGCACCTGAAGCGAACACGCATCCACTGCGCTATCACGACTTCCACTTATTTAAATTTATTTAGCGTTATTTGAGGTACGGGCACTTTACCTAACAACACCTTTCCTGACTAGACTCCTGCGGTTAACCAGTACTTGGTACACCAACCCCCGTAAGAAACTGGCAGTTTTTTTCATATAAAAAAACACGGTATGAGCGGGGCTCGAACCCATGATCATCAGTGATGATAGGTTACAGTGGTATACAAGTCAGCGACCTTAACCACTCGACAACAGAAGCGGACAATTATTAATAATATTTGCCGTGTCACACCAAGCCGCCATCTTGTAAATTTCAAAATGTATTAATTTCATAGGGGCACCTGTCCAAATAACTGCGACTTCCAAGGTCAATCTGTGTATGGCTACCAAACGTACTCGTCGGTAAGTGACACGTCATTTAAATCTTCGAATAAATAAATAAACCACAGTAATAGTCAACGTTACGTCCATGTTGTACCATCATCAGGAATACAAAACAACAATAATTGTATGACGTCATCGCTGGCTTAAAACATATTTATTCGTTCAAAATATGCAGTACATATTTATTGCATACAAAACGAAAATGAATTAAATTGAAAGCTTTTAGCTTATTGAGATTCTCTCCGTCATCGTTGTCGAGTCATTGTAAACCATGATTTTTTTATTAATGCAAGCATAAAAAGGGGATTCCAAACTGATATTTATAATTCTATTGTACATTTCAGGATTCGGGTATATGCATGGCTGGGACCCATAGCGGAGTATACCCAAACCCCAACAATGACCCTATCATCTGGAAACATGTAGCAAGTGGCATATTTAGTGGTGTTGTGAGCAATGGAATAACAAGTCAACCGTGAGTACAGTCAGTGGTCACTTCTACCGGTCAGTTGTGGAAGTCGTGATAGCGCAGTGGATGCGCGTTCGCTTCAGGTGCGAAAGATCCGGAGTTCGAGCCCCGCTGGAGCCGTTACGATTGTGCCCTTAGGCAAGGCATTTAAATTCCACATTGCCTCTTCTCTATCCCTCGTGGCGATGGATTCCATCAGGAATGAGGTCTCGAGAGCGATTAATATAAGTTGTAAGAACTTGTTTCACAATCAAGCTAAAATAAATTTGTATAAACTATATCAGTCAGTCATGCGCTAGTGGTCACCTCTATCAGTAAGCCATGCGCTAGTGGTCACCTCTGACAGTCAGTCATGCGCTAGTGGTCACCTCTATCAGTAAGCCATGCGCTAGTGGTCACCTCTGGCAGTCAGCCATGCACTAGTGGTCACCTCTATCAGTAAGCCATGCGCTAGTGGTCACCTCTGGCAGTCAGCCAAACACTAGTGGTCACCTCTATCAGTAAGCCATGCGCTAGTGGTCACCTCAGGCAGTCAGCCATGCGCTAGTGGTCACCTCTATCAGTAAGCCATGCGCTAGTGGTCACCTCTGGCAGTCAGCCATGCGCTAGTGGTCACCTCTGGCAGTCAGCCATGCGCTAGTGGTCACCTCAGGCAGTCAGCCATGCGCTAGTGGTCACCTCTGGCAGTCAGCCACGCGCTAGTTGTCACTTCTATCAGTAAGCCATGCGCTAGTGGTCACCTCTGGCAGTCAGCCATGCGCTAGTGGTCACCTCTATCAGTCAGCCATGTGCTAGTGGTCACCTCTGGCAGTCAGCCATGCGCTAGTGGTCACCTCCATCAAACAGCTAGTCTGTAGTCACTATCTTGTATTTTATCTAAGAAATGATATTTGTCCGTCCGTTTGCGAATAAAACATTGTTTTGGATTTCAGACGCGTAGGTACCCACGCAGGCCGTAAGCCTAAGTCGTTAATTCCGGCACACAGAACGAAATGAATTAAAATATAGCTCACTATAACACATCATGCTTTGAAATAATGTTGACAGCTTGATTTATCTCAAATACAAATGTATGCAGGAATCCATCTTGGATTAACCACGTCACGTGACTGTTTAAACAGATCGAATTATACCTATTAATATCTTTTTTTCAGACATGCTTCATCAGATGCCAATCAAATCGTACGCCCCGCCTCTTCCGGCGGTTCCACGTCCGGACATCCTCTGATTGGCTAGCCAAGCGCATAGCACCTCCTCTTACCGGACACACGTGACATGTACATCGAATGTTATTGAATAATATATAAACCTTTGATTCTCAATGTATCCTTCTTATAAGTTACGAACGTCCCCTTTCGGTGATTCCATACATGGAATCTCCTGATTGGCTTGCCAATCATAAAACCTCCTGTATAAACTTTATTTATTTTACAATGATTGCACAGATAGATTTTTTGAACCGCCTTCGTGGTCGAGTGGTTATGGTCGCTGACTTGTATACCACTGTAACCTATCATCTCTGATGGTCACGGGTTCGAGCCCCGCTCAGGCCGTGTCTCATTTATATGAAAAAGTTGGCAGTTTCTTACAGAGGTTGGTGCACCAAGTACTGGCTAACCGCTGGAGCCTGCCCAGGATAGGTGCTGTTAGGTAAACTGTCCGTCGCTCAAATGGGAAGTAGCGACGTTAAATAAACTTAAATAAATTTTTTTTAAAAAGCTTTAACAACTTATATTATGCGCGGATTAAAGCATAAATATGTGGTCCTTCGTGTGGGAGGAACCCGGAGAAAACCCACCTGTCCGATATGGCGACCATCGTACAATCTCACATAAATCCCGGTTGTAAGGATCTAACTCGGGTTGCATTGTTGAGAAACGAGCGTGTATTACCACTCCGCTAACCTAACACCTCCTCTCACACGTTACTTGTGCATCGAATGTTATTGCATATTAAAACCGTTGATTCTCACTGTATTGTGATTTGATAGCCCTCTAAATCTTATAAGTTACGAACCTCCCCTTCCGGTTGTTCCATTCCCGGACATATATCCCCTGATTGGCTAGCCAATCATAACCCATCCTTCTCTGGTTCTTTTACGTGCACGGTGTAAAGCACCGACAGGAGACCACGGTTTAACGTCCCATCTGAAAGACTGTTAATTTTATTAGTGCCAGATGGGGGATCGAACCTGAAATCCCTGGATTACCAGTCCATCGTGTTACCACTAGGCTACAGATCCGTATGTAATAGTTTTCGTGTATATCCCCTATGTAGGTCAAGGTTAGGCTATATCTTATCGCATGTTTCGCGCCCAAGTTCACATGTCGATGTATTTTGATGGAGTGTGTATATGATTAGCTACACAAATATTACGGCTTTGGGACAACATAGTTCACCAAGTCTTCACGTCGCCAGAGGTTGTTGATAATGTCGGTGGATTTGGATGAAGCGTATCTCGTAGAACGAGAGTATAGGGGTTGCAACAGACTATGCTTGCGTGTACTCTGGACTGCCGCCATTCTGTTCTCCGTGGTATCTGTGAGTCTCGTGACGTTAACGGTAAGTGAGATGTTCTCTGCGGTATGTGTGGGTGTCGTGACGTTTACTGTAAATGAGCTGTTCTCCGCGGTATGTGTGGGTGTCGTGACGATGACTATAAGTGAGCTGTTCTCCGCGGCATGTGTGGGTGCAGTGACGTTTGCTGTAAGTGAGCTGTTCTCCGCGGTATGTGTGGGTGTCGTGACGATGACTATAAGTGAGCTGTTCTCCGCGGCATGTGTGGGTGCAGTGACGTTTGCTGTAAGTGAGCTGTTCTCCGCGGTATGTGTGGGTGTAGTGACCTTTACTGTAAGTGAGCTGTTCTCCGCGGTATATGTGGGTCTCATGACGTTTGCTGTAAGTGAGCTGTTCTCCACGGTATATGTGGGTGTCGTGACGTTTACTGTAAGTGAGCTGTCCTCCGCGGTATGTGTGGATGTCGTGACGTCTACAGTAAGTGAGCTGTTATCCGCGGTATGTGCGGGTCTCGTGACATTTACGTTAAGTGAGCTGTTCTCCGCGGTATCTGTGGGTGTCGTGACGATTACGGTAAGTGAACTGTTCTCCGCGGTATGTGTGGATGTCATGACGTCTACAGTAAGTGAGCTGTTCTCCGCGGTATGTGTGGGTGTCGTGACGTTTACTGTAAGTGAGCTGTTCTCCGCGATATGTGTGGGTGTCGTTACGATTGCGGTAAGCGAGCTGTTCTCCGCGGTATGTATGGGTGTCGTGACGTTTAATGCAAGTGAGCTGTTCTCCGCGGTATGTGTGGATGTCGTGACGTTTACGGTAAATGAGCTGTTCTCCGCGGTATGTGTGGATGTCGTGACGTTTATGGTAAGTGAGCTGTTCTCCGCGGTATGTGTGGATGTCGTGACGTTTACGGTAAATGAGCTGTTCTCCGCGATATGTGTGGGTCTCGTGACGTTTACGGTAAGTGAGCTGTTCTCCGCGGCATGTGTGGGTCTCGTGACGTTTACGGTAAGTGAGCTGTTCTCCGCGGTATGTCTGGGTGTCGTGACGTTTGCTGTAAGTGAGCTGTTATCCGCGGTATGTGTGGATGTCGTGACGTCTACAGTAAGTGAGCTGTTCTCCGCGGTATGCATTGGTGTCGTGACGTTTACGGTAAGTGAGCTGTTCTGCGCGGGATGTGTGGGTGTCGTGACGTTTGCTGTAAGTGAGCTGTTATCCGCGGTATGTGTGGGTGACGTGACGTTTGCTGTAAGTGAGCTGTTCTCCGCGGTATGCGTGTGTCTCGTGACGTCTACAGTAAGTGAGCTGTTCTCCGTGGTATGTATGGGTGTCGTGACGTTTAATGCAAGTGAGCTCTATAACTGAAGTGAAAATATATGATTATATTTTTCAAAATCGGTTCAAATATAGTTTTTTCCCAAACTTGTTTTCGAATCAAATGTCTGTACATTATTCATGTGACGAGGACCGCACAGCTGGGTATTTCAGTATGTCACGATACAAATGTACTTAGGGTTCGACCTGGACACCGTAGAGCCGCTTACGCACATGTAAAGCAAATTTTCAAATTTCCAATCATACACTGATGAAGTTATTATCGGAACAGGTACACGATACGAATTGTCTGCTTGTGGAAGTCGTGATAGCGCAGTGTATGCGCGTTCGCTTCAGGTGCGAAAGGTCCGGAGTTCGAGCCCCGCTTGAGCCGTTACGATTGTGTCCTTAGGCTAGGCATTTAAATTCCACAATGTCTCTTCTCTCTCCTTCATGGCGATGGATTCCATCAGGAATGTGGTCTCGAGAGTGATTAATATAAGTTGAAAGAACTTGTTTCGCAATCGAGCTAAAATAAATGTGTATACACTGATTGCCTGCTATAACATTGCCTGCTATAACATTGTCTGCTATAACATTGTCTGCTATAACATTGTCTGCTATAACATTGCCTGCTATAACATTGTATAACATTGTCTGCTATAACATTGTCTGCTATAACATTGCCTGCTATAACATTGTCTGCTATAACATTGTCTGCTATAACATTGCCTGCTATAACATTGTATAACATTGTCTGCTATAACATTGTCTGCTATAACATTGCCTGCTATAACATTGTATAACATTGTCTGCTATAACATTGTATAACATTGTCTGCTATAACATTGCCTGCTATAACATTGTATAACATTGTCTGCTATAACATTGTCTGCTATAACATTGTATAACATTGTCTGCTATAACATTGCCTGCTATAACATTGTATAACATTGTCTGCTATAACATTGTCTGCTATAACATTGTATAACATTGTCTGCTATAACATTGTCTGCTATAACATTGCCTGCTATAACATTGTATAACATTGTATAACATTGTATAACATTGTATAACATTGTATAACATTGCCTGCTATAACATTGTATAACATTGTCTGCTATAACATTGTATAACATTGTCTGCTATAACATTGTATAACATTGTATAACATTGCCTGCTATAACATTGTATAACATTGTATAACATTGTATAACATTGTATAACATTGTATAACATTGTATACATTGTATAACATTGTATAACATTGTATAACATTGTATAACATTGTATAACATTGTATAACATTGTATAACATTGCCTGCTATAACATTGTATAACATTGTATAACATTGTCTGCTATAACATTGTATAACATTGTCTGCTATAACATTGTCTGCTATAACATTGTCTGCTATAACATTGTCTGCTATAACATTGCCTGCTATAACATTGTCTGCTATAACATTGTCTGCTATAACATTGTCTGCTATAACATTGTCTGCTATAACATTGCCTGCTATAACATTGTCTGCTATAACATTGTCTGCTATAACATTGTCTGCTATAACATTGTATAACATTGTATAACATTGTATAACATTGTATAACATTGTCTGCTATAACATTGTCTGCTATAACATTGTATAACATTGTATAACATTGTCTGCTATAACATTGTATAACATTGTCTGCTATAACATTGTATAACATTGTCTGCTATAACATTGTATAACATTGTATAACATTGTCTGCTATAACATTGTATAACATTGCCTGCTATAACATTGTATAACATTGTATAACATTGTATAACATTGTCTGCTATAACATTGTATAACATTGTATAACATTGTATAACATTGTCTGCTATAACATTGTATAACATTGTCTGCTATAACATTGCCTGCTATAACATTGTATAACATTGTCTGCTATAACATTGTCTGCTATAACATTGTCTGCTATAACATTGCCTGCTATAACATTGTCTGCTATAACATTGTATAACATTGTATAACATTGTCTGCTATAACATTGCCTGCTATAACATTGTATAACATTGTCTGCTATAACATTGCCTGCTATAACATTGCCTGCTATAACATTGTATAACATTGTATAACATTGTCTGCTATAACATTGTATAACATTGTCTGCTATAACATTGTATAACATTGTCCGCTATAACATTGTCTGCTATAACATTGTATAACATTGCCTGCTATAACATTGCCTGCTATAACATTGTATAACATTGCCTGCTATAACATTGTCTGCTATAACATTGCCTGCTATAACATTGTATAACATTGTCTGCTATAACATTGTCTGCTATAACATTGTCTGCTATAACATTGTATAACATTGTCTGCTATAACATTGTATAACATTGTCTGCTATAACATTGTATAACATTGTCCGCTATAACATTGTATAACATTGCCTGCTATAACATTGTATAACATTGCCTGCTATAACATTGTATAACATTGTCTGCTATAACATTGTATAACATTGCCTGCTATAACATTGTATAACATTGCCTGCTATAACATTGTATAACATTGTCTGCTATAACATTGTCTGCTATAACATTGCCTGCTATAACATTGTATAACATTGTCTGCTATAACATTGTCTGCTATAACATTGCCTGCTATAACATTGTATAACATTGTCTGCTATAACATTGCCTGCTATAACATTGTCTGCTATAACATTGTATAACATTGTCTGCTATAACATTGCCTGCTATAACATTGCCTGCTATAACATTGTCTGCTATAACATTGTATAACATTGCCTGCTATAACATTGTATAACATTGTCTGCTATAACATTGCCTGCTATAACATTGTCTGCTATAACATTGTATAACATTGTATAACATTGCCTGCTATAACATTGCCTGCTATAACATTGTATAACATTGTCTGCTATAACATTGCCTGCTATAACATTGTATAACATTGCCTGCTATAACATTGTATAACATTGTCTGCTATAACATTGTCTGCTATAACATTGCCTGCTATAACATTGTATAACATTGTCTGCTATAACATTGCCTGCTATAACATTGTCTGCTATAACATTGTCTGCTATAACATTGTCTGCTATAACATTGTATAACATTGTCTGCTATAACATTGTCTGCTATAACATTGTCTGCTATAACATTGCCTGCTATAACATTGTCTGCTATAACATTGTATAACATTGTCTGCTATAACATTGCCTGCTATAACATTGTCTGCTATAACATTGTATAACATTGTCTGCTATAACATTGTATAACATTGTCTGCTATAACATTGTATAACATTGTCTGCTATAACATTGCCTGCTATAACATTGTCTGCTATAACATTGCCTGCTATAACATTGTATAACATTGTCTGCTATAACATTGTATAACATTGCCTGCTATAACATTGTATAACATTGTCTGCTATAACATTGTCTGCTATAACATTGCCTGCTATAACATTGTATAACATTGTCTGCTATAACATTGCCTGCTATAACATTGTCTGCTATAACATTGTCTGCTATAACATTGTCTGCTATAACATTGTATAACATTGTCTGCTATAACATTGTCTGCTATAACATTGTCTGCTATAACATTGCCTGCTATAACATTGTCTGCTATAACATTGTATAACATTGTCTGCTATAACATTGCCTGCTATAACATTGTCTGCTATAACATTGTATAACATTGTCTGCTATAACATTGTATAACATTGTCTGCTATAACATTGTATAACATTGTCTGCTATAACATTGTATAACATTGCCTGCTATAACATTGTATAACATTGTATAACATTGTATAACATTGTCTGCTATAACATGCTTGTATAACATTGTATAACATTGTCTGCTATAACATTGTATAACATTGCTGCTATAACATTGCTGCTATAACATTGTATAACATTGTCTGCTATAACATTGTCTGCTATAACATTGTCTGCTATAACATTGTCTGCTATAACATTGTCTGCTATAACATTGTATAACATTGTATAACATTGTCTGCTATAACATTGTCTGCTATAACATTGTATAACATCGTCTGCTATAACATTGCCTGCTACAACATTGTCTGCTATAACATCGTCTGCTATAACTTCGTCTTCTGTAACATTATCTTCTGTAACATTGCCTGCTATAATATTGTCTGCTATAACATTATCTTCTGTAACATTGTCTGTCATTCACTTCAGTTCATCACTATCCAAGATCTAGACGCCAAGGATGCAGTCATAAACCTTCAACTTGAAACGCTGTTACAGGAATTACACGACGCTAAAGGTAAACGTGGACAACTTGAAAGAGGAGGTGAACAATTGATTGAGGAAGTCGTAGAAACAGTCGTGGGAGAGGACATAGGAGACGCAGGGCTTGATAGAAACGGTGAGTACGGGTATATAAGTAATATAAAATTGTGTTTATGATGGCGCCCACCGGTGATATTTATATCAACTGTTGGAATTTATCTTTCTATGGAACAAGTTTTGCCCTGTATTGTAAAAATTGACAATTGACAAGCTATATGTTCTTTTGCGTGTGTTTCGTGTTTACAGATGACTCGTACATGACATGTATAGGCGGTACAAGCCTGCGCGGGTATTCGGTCCGCTCAGACTGTCCCCGTATAATTCAAACGCTACTGTATTGCAGGCGAGCTACTGAACTGAATAGCAGACGAGTTCATAATGTTTAAGCTCTTTGAATGTTTTAGAGAATGAAGAGAAACGCGGACGTCGCCAAAGCAACATTCTTGAAGCGATTCTGGCAGCGCAGGTAGCTATGCATATATTCCAACCTATCTTACGACGTCATCAAGCTTCTCAATGATGTCATCATATATTTTCATGACGTCACACTATACTTCAATGACGTCACTATGACGGTGATATCATGAAATCGTTGTTGGTTCGATTCTCACGGGTGGGCTCTCGAATTCATTCATTTGAGAAAGTTATCCAGCTGGCTTGAGAAAGGTCGGTGGTTGTACCGAGGGCCCGTCCGTGTCTGAGTTAGTGCTTGGACGTCCATCCGGTGTCTTCCTACACCAATAATGGTCCGCCTCCGTGGTCGAGTGGTTAAGGTCGCTGACTTGTATACCACTGTAACCTATCATCACGGATGGTCACGGGTTCGAGCCCCGCTCAGGTCGTGTCTCATTTATATGAAAACGTTGGCAGTTTCTTACGGAGGTTGGTGCACCCAAGTACTGGTTAACCGCTGGAGCCTGCCCAGGAAAGGTGTTGTTAAGTAAACTGCCCGCCGGCGATATAGCCCGAAATTGTGCTGATGCAGCCGTAAAACCCGAAATATAACAATAACACCAATAATGACTGGAGAGTCGCAATATGTACTAAGCTGTTGGTGTGAGCTTAAACTCCCGTAATAATATCAAATTATTGGAGTATGGCCATAACTGTACCATTACAATGACCAATGTATGTGTGGTTTTTACGTTTATTTATCGTCGTTATTGGTTGCCCATATGAGCGACGTCTCCTGAAGACATTATTTGGAGAATCAATATTATTGTGTCTGTTTTAGAGAGTGATGTTTGAAGAGAGTCGTGTTTCAATTGTTATATTAGAGAGTTGAGTGTTGCCTTGTTATTTTAGAGAGCGGTGTTTAAACTGCTATCTTAGAGAGTGGAGTGTTGCCTTGTTATTTTAGAGAGCGGTGTGTAAACTGCTATGCTAGAGAGTGAAGTGATGCCTTGTTGTTGTAGAGAGCGGTGTTTGAACTGCTATATTAAAGAGTGAAGTCTACCTTTATTGTTGTAGAGAGCGGTGTTTGAGAAGCATTGCGTTAGCCACAATACCGCATGCCAACAAGGTAAGATTTTTTTCAAAAGCATTTCATCGGAGATAATCGTACCAGCGTTATACGTTTTACGTCTCTTTCCGAATATGGTATAATTCTTATGCGGCGTCGCTGTAACGGTGCGGTTGTTATGCGACGTCACAAGAGAAATAGTTGTTAGACAACGCCGTCGTAGAGTTAGTTTAAGCAAGTTAATTTACCTCCATCCGGAAACAAGTTTTTACAACGTTAGGCTAACCACTCTCGAAACCTCATTCCTGAAGGAAGCCATCGCCATCCATGAGGGAGAGCGAAGAGGAAATGTGGAATTTAAATACACCTAAGGGCACAATCGTAACGGCTACAGCTAGGCACCTTTCACACCACGGGCCTTTCACACCAGATGAAACGAACACGATACCACTGCGCTATCACGTAGCGTTGCGATTGTTAAGTGACGTCGCTGTAGCTGTGTTGTTGTACGGCGATGTGGTTGTTTGACGACGTCGCCATCGCGGTGCAGTTATTATGCGATGTCACAATATATGTACAGTTTTCAAACGACGTCGCCGTCGTTGTGTGGTTGTTATGCGACGTCACAATATATGTACAGTTGTCAAACGACGTCGCCGTCGTTGTGTGGTTGTTATGCGACGTCACCATATATGTACAGTTGTCAATCGACGTGGTCGTCGGTGTGCTGTTGTTATGCGACGTCACCATATATATACAGTTGCCAATCGATGTCGCCGTCGTGGTGCGGTTGTTATGCGACGTCACCATATATGTACAGTTGTCAAACGACGTCTCCGTTGTTGTGCGGTTGTTATGCGACGTCACAATATATGTACATTTGTCAAACGACGTCGCCATCGCGGTGCGGTTGTTGTCGCATGCGACGTCACCATATATATACAGTTGTCAATCGACGTCGCCGTCGTGGTGCGGTTCTTATGCGACGTCACCATATATATACAGTTGTCAATCGACGTCGCCGTCGTGGTGCGGTTGTTATGCGACGTCACCATATATGTACAATTGTCAATCGACGTCGCCATCGCGGTGCGGTTGTTGTCGCATGCGACGTCACCATATATATACAGTTGTCAATCGCCGTCGCCTTTATGGTGTGGTTCTTATGCGACGTCACCATATATATACAGTTGTCAATCGCCGTCGCCTTTATGGTGTGGTTCGTATGCGACGTCACCATATATATACAGTTGTCAATCGCCGTTGCCTTTATAGTGTGGTTCTTATGCGACGTCACCATATATATATATATACAGTTGTCAATCGATGTCGCCGTCGTGGTGCGGTTGTTATGCGACGTCACCATATATGTACAGTTGTCAAACGCCGTCGACATCGCGGTGTGGTTGTTGTCGCATGCGACGTCACCATATATATACAGTTGTCAATCGACGTCGTCGTGGTGCGGTTGTTATGCGACGTCACCATATATGTACAGTTTTCAAACGACGTCGCCATCGCGGTGCGGTTGTTGTCGCATGCGACGTCACCATATATATACAGTTGTCAAACGACGTCTCCGTTGTGGTGCGGTTCTTATGCGACGTCACCATATATATATACAGTTGTCAATCGACGTCGCCATCGCGGTGCGGTTGTTATGCGACGTCACCATATATATACAGTTGTCAAACGACGTCGCCATCGCGGTGCGGTTGTTGTCGCATGCGACGTCACCATATATGTACAGTTGTCAAACGACGTCGCCATCGCGGTGCGGTTGTTGTCGCATGCGACGTCACCATATATATACAGTTGTCAAACGACGTCGCCATCGCGGTGCAGTTGTTGTCGCATGCGATGTCACCATATATGTACAGTTGTCAAACGACGTCTCCGTTATGGTGCGTTCTTATGCGACGTCACCATATATGTACAGTTGTCAAACGACGTCGCCATCGCGGTGTGGTTGTTGTCGCATGCGACGTCACCATACAGGTGCGGTTGTTGTCGCATGCGACGTCACCATACAGGTGCGTTTGCAAAACCTTGCGTTTTTGTTATAGAGTTGCCTACAAGATAACTTTCATATATATATTAGCCTCCTACTGCCTGTCATTTAAAACAGACAATGTGTTTCTGATTTGAATATCGTGTATACGATTTAACCTGACATTTTATTATGTAGCAACATTTTAATTAGACATATATCGGATTGGTTATCAGCAATATAATGCCCGGATTGGTTATCAGCAATAATGCACAGATTTGTGTTCGCCGATTGGAAACGGGTGGTTTGAAGAGGATGGTATGTTGAAGCCAACGCTAATGGGGTAGTAACCGGTCCCCCAAGGCATGTGATGTATTTAGGGATTGCTCGGACGTCCGAATATCCGAATACTATTGCAGTATTCGAATATTAGGCAACATATATTATATTTGCAAAAAATGAATTAAACTGTCATAAAATCAGATACAAAAAAATGTTTAACCCTTTCAACACCACAGACCTCTAAATAGGCTTACAAAAAAGTGTAGATCCAGGATCTGCACTTTTTGCAAGTAATATTACAATTTCCAGAAAATAATTTACCCATTTTTATAAATGAACTGATCCAAATGTAATTTTCTTATTAATTTAATTGGTCTAAAAATGTCATGGACCAGTCTATGTCAGTTACTTGGTGTTGAATGGGTTAATATACTTCACATTTAATACAAATGCACTTGAATTGTTCAAATCTGCAGGTCGGAGGGGCGACAATGGACCAGCTGGAGAAATAGG
This sequence comes from Archivesica marissinica, assembly GCA_014843695.1. Lineage (NCBI taxonomy): Eukaryota > Metazoa > Mollusca > Bivalvia > Venerida > Vesicomyidae > Archivesica > Archivesica marissinica. Next base: position 42,299,520 of record CM026388.1, read on the forward strand.
TACGACTACAAATTAGATAGATAGATAGGGATGTGTACACCATTTCAAGTTCTGTGTAGATAGGGATGTGTACACCATTTCAAGTTCTGTGTAGATAGGGATGTGTACACCATTTCAAGTTCTGTGTAGACAGGGATGTGTACACCATTTCAAGTTCTGTGTCTTAACAATACTTGGTACAAACGTGTGTGTGTGTTTTTACGTTTATTTATTGTCGCTACCGGTTGCCCATATGAGCGACGCCTCCTGAAGAGATTAGTCATTTTAGATTGTTGGAGGATAGTGCAATGATACAGACAGAGACCCATTCCGGAGTCTCCTCTTGTTCGTGTACGTGTACGGTGTACAACACCGACACGAAACCTGAAAGACTATTAATTGTATTAGTGTCAGACGGGTGAACGAACCTGCGATCCCTGGATTACCAGTCCAGCTTGTTAACCACTGGACTACAGCTCCGTCTGTTATTTACCTATAATAATTATTTGTTCCCGTTTATACGTACAAGCTTCTCCGAAAAGTGTCCATGTTATTACACTCAACAACATATTAACCACTGGACTACAGATCCGTCTGTATGTTTTTATTTTGTTTATTATAAATCAAATTAGGTGTGAACGGGACAGGCGGTTCTCCCGGGGTCAGTGGTTCTAGAGGAGGACAAGGAGTTTATTATTACCTCTATAAAACAAATTAGGTGTGAACGGGACTGACGGTTCTCCCGGGGCCAGTGGTTCTAGAGGAGGACACGGAGTTTATTATTACCTCTATAAAACAAATTAGGTGTGAACGGAACAGACGGTTCCCCCGGGGCCAGTGGTTCTAGAGGAGTACACGGAGAAATAGGAGGCCCGGGATTCCAGGGACCGTTGGGAGGGCAGGTATCGGGAGAACATGGTACGGACGGTACTAGAGGTGTAATCGGCGATACGGGTGTGTTAGGTGATACCGGACAACAAGGAGCCAACGGAACGGACGGACAGAAAGGGGCTCCGGTATTTGTCAATCTTCTTTTGTTATTTGGGGGTTGGGTAATTAATAAATTACGTAGAGCGATTGCGTTGTTATTGGGGTGGCCGAAGGAATCCACGCTAACTTTGAGCATGACCAATGTACTTCATACTCCGATGGAAACGATTAACCCATGATTCATTACTTATGTTTACATTAGTTACTCTTTTAAATGACACAAAGAAAACATAGCACACTTTGCATTTAAAGTGTTTTAGTCCAGATTTGCGACTTACCGTCTACCGGAACACGTAATAGATCATCTACAGCGTAATCTGTAAGACACGCCTTTTCTCGCGACGAACGTTGCAGCAACCTAAACACTGCGTATGCGCATGCCCTAAACTTCGAGTGAACATGTCAGCTGCATATCATTAGTTGGGAACACTCATACGAACTTGTATACAATCGGGGCGCATACGTTCATCGAAGGAAATGCATTAGTGATGTAATTATAGCACAAAGAACCATCATGTTGTTGTCACTTTGTTGTCAGTTTGTTTTCAGTTTGTCAGTTTGTTGTCAGTTTATTGTCAGTTAATGTTTGCTACATGCTTGTTGTATCACGCATGTCTGTATTTATGGACCAGTACATTCATCTATTCCACGGATATTTGTAATCGGATATGTCACGACATTATACAGGGTATGTCCGGTACAAAAGGTCAAATAGGGGACACGGGACAGCCGGGGTTGAATGGCACAGATGGGATTAATGGAACGAAAGGAGATCTTGGCGATCCCGGAACACAAGGAGTGAACGGCACACAGGGGCCAGCTGGTCATAAAGGGAACAATTCGAGGAAGTTTGCAGATGATTGTGGGTGCTATAGTAAGTTGTATCTAAACATGTTCGCCAGTACTGCATGTAAATTTAGTTCGAACATCGATCCAAGACATGCGTACACTTCGTTCGATCACCAATCCAAACTTCACGTAGATTTAGTTCGATCACAAATCCAAACTTCACGTAGATTTAGTTTGATCACCAATCCAAACTTCACGTAGATTTAGTTCGATCACCATTCCTAACTTCACGTAGATTTAGTTCGATCACCATCCCAAACTTCACGTAGATTTAGTTCGATCACCATCCCAAACTTCACGTAGATTTAGTTCGATCACCATTCCAAACTTCACGTAGATTTAGTTCGATCACCATTCCAAACTTCACGTAGATTTAGTTCGATCACCATTCCAAACTTCACGTAGATTTAGTTCGATCACCATTCCAAACTTCACGTAGATTTAGTTCGATCACAATTCCAAACTTCACGTAGATTTAGTTCGATCACCATTCCAAACTTCACGTAGATTTAGTTCGATCACCATTCCAAACTTCACGTAGATTTAGTTGATCACAATTCCAAACTTCACGTAGATTTAGTTCGATCACCATCCCAAACTTCACGTAGATTTAGCTCGATCACCATTCCAAACTTCACGTAGATTTAGTTCGATCACAATTCCAAACTTCACGAAGATTTAGCTCGATCACCATCCCAAACTTCACGTAGATTTAGTTCGATCACCATCCCAAACTTCACGTAGATTTAGCTCGATCACCATTCCAAACTTCACGTAGATTTAGTTCGATCACAATTCCAAACTTCACGAAGATTTAGCTCGATCACAATTCCAAACTTCACGAAGATTTAGCTCGATCACAATTCCAAACTTCACGTAGATTTAGCTCGATCACCATCCCAAACTTCATGTAGATTTAGTTTGATCACCATCCCAAACTTCACGTAGCTTTAGTTCGATCACGAATCCAAACAGTATGCAGATTTAGCTCGATTATCCATCCAAACATTATGCAGATTTAGCTCGATCATCCATCCAAACAGTATGCAGATTTAGCTCGATTATCCATCCAAACAGTATGCAGATTTAGCTCGATTATCCATCCAAACAGTATGCAGATTTAGCTCGATCATCCATCCAAACAGTATGCAGATTTAGCTCGATCATCCATCCAAACAGTATGCAGATTTAGCTCGATCATCCATCCAAACATTATGTAGATTTAGTTCGATCACCAATCCAAACGGTATGTAGATTTAGTTCAATCACAAATCCAAACGGTATGTAGATTTAGTTCGATCATCCATCCAAACGGTATGTAGATTTAGCTCGATCATCCATCCAAACATTATGTAGATTTAGCTCGATCATCCATCCAAACATTATGTAGATTTAGCTCGATCACCAATCCAAACGGTATGTAGATTTAGCTCGATCACCAATACAAACGGTATGTAGATTGTGTTCGATCCATACCACACGTGACATGTCGACTATGCACTATAACCCTTATTTAGCTTTGTTTATACACATTTATTTTAGATCGATTTTTCTAAGTAAAAACTAAAATGCTCTAGATGAAATCAGCCACCATGAGGAACAGACAATGTAGATTTGGGTTAGATGAATTACACATTCACCGAGTTAACGGGACTCGAACTCACAAAGCTTCGGCAGCGATCGCACGCCGTATCCAGTTGAACACAGAGGAAATAGTGATAGCGCAGTGGTAGCGTATTCGTTTCAGGTGCGAAAGGCCCGGAGTTAGAGAGCCCTGCTTGAGCCGCTACGAGTGTGCCCTTATGCAAGGCATTTAAATTCCACGTTGATTATTCTCTATCCCTCGTGGCGATGGATTCCATTAGGAATAAGGTCTCGAGTGTGATCAATATAGGTTGTAAGAACTTGTTTCGCAATCGAACTAAGATAAATTTGTATAAACTAAACCGCTTGTGGTGACCTAGACATATTTTCTTGGGCAGGCTTAGCCTACCTAAGCAGTTAACCAGTACTAAGCAATGTGTATGAGATGCCTTGCTCAATGACACTACATACGTGGTCTGACCGAGTATCGAACCCATGACCGTTCGATTCCAAATCCGACGCTCTATCCATCGACCACGCCACTTATGTATACTATACCATGATTACATGTGTTAGCTGCGCAAAATAAAAAATAAAGTCTTTATTATTATGATTATTATTAGTAGAGGGTGGAAATCATGATAGCGTAGTGGTAGAGCGTTCGTTTCAGGTGAGAAAGGTCCGGAGTTCGAGCCCCGCTGAAGCCATTACGATAGTACCCTTAGGCAAGGCATTTAACTTCCACGTTGCCTCTTCTCTCTCCTACGTGGCGATGGATTCCATCAGGAATGAGGTCTCGAGAGTGATTAATATAAGTTGTAAGAACTTGTTTCGCAATCGAGCTAAAATAAATGTGTATAAACTAAGTAATAGTAGTAGCTGTATGTTGGTTTAAACATATTTATTCGTTCATTATGTACAGTACATATCTATTGTATAGCTAAACAAACGAAAATGGATTTAATATCGAAAGCTTAAAGCTTATTGTGAATATCTCCATCGTCGTAGCTGTATGTTCGTGCTGTTCTTCAGAATCGCCGGCATTCAAGAACCAGAATGACGAGACTGTGGCTATGGGTAGTTCTGATCATATTCGGATTCCGTGTGACGGGGAAGGAACTCCTGCGCCAACTATTACCTTGCATAGACCACCATGGAAGAACGGGCGTAAACGTGCGCTAGTCCAGAACGGTAAGCCATCACTGTATAGATCTACGTCATACACGTTCCTACCGTTGTATTGTATAGACCACCCAGGAAGAACAGATACACGAACGGGCGTAAGCGTTCACGTGTCCACAACGGTAAGCATTCGATGTGTCTACGTTCTGTACGTGTCCACCAGTGTATTATATTAAACAACAAATGTAGAACGGGTACATGAACGGGCGTAAGCATTCACTTGTCCACAACGGTAAGCCTTCGATGTGTCTACGTTCTGTACGTGTCCACCAGTGTATTATATTAAACAACAAATGTAAAACGGGTACATGAACGGGCGTAAGCATTCACTTGTCCACAACGGTAAGCCTTCGATGTGTCTACGTTCTGTACGTGTCCACCAGTGTATTATATTAAACAACAAATGTAGAACGGGCACATGAACGGGCGTAAGCGTTCACTTGTCCACAACGGTAAGCATTCGATGTGTCTACGTTCTGTACGTGTCCACCAGTGTATTATATTAAACAACAAATGTAGAACGGGTACACGAACGGGCGTAAGCATTCACTTGTCCACAACAGTAAGCCTTCGATGTGTCTACGTTCTGTACGTGTCCACCAGTGTATTATATTAAACAACAAATGTAAAACGGGTACATGAACGGGCGTAAGCATTCACTTGTCCACAACGGTAAGCCTTCGATGTGTCTACGTTCTGTACGTGTCCACCAGTGTATTATATTAAACAACAAATGTAGAACGGGCACATGAACGGGCGTAAGCGTTCACTTGTCCACAACGGTAAGCATTCGATGTGTCTACGTTCTGTACGTGTCCACCAGTGTATTATATTAAACAACAAATGTAGAACGGGTACACGAACGGGCGTAAGCATTCACTTGTCCACAACAGTAAGCCTTCGATGTGTCTACGTTCTGTACGTGTCCACCAGTGTATTATATTAAACAACAAATGTAAAACGGGTACATGAACGGGCGTAAGCATTCACTTGTCCACAACGGTAAGCCTTCGATGTGTCTACGTTCTGTACGTGTCCACCAGTGTATTATATTAAACAACAAATGTAGAACGGGCACATGAACGGGCGTAAGCGTTCACTTGTCCACAACGGTTAACCATCGGTGTGTCTACGTCTTGCACTTGATTACCGGTGTATTATATAAAACTCAATACAATGTTTATAGCCAAATAAATTAGTAGAACATAAACAATTATTACATAGCTATTGTATCGCAGGTTCGATCCCCCGTCTGACCCTAATAAAATTAACAGTCTTTCAGATGGGACGTTAAACCGAGGTCTCGTGTCAATGCTTTACACCGTGCACGTAAACGAACCAGAGGAAACTCTCTTTCTGTATCATTGCACTAACCTCCAACATCTAAAATGACTAATATCTTCAGGAGGCGTCGCTCATATGGGTAACCGGTAGCGACGATAAATAAACGTAAAACACACACACAGCTATTGTATTTCCTTCGATGAACATGTGTTTAGTTTTTCAAGCAATATATCTTAGTATGTAAACATAATAATGGTCTGGTTTGTTGGATGATTTAGCCTACTGGAAACTAAACCAAACTAAGCAAAACTAAGCTAAGTAAGCTTAGGTAACTAAGGTAAACTAAGGTAAACTAAAGTAACCTAAAATAACAACGACCACGAAACAAGCTTATATGAATCACTCTCGTTGGCGCGCGTGACAGCGTAGTTATGGCGACCACAGTACCACCCCAATACTTCTCGGTCCTAGGATCGAACCCGGGTTACATTGTGAGAAGAGAGCGTGCTAGCTAAACACTGCGCTAATCGGACAGCCTGGTGATGTGGCTGGGTGATGCGGGTTCGAAGCCCAACAGATGCCGATCTAAATAGATACACTTAATATTCAACTCATTTTTCTTCTCCCGGCGCCGTCGTAGGAAATGTACACACACTAAGCATGCCGACGAACTCGGACTATGGGAAGTACGTATGCACAGCGACAAACCCCTTCGGCTCTGCGACTAAAACTGTCACCGTTATACAAGCGATAGCGGGGTAGATATCTACTGATGGCCTAATTACATGCAGTGCGGCACACACACTGACGTGATTGGAGATTAAATGATGCATATATCTATTGTAGTTGTGTTGTTTATAGGGGCGCATGTAGTAGATTCGGAGGGAGGATACGTGGCTGAGTGGTTACTGTCGTTGGCTTCATATATCTTGCCCCTTACCGCTGTAAGTTCGAATCACACTGTGGGTGTCGATTTATTTCATGTGGAGAAGATAGCAGTGGGTTCTACTCGGTTGCGAGAAATACTACACGGATGGGCACCGTGTCTTCCTACACAGACCTTACACAAACCAGACTGACAGATTCCGTGCATGAAACAATTCAATAACCCCGGTGGGATTCGAACCTACAAGCGTTGGAAGGGTATTTGGTGGCATCGACCGTAACCACACGGTCATGGACGAAAACGCGATTACAATCAATGTGTTTCAAATAACATTTTTTTATTTAAAAATATTCCTTAAATAAATTTTGTTGAATACAAGTTTAAAATAAAAAATAAATAGTACCTTTTATCGGGAACTATTTTACATGTGTATGAACTAAAGGAGAGTGTTATTAGGTCAATGAATGTAACGGAACCGTGGGATTTGTTTAAAGTGTTAGCCGATGTACATGTGATACAGATGCTGATACAGACGGATCTGTAGTCCAGTGGTAACACGCTAGACTGGTAATCCAGGTATCGCAGGTTCGATCCCCCGTCTGACCATATATACATATGCCGACAAAACAAATTCATTAGAATATATTACTTTATAATTAACTATTCATGATTGTACGAAAATAGCTAAAATACAAAAGTGCATCCAACCGCGGAGGAATACGAAACTCAAGCAGTGACAGAGAAAATGCCATTTTTCACTGTTTCAAAGCGGTGTAAGATGGAATTTTCTTTCACTGAGAAAACTCTATCAAGTCACAGGAAAGCATAAATGAAAAGTTCATGTTTGGCGTAGCTTGCAAACTCATGCGTACCCTCAGAGTGATCATTGTTGTGAACGTCATAAGAACTTGGGCTACTATCATTGGGGGTATGGTGTGGCATGCGTAGTTTGCAATCTCATGCCTACCCTAAGAGGGATCATTTTTGTGAACGTCATACGAAATTGGGCTACTACCATTGGGGGTATGGTGTGGCATGCGTAGTTTGCAATATCATGCCTACCCTCAGAGGGATCATTTCGCACATGAAAAGCGAACGCGCTACCACTACCCTATCACGGTTGCATTTACAGTCGCCTATATGCATTGGCAACGACGAAGGATTGCATTGATGTTGAACTACCTAAGTTGGACTCTTCGAAGTGTGTTATTATCCACGTTCGTAATGACCACATCATGGTGTAATGACCACAACATGACGTAGTAACCACAACATGACGTAATAACCACAATATGGCGTAATGACCACAACATGACGTAATGACCACAACATGACGTAGTAACCACAACATGACGTAATGACCATAACATGGCGTAATGACCACAACATGACGTAATGACCACAACATGGCGCAATGACCACAACATGGCGTAATGACCACAACATGACGTAATGACCACAACATGACGTAGTAACCACAACATGACGTAGTAACCACAATATGGCGTAATGACCACAACATGGCGTAATGACCACAACATGACGTAATGACCACAACATGACGTAGTAACCACAACATGGTGCAATGACCACAACATGGCGTAATGACCACAACATTAGGTAATGACCACAACATGGCGTAGTAACCACAGCATGTCATAGTAACCACAGCATGGCGTAGTAACCACAGCATGGCGTAGTAACCACAACATGACGTAATGACCACAACATTAGGTAATGACCACAACATGGCGTAGTAACCACAGCATGGCGTAGTAACCACAACATGACGTAGTAACCACAACATGACGTAGTAACCACAACATGGCGTAATGACCACAACATGACGTAGTAACCACAACATGACGTAGTAACCACAACATGACGTAGTAACCACAACATGGCGTAATGACCACAATATGGCGCAGTGACCACAACATGGTGCAATGCCCACTACATGGCGCAATTACCACAATATGGCGCAATGACCACAACATGGTGCAATGACCACTACATGGCGCAATTACCACAACATGGCGTAATGACAACAACATGACGTAATTACCACTGCATTAGTATTATTATTATTATTGTTATTATTATTATTGTCATTATTATTAGTAGTAGTAGTAGAAGTAGAAGAACAAACTAGCGATCTAATTGAACTACCAGAGGCTATCCCCAATGTGTGCGTTGTTAGGCAGGGCTACGCATGCGTAAACACTAGAAAAAATATGTTGTTTTTTTCTTCGTATAAATAATTATTAACACACGTCTAAATAAAGGTCAGAAATATAATTAGTGATATTTTGTCATATGACAATTTACACATGTGCCACGTGACTACCAGTTCGAATAAAAACCGGAAGTGTTTCGCGATCTCGAGCGCCCTCTCTTTTCTGGAACAACGTCATCTGTTGATATGACGTCATCTTTATTGTTTATATCTAACTCTCGAAGTAATGCCCCATATCTGAAAAATAATGGTCATATGTATATAGTCGTGTCTGATTGGCTGGTATTATAATCGATAAATAAACGTAAAACACACACATAGTTTACATATTGGACCGTCTTCAGCATATATCCTATACAATTAGTAACAAGCTTTCTGAAGAAAGTCGTATAACATCTAGAGGAGTTCGAGCCCCACTGGAGCCGTTACGGTTGTGTCCTTAGGCAATGCATTTAAATTCCACATTGCCTCTTCTCTCTCCTTCATGGCGATGGATTCCATCAGGAATGAGGTCTCGAGAGTGATTAATATAAGTTGAAAGAACTTGTTTCGCAATCGAGCTGAAATAAATTTGTATAAACTAATTATTAAGAAGCTTTCTGGAGAAAGTCGTATAACATCTAGACGCAGAGCGAAACCTCAAAAACCAAAATGTACAGCACAGCTATGCATACACAACACATTGGAAAGTTATGTGTGTGTTTTACGTTTTACGTTTATTTATCGTCGCTACCACTTTCCCATATGAGCGACGTCTCCTGAAGAGATTAGTCATTTTAGATTTGTGGAGGATAGTGCATGATACAGACCCATTCCAGAGTCTCCTCTGGTTCTTTTACGGGCACGGTGTAAAGTACCGACACGAGACCTCGGCTTAAAGTCCCATCTAAATGCCTTGCCTAAGGGCACAATCGTAACGGCATCAGTGGGGCTCGAACTCCGGTCCTTTCGCACATTAAGCGAACGCGCTACCACTACGCTATCACGACTTCCACGAACAGATGTATGATAAGTCGGATTTCCAGCTTTGTTTATAATGTTTAGAGTGTGTGGTATTTCACTTAATATTTCCTTTTCGTATTTTTGTTATCGTATAAATATTTCGCGAGCAGCTGCAAATGTGAATATCGCCCACGATTAAGCTCAGACAATGCTATTTAAATTTCCATAAGCCACCATTATAACACACAGTGCAATTATATGTTCCCCAACAATAGTTTGGCACAAAAGACAGTAGTTTTCAACAGACTGGCCTTTGAGCCACAAGGAAATTGCGATTTTTTTATATGTCCCACTTTATGCCCCACCCCCTACTCTGACGGTAATTTGGTGGTGCATGTTGCACTGACACCTGCATTTATAATAATTATGCTGTTTATTTGTCATCAAATAGTATGCAAATATTTAAAAATATTCCAAAATGCAGCTCATATATTGTATTTTAATATTTAGAAGTCATTTTCACTATTGCTGACAATACCTACTCAGCCAATCAGTTCATGTATCAATAACTCTTAAGTGCTTCCCTACACTTTTTCAACAAATCCCAGACTATTATATCAATAACAACGTCTGACCATGACTTTCTACAGACGGATCTGTAGTCCAGTGGTAACACGCTGGACTGGTAATCCAGGGATCGCAGGTTCGATCCCCCGGTCTGACCCTAATAAAATTGACTGTCTTTCAGATGGGACTTTAAACCGAGGTCTCTTGTCGGTGCGCGTAAAAGAACCAGAGGAGATTCTGGAATGGGTCTCTGTCTGTATCATTGCGCTATCCTCCAAAAATAAAAATAAATGACTAATCTCTTCAGGAGGCGTCGCTCATATGGGCAACCGGTAGCGACGATAAATAAACGTAAAACAAACATGGATCATATAATTTATGTCACAGATCATATTCGTCGCACCGGTCTGATAAATACGATAGCACATTTTTTATTTGAGTTTATTTAACGTCGCTACCGGTTGCCCATTTCAGCGACGGGCAGTTTACCTAACAACACCTTGCATGAGGTTAACCAGTGCTTGGTGTACCAACCTCCGTAAGCACGGAACATTCAAATCATTATATACATGTAGAGGATATGTGTCCGTGCAGCACGGAACATTCAAATCATTATATACATGTAGAGGACATGTGTCCGTGCAGCACGGAACATTCAAATCATTATATACATGTAGAGGATATGTGTCCGTGCAGCACGGAACATTCAAATCATTATATACATGTAGAGGATATGTGTCCGTGCAGCACGGAACATTCAAATCATTATATACATATAGAAGATATGTGTCCGTGCAGCACGGAACATTCAAATCATTATATACATATAGAAGATATGTGTCCGTGCAGCACGGAACATTCAAATCAGTATATACATGTAGAGGATATGTGTCCGTGCAGCACGGAACATTCAAATCATTATATACATGTAGAGGATATGTGTCCGTGCAGCATGGAACATTCAAATCATTATATACATGTAGAGGATATGTGTCCGTGCAGCACGGAACATTCAAATCATTATATACATGTAGAGGATATGTGTCCGTGCAGCACGGAACATTCAAATCATTATATACATGTAGAGGATATGTGTCCGTGCAGCACTATATACATGTAGAGAATATGTGTCCGTGCAGCACGGGACATTCAATCCATTATATACATGTAGAGGATATGTGTCCGTGCGGCACGGAACATTCAACTCACTATATACATGTAGAGGATATGTGTCCGTGCAGCACGGAACATTCAAATCATTATATACATGTAGAGGATATGTGTCCGTGCACCATGGAACATTCAAATCATTATATACATGTAGAGGATATGTGTCCGTGCACCACTGTAGCATTTTGCCCTATATACAACATGTGCGTAAAGTAACTATTTTATGATAAAATAGTGTATTGGAACAATGACAAAAGCAATGAAAAACAATTAACTTTCTAAGTTAACATTGTTATTACCAACAATTAGTGTGTGACCGCATTATCCGGCATTAGTGTTCTACTTTTCATCCTTTACAAGGTTGAATTTGCCAGTTTCGTGATTTTAAATATAACAAGCGATGGGTCATGGTGACTAAGTTTAATTTAATATATGCATCGGATGACATCATTTCCAACAGTTCAAAGACCAAATTATTTCGTAATACATTTGAATTTTCAGGATCATCTATTTGGAATTCATTGCCTCACTCAGTTCAAAATGCTCCAACTATCCAACAGTTCAAAATTCTCTACTTAAGGTGGAACTATAACAATTCAAACTAATCGCGTACTTCTACTGTTATCATAAACGTGTATTGTCATTGCTATAATTATTTATTAGGATCGGAAAATTGCTGTCTTTAAGTTGATTTCATACATATTTTGAAGATACCACTACAAGTCAAATCTGCATATTGTTAGATAGATCTAGTATTATTAATTGTCTCATTCCCATTTTCTACTCTGCTAGCCAATTCCATATATCATCATATTCCATTACATATTAAATATAGTTTCTCTATTTTTCAGCTTTTACATTACTATATTATTCCAATGTGCAGTTCTCACTTATAGTGCTATCTTTTGATTGCATTTGATTGTATATATGTTGAGGGCCTCATGGTAGATTAACTTTTGTTAAATGAGTGCTCTCGTTAAATAAAGTCTTTATTATTATTATTATTATTATTATTATTATTTCCGTCCAACCAGTTCATACTGGAGAGTTATATTAATATATGTGTGTGTGTGTGTGTTTTACGTTTATTTATCGTCGCTAACGGTTGCCCATATGAGCGACGCCTCCTGGAGAGATTAGTCATTTTTAGATGTGTGTAGGATAGTGCAATGATACAGACAGAGACCCATTCCAGAGTTTCCTCTAGTTCTTTTACGTGCACGGTGTAAAGCACCGACACGACACCTCGATTTGAAGTCCCATCTGAAAGAATTTGATTATGATCAGACAGGGGATCGAACCTACGATCCCTGGATTACCAGTCAAGCGTGTTACCACTGGACTACAGATCCGCCAGTAGCCACTGCAATTAAAGATATAATAGAAGCGACAGTCAATCGAAATCCGTGGATACGTTAACGGATCCTTAGCACACATAATATTTCATTGATAAAGTGACACGGTTAATTCCCTTATATTTGATATGGTTGCGGTTAAATGATAAACATGCATATACGTAGAACGATCATTCTACTGAACCCCATCCCAGAGTATCCACTATAAATCACCGACACGAGACCTCGGTTTTACTCTTTCACCGCCAATGTCGCATAAAAGCGACTTTGCAAAAAGCCGAGAACCCGATCAGACAGAACAGAACGTGTCGTCTGATCAGGCTGTATGTTGATTGCTCTTCAGACAGTGGAGCTGAAGCACCTATCCGAATAGCAAACAACATAGATCCTGATCAGACGCGGCGTTACGCCGCGGCGTTACGCCGCGGCTGATCTGGATCTATGTTGCTTGCACATGCTCTCAATTTAGTCGGCGCTGAAAGAGTTAAAGTCCCAGCTGAAAGACTTAATTTTATTAGGGTCTGACCTGCGATCCCTGGATTACCAATCCATAGTATTAACTCTTGTTAATGGTGATTTTGTTCAAAAATATTGAAATAGGTAGGTAATTTACAAATGGTAATTTCACAAAAACATGTGGGCATATTTTCAAAATTTTACTTTTTAAATAATTTATTATTGAAAAATGGATATGATAAGAAAATAATGACAATATCTAATCATCCGCTCCGTACAATATCTTGGTATGCAGCACATTTCAAGTAAACGCATAATGGGGCTTTAAGTAACACCAGCGCACGTGAGCTCTGAGACTTTACTAACATTATACTAGTACTTATATTCAATAACAAAAAATGAGAATATGACAAATTTATAATATTAATTACACTCATAAATTGTATAAATGAAGTTTATATTCCAGTATCTAAATATTTATATATTAACTGTTAATTTTATCTTATTTATTTTCTTTGGCTACCTTAAAAGGCCGAGGCTATCCGCACGACCGTCGTACTGATAAGTGCGCCTATCAAGTCAAGTCAAGTCAGACGGATATGTAGTCTAGTGGTAATACGCTGGACTGGTAATCCGGGGATCGCAGGTTCGATCCCCCGTCTGACCCTAATAAAATTAACAGTCTTTCAGATGGGACGTTAAACCGAGGTCTCGTGTCGGTGCTTTACACCGTGCACGTAAAAGAACCAGAGGAGACTCTGGAATGGGTCTCTGTCTGATTCATGCACTATCCTCCAAAAATCTAAAATAACTAATCTCTTCAGGAGGCGTCGCTCATATGGGAAACCGGTAGCGACGATAAATAAACGTAAAACACAAGTCAAGTCAAAGTTTTTATTGGCATAAACATGTACATGTCCATCGCCAAGAAACATGTTTGGCGGTTACATACACAGTTACAGAAAAGCATGATATTATTTAAGGTTTGAGTGAGCATAGTATTAACATTTACGAAATATATTGTTTGCTTAGCAATATAGTTGGTAGTCAGTGCCTCACAAAGCAATATTTTACAAGTACAATATCTTTTACTTGTTGCTATCCTCTCCGTGGTGCTGTTGACGCATAAGACTCGGGTTATTCTGCGACATACCAGGGTTGATACTTATTATTTCTTAAATAACTGCTTTATTTGAAGTACGATTTTCATAAATGTTGTCAGTTTCATGCTCACGTTTACAATTAGACGTTACTTAATTGGACAACAATTTATTTATTTATTATTTAATAGTATTTTATTGCACCTTTTTCCATAATGATGAATACACTTTACAAACCACAATAACATTACTGTCACATTAATAACATACATAAATCCTCATAATATCCATATACATATACATGACATTTTCAAAGTGCAAAAGGATTGGGCTACCAGTTTTGAACACATTATCGACAGCCCTTTCCAAAAGGTCCAATTTGCCATCAACAACAATGTCAATAATAGACAGGCGGTGTGAGCGTAAAATGTATACATCGTAATAATTTTCTACCGGGAACCTCTTTAAAACAAATACAGTGAAACATACACTAACCTTTCATTGTCTCGTATCTGGTCTACCATTTTGTCTAAAAACTTTTGTATCGATAATGACGAAATATCTGAAATAGTAAACAGATTTTATGTAAATGAATAGTATGCATGTATAATCTACTATGTCCAGAACCGCCTCCGTGGTCCAGTATGCATGTATAGTCTACTATGTCCAGAACCGCCTCCGTGGTCCAGTATGCATGTATAGTCTACTATGTCCAGAACCGTCTCCGTGGTCCAGTATGCATGTATAGTCTACTATGTCCAGAACCGCCTCCGTGGTCCAGTATGCATGTATATTCTACTATGTCCAGAACCGCCTCCGTGGTCCAGTATGCATGTATAGTCTACTATGTCCAGAACCGCCTCCGTGGTCCAGTATGCATGTATATTCTACTATGTCCAGAACCGCCTCCGTGGTCCAGTATGCATGTATAGTCTACTATGTCCAGAACCGCCTCCGTGGTCCAGTATGCATGTATGTCCAGAACCGCCCACGTGGTCCAGTATGCATGTATAGTCTAATATGTCCAGAACCGCCTCCGTGGTCCAGTATGCATGTATAGTCTACTATGTCCAGAACCGCCTCCGTGGTCCAGTATGCATGTATAGTCTACTATGTCCAGAACCGTCTCCGTGGTCCAGTATGCATGTATTGTCTACTATGTACAGAACCGCCTTCGTGGTCCAGTATGCATGTATAGTCTACTAGGTCCAGAACCGTCTCCATGGTCCAGTATGCATGTATGTCCAGAACCGCCTCCATGGCCCAGTATGCATGTATAGTCTACTATGTCCAGAACCGCCTCCGTGGTCCAGTATGCATGTATATTCTACTATGTCCAGAACCGCCTGTGGTCCAGTATGCATGTATGCCAGAACCGCTCCGTAGTCCAGTATGCATGTATAGTCTACTATGTCCAGAACCGCCTCCGTGGTCCAGTATGCATGTATATTCTACTATGTCCAGAACCGCCTCCGTAGTCCAGTATGCATGTATATTCTACTATGTCCAGAACCGACTCCGTGGTCCAGTATGCATGTATATTCTACTATGTCCAGAACCACCTCCGTGGTCCAGTATGCATGTATGTCAGACCCTCGTGACCAGTATGCATGTATAGTCTACTATGTCCAGAACCGTCTCCGTGATCCAGTATGCATGTATAGTATACTATGTCCAGAACCGTCTCCGTGATACAGTATGCATGTATAGTCTACTATGTCCAGAACCCCCTTCATGGTCCAGTATGCATGTATGTCCAGAACCGTCTCCGTGGTCCAGTATGCATGTATAGTCTACTATGTCCAGAACCGCCTCCGTGGTCCAGTATGCATGTATGTCCAGAACCGTCTCCGTGGTCCAGTATGCATGTATGGTCATGTCCAGAACCGCCTCCGTGGTCCAGTATGCATGTATAGTCTACTATGTCCAGAACCGCCTCCGTGGTCCAGTATGCATGTATGTCCCTCGTGGTCCAGTATGCATGTATAGTCATGTCCAGAACCGCCTCCGTGGTCCAGTATGCATGTATGTCCAGAACCGTCTCCGTGGTCCAGTATGCATGTATAGTCTACTATGTCCAGAACCGCCTCCGTGGTCCAGTATGCATGTATAGTCTACTATGTCCAGAACCGCCTCCGTGGTCCAGTATGCATGTATGTCTAGTATGTCCAGAACCGCCCGTGGTCCAGTATGCATGTATGTCCAGAACCGTCTCCGTGGTCCAGTATGCATGTATGTCCAGAACCGCCTCCGTGGTCCAGTATGCATGTATAGTCTACTATGTCCAGAACCGCCTCCGTGGTCCAGTATGCATGTATGTCCAGACGCCCGTGGTCCGTATGCAGTATAGTCTACTATGTCCAGAACCGCCTCCGTGGTCCAGTATGCATGTATAGTCTACTATGTCCAGAACCGCCTCCGTGGTCCAGTATGCATGTATGTCCAGAACCGCCTCCGTGGTCCAGTATGCATGTATAGTCTACTATGTCCAGAACCGCCTCCGTGGTCCAGTATGCATGTATAGTCCACTATGTCCAGAACCGCCTCCGTGGTCCAGTATGCATGTATGTCCAGAACCGCCTCCATGGTCCAGTATGCATGTATAGTCTACTATGTCCAGAACCGCCTCCGTGGTCCAGTATGCATGTATAGTCTACTATGTCCAGAATCGTCTCTGTGGTCCAGTTGTTAATATCGTTGTCTTGTATACCATTGTAACCTATCATCACTGAGTGTCACGGGTTCGAGCTCCGTTTTATATGGTAGTTTCCTACGGAGGTTGGTGCACTGGTTGGCCGCTGAAGCCTGCCTAGAAAATGTGTTAGGTAACCTACCCGTCGCTCAAATGGGCAACCGGTGGCGAGGTTAAATAAACTCAAATAAAAAATGTGCTATAGTATTTATCGAATATGATCTGATACATCAGTTATATGATCCGCGTGTGTCTTACGTTTATGTATCGTCGCTACCGGTTGCCCATATGAGCGACGCCTCCTTAAGAGATTAGTCAGTTTAGATTGTTTGAGGATAGTGCAATGATACAGACAGAGACCCATTCCAGAGTCTCCTCTTGTTCTTTTACGTGCACGGTGTAAAGCACCGACACGAGACCTCGGTTTAACGTCCCATTCGAAAGACCGTTAATTTTATTAGACGGGGAATCGAACCTGCGATCCCTGGATTGCTAGTCCAGCGTGTATTAAATTAAAAAATATGTCCCTGTTCATAGAGGATATTTGTTTGTTTCAATGTGATCCGATTATATTTCACCGAATAAAAATTGAAAACTATAGTTTCCATCGCGGTATGAGCTACATTGACTATAAGTTACTAGATTCTTTGAATGGCTGTCTTTAAGCTGATTTCATACTATTCTCAAGATACCCCTATACGTCATATATGCACATTGTTATATAGATTTACTGTCATTTATTGTCTCATTCTCCCTTTTCTACTCTGTTAGACAATTTCATATATCATCATATTCCATAACATATTATATAATATAGTTTCTCTACTTTTTCAGCTTTAACGTTGCTTAAAGTTCGGCCGCCACACACTTTAACCACGCCCAATGTAGTTCATACACCGATGGGAAACTAATAGCCCGCCATTCATTCCATAAATAATTACAATATGCAGTCCTATCATTTGATTTGTTATATTTCGGGTTTTACGCCTGCATAAGCACCATTTTGGGGCTATATCGCCGGCGGGCAGTTTACCTAGCAACACCTTTCATATGCAGGCTCCATCGGTTAACCAGTACTTGGGTGCACCAACCTCCGTAAGAAACTGCCAACTTGTTCATATAAATGAGACACGGCCTGAGCGGGGCTCGAACCCGTGGCCATCAGTGATGATAGGTTACAGTGGTATACAAGTCAGCGACCATTTGATTTATATATATGTTATCTGGTATAATTATTATTAGCTTTTGTTAAATGAGTTCTCTCGTAAAATAAAGTCTTTATTATTATTATTATTATTATTATTATTATTATTATTATCACGAACAGGGCTAGCCATGAGTGATAATACTAGCTTTCTATTTGCATACGTGAAATATAATTCAATCGTTCACTTAAGAAACCAAATGTTCTTTTTATTTTTGGCTGAAATGTTTTTTTATGATATAAAACGTCGCAACTGTGTACTAAATGACGTTAAAACATAGAAAGTCGAGCTTAGACGACCATAAATTACGTCATAAAAGACGTCGTATAAAACGTCACTGTCGGCTTTAGTCAACAGTACGGGTAGCTAGAGGCAAGTTTCAACCGAGGCAATCTAGGGAAAGGGGACGGTGGCATGTTCCCCCTTAAAGGTGCTGAGGTATAGAAGCGAATTTCTGTTTAATGAGTTTATACGTATAATTATACACTGACCTCTAGCAGTCAACATTTTATTCAACAAATGGATATTTTTTGCATTTATCTTTTCATATTTGCTTTGGAAATTTTAACCGAGGCAGTTGTCTGAGTGCCTCAGTGTGGCTACGGGCCTGGTCAGACGAAAACATTTGTGTTGACAACATTTCAACATGCAGCTGCTAGAAACAATAAACGTAAATGAGAGAGAAATAAAATATGTTATTACATGTCAGTAGAATAACACATTTTATTTCAGGTCAAACATCACTATTGCAATTTGGCCACCATTATAACACACAGTGCCATTAGATTTTCCCCAAAAATAGTTTGGCACAAAAGACAGTAGTTATCAACAGAATGGCCTTTATTTCCCACTAAAGGCACCCACCCCCTACTCTGAAGGTAATTTGGTGGTGAATGTTGCACTGACACCTGCATTTATAATATGCTGTTTATTTGTCACCAAATAGTCTGCCAATATTTTTAAATATTCCAAAATGCAGCTCATATTTTGTATTTTAATATTTAGAAGTCATTTTCTCTATTTGTGACAATACCTACTCAGCCAATCAGTTCATGTATCAATAACTCTTAAGTGCTTCCCTACACTTTTCCAACCAATCCCAGACCACTATATCAATAACACCGTCTGACCTTCACTGAACCCCCCCCCCCCCACTATACAATACTAAAATAACTGGTATTATAGTGTGTCGGATGAGACTTTAACGCGAGGTCACGTGTCAGTGATTTACACCGTGCAAGTAAAAGAACCAGAGGAGACTCTGGAACGGGTCTCCGTCTGTATCATTGCACTATCCTCCAAAACTCTAAAATGACTAATCTCTCCAGGAGGCGTCGCTCATATGGACAAGCGGTAGCGACGATAAATAAACGTAAAACACACACACGCACAAGTGAACTCAAATCTTAAATGTGTACTGTAACCAGTTTACTTGTACGTGGGGTCGGTTATAATACAATAAATACTGCATCTGCCGACGCGTCGGTTAATATTCATGCTCCAAAATCTAAAATGACTAATCTCTCCAGGAGGCGTCGCTGATATGGGCAACCGGTAGCGACGATAAATAAACGTAGAACACACACGCACATGGAAACATGTGCATAATAGCATTAAGTTACAAATACAATACTGTTTCCTCTTGCACCATCATCAAACAGCACTGTGCCAATATTAATAAGAATCCGACGATTTCAATTATTAATAAACGGTTACCGGAATCGATCGATAATCGTATAAGATTGCACGAGTACAAAGGGCTTGCCGTGTATTTACATTGTTTCAAATTAACCCGTATCGTGCCCAATTACGTTCAGCGCTGTAAGCTACTGTTTACAATAGTCAATTCAAATGAAATCAAATTTCCGTGTTACATCAACACACACACACTCCCATGCAACTGTTTGATACGAAAGACCTGTGGTGGCATTTCAACATCACGAATTCACGATTTCAGCTTCACGAATTCACGATTTCAACTTCACGAATTCACGATTTCAACTTCAAGAATTCACGATTTCAACTTCACGAATTCACGATTTCAGCTTCACGAATTCACGATTCAGCTTCACGAATTCACGATTTCAACTTCAAGAATTCACGATTTCAGCTTCACGAATTCATGATTTCAGCTTCATGAATACAGCTTCACGAATTTACGATTTCAACTTCACGAATTCACGATTTCAGCTTCACGAATTCACGATTTCAACTTCACGAATTCATGATTTCAACTTCACGAATTCACGATTTCAACTTCACGAATTCACGATTTCAGCTTCACGAATTCATGATTTCAGCTTCATGAATACAGCTTCACGAATTCACGATTTCAACTTCACGAATTCACGATTTCAACTTCAAGATTTCACGATTTCAACTTCACGAATTCACGATTTCAGCTTCACGAATTCACGATTTGAGCTTCACGAATTCACGATTTCAATGCTTCACGAATTCACGATTTCAGCTTCACGAATTCACGATTTCAACTTCACGAATTCACGATTTCAACTTCACGAATTCACGATTTCAGCTTCACGAATTCACGATTTCAACTTCACGAATTCACGATCTCAACTTCACGAATTCACGATTTCAACTTCACGAATTCACGATTTCAGCTTCAAGAATTCACGATTTCAACTTCACAACTTCTATCAGGGATCAGCTTGAAATACTTCTCAGATGCCCCCCCCCCCCCTCCAACGCCTACCCCGGGTATTCCTCCACCAATACTAACTGGGGAGTCGCTATAGGACCTAATCTGTTTGTGCGACTGAAAGCCCCAATATAACAACCAAACCAATGACCGTGTGTGTTTTACATTCATTTATCGTCGCTACCGGTTGCCCATATGAGCGACGCCGCCTGAAGTGATTAGTCATTTTAGATTGTTGGAGGATAGTGCAATGATACAGACAGAGACCCATTCCAGAGTCTCCTCTGGTTCTTTTACGTGCACGATGTAAAGCACCGACACGAGACCTCGGTTTAACGTCCCATCTGAAAGACCAATGATCGGAACACAACCTGGGGTATAGAATAAATTCTGGTATGCCGTACGACTCGATTACATTTGTTCATATTACCTTCTAAACAAGCTTTTCTCAGTTCTCCATCTTGTATGCATAAAGCTGACAAAAGTAGACGCGGACTAGATTCCTGATCTCGCAGATCTGTTATTTCTCTCAAATCTCGTCTCAAGTCTCGCCCATATGTGAGTTCAACTATAAATAAAACATTCGATCCAATTAGTATATTATGTATTATTTTAAACTTGGATACGCACTGATCTGCATATATGTTATTTATCTCAAATCTCGACTCAAATCTCGTCCATACGGGATTTCAGCTATAAATAAAAATAGTGTAGCGTTAGAACATTCGATCCAATTAGTATTAATTTAAACTAGGATACATACTGATCTGCATATATGTTATTTATCTCAAATCTCGACTCAAATCTCGTCCGTACGGGATTTCAGCTATAAATAAAAAATAGTGTTGCAATTAGAACATAAAGCATAAACAAATATATTATTAAGATAACTAACTGAACAGCATGCCTGTTATTTCTCTCAAATCTCGACGCAAGTCTCGTCCGCATGTGATTTCATCTATAAACAAAACATTTGATCCATTTAATATAGGCAGCTGTAGTTGTGATAGAGATATTGAAGATGAGTATCACTTTATTTTAATTTGTCCGTGTTACTCATATTTGAGGAAAGTACTTATTAAAAAGTACTACTACACGAGACCAAGTATGTATAAATTGTGTTCTTTAATGAACAGTAATAATAGAAAGGTTTTATTAAACTTGGCTCGATTGATTAAGAATGCTTTAAACTATAGGAACTCAATATTGAACGCTTTGTCTTCTTAATTACACAAAACAACTAACTAGAATGTTCATCCTCTATATTAAATTAGATTACAGTAGCTATACGATAGCTTTATTGATCACTTGTTTATTTATATGTAAATATATGTATATATTATGACTATGTACTTATGTATACGTCATGAATAAACGTATGTTCTGTTCTGTTCTGTTCTGTGAGGTAAAAAGCTAACAACACCCTCCGCTTCATCAAAAGGAATGTCAAAACAAATAACAAACAGGTCAAAGAAAACGCATATATCACTTATGTCCGCCCACAGGTTGAATACTGCTCTACAGTATGGAATCCCTTGCAGAAACACCTCACCTACAAAATAAAAATGGTCCAAAGATCTGCAGCCATATATATATATTCAATGATTACAACTACACTAGTAGTGTATCAGAAATTGGAAAACTTTAGAACATAGACGAAACCAAGCCTCACTAATCATGTTTTTTGAAAATAAGAAATGAACTAGTTGCTGTAGATCACCATCACCTTTCACCCACAAGAATCCTTAACCATCTAATCCCACAGTCAAAAACCCAATACCATGCCATCTCATTTCCCCCAAGAACAATCAGGCTATGGAACAGTCTACCGACATAGGAACAGTCGAGTCACAGTCTGCCGACCTTTGTTAGCAGACTGGACCCGAACTCTCTCTCACCATTGTACTGTCTGCTTTTAACTATAGCTTTGTAGATCCTTTTATCTTTTTAGCTTGCACATAGCATTTTAACTGTTCTAGACTGCGACTGCCAATCATAATCATTACTGATTGTTCGGCAGTATGAAGTTGAAGTTGAAAGGTATTAATGATCTTTATCGCAAGTCTCGACTCAAATCTCGCCAGTATGGGATTTCAGCTATAAATAGAAACATAATATAGTGAGTGTTGTAAGATGTAGATACTAGTATATGACATAGGAATATAACACAGGTCTGCAGACGGATCTGTAGTCCAGTGGTAACACGCTGGACTGGTAATCCAGGGAATCCAGTGTCTTGCTTTGTTACCGACGGATCTGTAGTCCAGTGGTAGCACGCTGGACTGGTAATCCAGGGATCGCAGGGTCTTGCTTTGTTACCGACGGATCTGTAGTCCAGTGGTAGCACGCTGGACTGGTAATCCAGGGATCGCAGGGTCTTGCTTTGTTACAGACGGATCTGTAGTCCAGTGGTAACACGCTGGACTGGTAATCCAGGGATCGCAGGGTCTTGCTTTGCTACAGACGGATCTGTAGTCCAGTGGTAACACGCTGGGCTGGTAATCCAGGGATCGCAGCGTCTTGCTTTGTTACAGACGGATCTGTAGTCCAGTGGTAACACGCTGGACTGGTAATCCAGGGATCGCAGGGTATTGCTTTGTTACAGACGGATCTGGTAATCCAGGGATCGCAGGCTCGACCTCCCGTCTGACCCTAATTCAAAATTAACAGTCTTTCAGTTGGGACTTTAAAACCGAGGTCTCGTGTCTGTGCTGTACACCGTGCACGTAAAAGAACCAGAGGAGACTCTGGAATTGGTCGCTCATATGGGCAACCGGTAGCGACAATAAATAAACGTAAAACACACACGCAATCGTTGTAAAATAAATAAAGTTACAACTTTGATAATTATAAGATGAGAAAACGGATAAAAATAAATAGCATGTGTGCAAAGGGAAACAACGATAAAAACAGAGGAAACCAATTAAGACGACTAATCTAGTTATATGAGTATTCAGGGGCAGTAACTCACTAATGCTTCCCATTGAGTACTGGGTTGGAGGTTATGAAACATTGTTCAGATCTCAAACTCGAGTTCAGGTGATTACATTGGTTGATTCTGAGATTTACTCTGAGCTAAGCGAATCAGAAGCTTGAGATGTTTGAGTTCGAGGTTGGGTAAAGGATTTAAGACCCCTGGCTTCTACCAGAAATATGTGTGGTCCACCACAACAGACTTGAATGTTCCGGAATGGGCCCTGTACAAATATCAAAGTGGACAAAAAAGGAATTATTGGCAGCGAAAGGTTCTGAGATGGATGATTTCTAAATGGTTCACATGGCGGATTCCAATCTGAATGCTGTCGTTATTGACACAACACCCGATCTTTTCTCTATACTAATCTCTTCTTCTTCTCGTGCTCCGATTTGATAGTTCGTGTTCTTGAACTTTCTTCAAATATCCCTTTACATATTAACCATTTTCTTTTTTACATCCAAAACTATTGCCTCACTAATACAATAAGTTCTGAAATTCTTTACAATATACCTAGAATAGAGTTCACGGATTTTCATTGTTATATAATTATAGTATTTTCCTGCCTATTGCATATCAATCAATTGATAGGGAGAAGAACTATATAAGTTTTCTTTCGTTCTAATCCCTTTAAGTTAAATTATATGTAAAATGTTCATTTCTTGATTACATGTATAAATACTGAAATAAATAATGCTTAAACTAAACACTTTCAGTCTACTGCTGTTAAATTATATGTAAAATGTTCATTTCTTGATTACATGTACACATACTGAAATAAATAACGTTTAAACTAAACACTTTCAGTCTACTGCTGTTAAATTATATGTAAACTGTTCATTTCTTGATTACATGTACAAATACTGAAATAAATAATGTTTAAACTGACATCCCATGTATACCCAGAAATCCTCCTCCCCCCCCCCCACAAGAAAGTCATTTTAGGGTAGTGCCCTCACAATTAACCCATTTGATTCTGGATAGCGTTCAAACGGTATTTGCAAAGAATATAGAGCCAGATCAGCTGACACAGAACGTTCCATCTGACCAGGCTCTATGCTGTTTGCTATGCAGATGATATTGCTAAGACACTTGGTTATGTAGCAAACAACATAGATCATGATCAGCACGCCGCGTGACCTGGATCTATGCTGTTTTCCAATGATTTTAAATGTATCCAGAATGAAATGGGTTAACAAGATGTTAGTTTATACAAATTTAGTTTAGCTCGATTGCGAAACAAGTTCTTACAACTTATATTAATCACTCTCGAGACCTCATTCCTGATGGAATACATCGCCACGAGGGAGAGAGAGAAGAGGCAACGTGGAATTTAAATGCCTTGCCTAAGGGCACAATCGTAACGGCTCAAGCGGGGCTGGAACTCCGGACAGTTCGCACACGAAGCGAACAAGACGTTGATGATGACGAAAGGAATGGTGAGTAACAATATTTCCATAATGTGTAATAATTTGGGATCCCACTGGCAGATAACTCTATAAATCAATTGAACGTGTAATGGATAATAGTTTGTAACTAGTATCAACCCAACTATTTATGGGAAATTTGAGACTAATATGAAAGACAGACGCTGTGAAAATGTGGTTTTATCTGTTACAGTATAGATAATATAATAAGCGAAATCGCTGGATTTCCTATTACCTCCCTTGGCAGATGAACTCCGATTCATCCCGAAACGTATTTCGGTCCTTTTTAGTCGGAATCCTTTGTGTTTACGGTTGTTCGCTAACCAGATATTGCTTCCTCTGGATGATGACGTAGTGATTTAACTAATTGATCTAGTGTGGTGTATTCATTGATATTGGGGCGTATTTTTGTATATTGCAATATCCTCCCAAATATGATGACTAATATACTTATGGCGTTAACCCTGGCTACCCGGGGCGACGGTAAATAAACGTATCCGCACAATACGGACTTACCTCTTTTAACGATAACATACAAAATACCACAAATGTCAGAAGAAAGCGGATTTTCTTTTTGGATTTAAGTTTATTTAACTTCGCTACCGGTTGTCCATTTTAGCGACGGACAGTTTACATAACACCTTTCCTGGACAGGCTCCAGCGGTTAACCAATATTCGCACTAACCTCCGTAAGAAACTGCCAACTTTTTCATATAAAGAGACACGGTCTGAACGCGGCTCGAACCCGTGACCATCAGTGATGATGTTTAATCATATTGTATTTGCTATTTTACATATAGTACCGTCTCCGTGGCCAAGTGGTTAAGGCGTCCGCCTACGGAGCGGGAGGTCGAAGGTTCGAATCTCGTCAGGGGTTCGTTCTGATATGGCCGGTTGGTGAGCCGCCAGCTAGTTAAATAATGGTTACCGATTGCCTACCAGTCTGGCGCCTGGCATACAAGCATAGGATTCGGGAAGTACTGATGTTCATAAAAAGAGGTGTCTCATAAGTCAGAAATGACTGGCCCTTTAAATAGGGGTGACACTATAATAAACAAACACTTTACTCTACTTTATAGACATTATATATGATAAAATGCAAAATGTGTTGGGCAACAAGTTCTAGCAACATTAGTAAACTGCCCTACCCAAATCAGTGATGATAGGTTAAATCAACAACATTCACCATTCGACCATTCACAGACGGATCTGTAGCCCAGTGGTAGCACGCTGGACTGGTAATCCAGGGATCGCAAGTTCGATCACCCGTCTGACCCTAATAAAATTAACAGTCTTTCAGATGGGACGTTAAACCGAGGTCTCGTGTCGGTGCTTTACACGTACGTAAATGAACCAGAGGAGACTCTGGAATGGGTATCTCTTTGTATCATTGCACTATTCTCCAAAATCTAAAATGATTAATCTCTTCAGGAGGCGTCGCTCATATGGACAACCGGTAGCGATGAAAAATAAAAGTAAAAAACACACTCGACCATGGAGGCGGACCTATTTGCTGCTTCAAACAAGTTAATTATAAAATGCTATAACTTTCGTATTTACTGTTCTTTGAAAACCCTTTAAAGCAGCATTACATCGTAATAAAGGATGTTTTGGGTAAAATATAAATACTAATGTGTGTGTGTTTACAAAAATCGAAATAGTCGCTCAGAAATGATATAATTCCAATAAATTTAAACCGTCGTATACGCGAATTTGTTTATCAACACACGAATTATAAATACGCACAGCGCGCATGCGTGAAACAACAGAGGATGTAGAAAACAACGTATATATTTTGAACATGAAATACTATCTATCTATCTATCTTCCTCTAATGTCGAACCCCTCGCGGGGATGTAGAAATGTCCCTAAAGGACTTAGCTAACAGAGGTATGAATCAACATATCAAGTAATTGAATTAAAAAAGACAACGTGGGACAAATGGGGAATTGCATTCCGAATGTAAAAAGTACGGACGATGCGTTCCGGTTGTAAACAAGTGCGTGACCGATCGACTCGTAAAGTCCTACTTTCGGTTTCGAGTTTGTTTTATCGCCAGAAAAACACTGTTTACCAAATGAACATAAGCATACAAAGTATAATGTTAGAATGTATATGCTACCCATACGTAAAAATTGAATTTTTCAAATATCTTTTATTTCATACGACGTAATGCTGCTTTAAGTATGCTGTCTGATTAGTGCAGTGGTTAGCGCGCTCGCTTCTCACCAATGCAACCCGGGTTCTATCCTCGGACCGGGAAATATGTGAGATGGTACGGTGGTCGCCAGATCGAACAGGTGGGTTTTTCTCCGAGTACTCCGGTTTCCTCCCACATGAATGACCACATTTACGCTTTCATCCGCGCCAACGAGAGTGCTTAATATATGTTTTTAAAACTTGTTGCGCAATCATTGTAAAATAAATAAAGTTTAAACTAAATTAAACAGAAAGTGGCTGCTTAGAACAGGGGCCGGGCCGGAGGAGGGGCCGGAGGTTATAAAACCTTTCTCAGATCTCAAACTCGAGCTCAAGAAATTTGATTGGTTATCTGCTCATGGCTCAACCAATCAGAAGCTCGGTCTCTTTAAGGAGGATATGCCTTTTTAAATAGTTAACTCGATTGTGAAACAAGTTCTTATATACTAATGGAATCCACTGGGGAGACAGTACAGGCAGTAGCAGAAGTAACTTCGTGACTTGTTTTTTTTATATTTAAGTTTATTTAAAGCGACACTACAACAGTGAAAATCCACATTTCTACAGAATGTATTTTCCTATTATATGGTATAATATTTTCCCAACTATTTGCCTCAAATACTGAGTATTGCAACGTATACGCGGTTTGTTGACATAACAAACTAATGTAAATCGGTGGAAGTCGTGATAGCGCAGTAGTGCGAAATGTCCGGAGTTCGAGTCCCGCTGGAGCCGTTACGATTGTGCCCTTAATCAAGGCATTTAAATTCCACGTTGCCTCTTCTCTCTCCCTCGTGGCGATGGAGTCCACCAGGAATGAGGTCTCGAGAGTGATTGTAAGAAATTGTTTCGCAATCGAGCTAAAATAAATTTGTATAAATAAACTAAATCGGGTCGATATCCATGTGTAATGCAACTAGTGTATCCTGAATAACACGATTCATGGTATAGATTTAACGTTATATCTCATATGTGTGCCTGTGCATATTTATTTGTAGACTAATCTTAGTTAAATTATCTCTAAACGACATTATCTCGCGTTTCGTATTGACTCCGATGACAAACAAACGGCAATCCAGGGGCGTATATAGATGACCGTTATATGAAATCCTACTTTCAATTTTTAAAGTTTATAGACAAAAAACACTGTTAATTGATTCAATGTTAGTGTTCAAATGTATTCGGAAGAATTTGTAGTAGGGATGTATTTATACGTGAAAAAATGCATTGTATTTGCTATTTGCGATGTGGTACCGCTTTAACGACATGTTGAACTGTGGCGTCCGTGGTCCAGTGGTAGAGCGTCGGATTTGGAATCGAACGGTCCCTGGTTCGATAGGCCACGTACGTAGTTAAATGCGACGTTATTTCGGAAGAATGTGTACTAACAATGCTATGTATACGTACAATGGCATGTTTGGCTTTTTGTGATGTAATGTCGCTTTAATATAACCACATTTATAAATCCGAAAGTCTATTGAAAGTTGTGTTATACGACCGACTACATAGCCTGGCCGAGACAGTGTTCCTCGAAGCGGCAATACGCCATTGATCGAAGCACGTATTCACAAATGCGCACGTATTCACAAATGCTAAAAACGTTTTTTTCTGAATGACTGTAACATCTACCCCACGTCTCGCTTTGTCTCGCATAGCCTCGTGTGTAGCGAGACGTGACTATCTCGCTCCAAAAATACGTCGCTAATCAATTACTGCAAATCAGCGTGCATTTTCTTAATTGAAGATGTTTTGATTCATTCACAATAGCACGAATCTTCCGTT
Organism: Archivesica marissinica; assembly: GCA_014843695.1. Lineage (NCBI taxonomy): Eukaryota > Metazoa > Mollusca > Bivalvia > Venerida > Vesicomyidae > Archivesica > Archivesica marissinica. The sequence continues at coordinate 42,329,041 of CM026388.1, forward strand.
CACAATATGTGTCGAATTGTTAGTAGGCGAAAACTATACAATCACACAAAATCAACAAAAAAAACCATTGACATCTTCCGATAACGCTCGGTTTTCTATTTTCATTACTTTCAATGTTAGGAGAGATGTTATTTTTAAAGAATTTTCCAATATAGAATTAATAGTCATAATTTGAACAATGAATTAATGCTTAAAGACATGTTCCTGTTAAAGAAGCGATATGACGCTAATGAAAGTGTCCCTTTTTTGTCAGACACTTTAAATAAATGCTTGGAAAGTGATTGACGCACACTAATTTCATTGTCATTTTCCCCCAGCCCCAACCGTAGTGCAATAGGAAGGCCGTCTACTTAGTTGTTGTTTTTTAAACTTTGTTGATTTTACAACAATTGCGAAGCAAGTTCTAACAACTAATATTAATCACTCTCGTTGGCGCGGATGAAAGCGTAAATGTGGTCATCCGTGTGGGAGGAAACCGGAGTACCCGGAGAAAACCCACCTGTCCGATCTTGAGACCACCGTACCATCTCACATATTTCCCGGTCCGAGGATCGAACCCGGGTTGCATTGGTGAGAAGCGAGTACGCTAACCACCGCGCTAATCGGACAGCTATTAAACTAACGCTAAGAAGCTTGTTTCTCAATCGAGTTAAAAGTGTGGGACTCCGGGGAATCGAACCTACTATTCCTGGGTTAGGAGTCAGCGCGGTACACTGACCCCCCAGCACTTTGGCTTTATTGAACTTTCTATTTAAAGATAGAAGCCTGTACTTGGGAGTGCTATAAGATATATGCATTTGTAAGAGACCATCTTTAGCACAAATGAAAACAAATTAATTAAATGGTGGTTATATCTCGTTGTTTTATGGTCTCGTATAGTCTCGTTTCTGCGAGAGTCTAGGTCGAGATCAACCTCTCGTGACTATCAGCAAGCCATAAATTGCAGAATCAATCAATTGCTGCAGTCGGTGATCAATGGGTTATTTGATTTCCAGTAGGCTAAGGCATCATACCTTTACCATAAACATAGAGAACAATATATAAATATTGCATTCCTGAGTGGGAAATATGGAAAATATCACCCAGAGAGCATGCATATTAACCCATTTCATTCTGGACACATTTAAACGCTTTTGCAAACAACATAGATCCAGATCAGCCGCAGCGTGACGCTGCGTGCTGATCAGGATCTATGTTGTTTGCTACATAGCCAAGTGTCTTAGCAAGATAATCTGAAAAGCAAACAGCATACAGCCTGATCAGATGGCACATTCCGTGGCGGTCGATCTGGCTCTATATTCTTTGCAAATACTGTTTGAACGGTATCCAGAATGAAATGGGTTAACAGACGCGTCAGCAGATGTAGTATGTATTGTATTATATCGATCTCAGGTACCAGTATACATGTGGGCTGTCTGATTAGCGCAGTGGTTGGCGCGCTCGCTTCTTACCAATCTTCGGACCAGGAAGAATGTGAGATGGTATGATGGTCGCCAGATCGGACAGGTGGGTTTTCTCAGGGTACTCTGGTTTCCTCCCATACCGAATGACCACATATACGCTTTCATCCTCGCCAACGAGAGTGATTAATATAAGTTGTTAAAACTTGCTTCACAATCGTTGTAAAATAAATAAAGTTTTAAAAATAAGTAAACTGGTTACAGTACACATTCAAGATGTCACGTGTGCGTGCGTGTTCCCCCGTCTGACCCTAATCATATTAACAGTATTTCAGATGGGACGCTAAACCGAGGTCTCGTGTCGGTGCTTTACATCGTGCACGTAAAAGAACCAGAGGAGACTCTGGAATGGGTCTCTATCTGTATCATTGTACTATCCTCCAAACATCTCAAATGACTAATCTCTTCAGGAGGCGTCGCTCATATGGGCAACCGATAGCGACGATAAATAAACGTAAAACACACTCAGTGAAGTATCGAATTGTAGTTCACGGAATGATCATTGAAGTCGTTATTATAACGAGTAAAAATAGCCACGAATGATAATAATAGCTTTCTATGTTCATGAGTGAAAACTAATTCGAACAAACATCTATTTAAGAAGCATTGGAAACGTCATATTGAAATAAATTTGAAAATCGCATAATTGGAAAATCTTTTAAATATTTAAATATTGTTCAAAATGGCTGCCATTTTCTGACAATCATGAAATTATAAAGTAAGTTTAATATATTTTCAATGAATTTGTTTTATATGTTAGTTATTAATTTTGACAGCAAACAGAAACTAACTTGAAAATGATACCGGAACTATTTCTTATTACGGATGTTCACGCTAACATAAGTGGTTGTGCGGTTGTGCATTGTAGTGAGTGCGTATGTTCATGAGTGAAATATATTTCGATCATTCACATAAAACAAACATAGTTCTTTCCAGTTTAGTCACTTTATATGAAAAGTTTGGCAGTTTCTTACGGAGGTTGGTGCACGCTGGAGCCTGCCCAGGAAAGATGCTGTTAGGTAAACTGACCGTCGTTCAAATGGGCAACCGGTAGCGACGTTAAATAAAATTAAATTTAAAAAAGAAGCTTGCTTTAGTTATAGTGGTTTTAAAAATATTGTGTCAGTTGTTTGCGTGCAGTTGTTTGCGTGCAGTTGTTTGCGTGCAGTTGTTTGATGATCAGGGACTATTTACTACAGTGTACGGATTCATCGTACTGTAATTAGGCTCAAACTTATACTAAACTATACTAAAAATGTATGGTTTTGAAAATTTGTGATTAACGAGGGTGGTGGTGATGTCATACCATCTTTTATAAAAACGAGTTTTGACATTTTGCCATAAAGCTCGCCAAAAGACTCGCTTAATAGCAACATTCCATGATTGGCTCGCTTAATAGCAACATTCCATGATTGGCTCGCTTAATAGCAACATTCCATTAATGGCTCGCTTAATAGCAACATTCCATTATTGGCTCGCTTAATAGCAACATTCCATTAAGACCTATATAAGCTATAATAACTTTCGGTTCTAATCCTTTTTCATTCATGTATCTAACTTTGTGTACAATTGTATATTTGTATATGTTGTATTGTTTGAAATAAACTATGGTTACACAAAATTGGCTCGCTTAATAGCAACATTCCAAAACTCGTTTCATAAAATATGGTATGAAATCCCCACTCATGTAAGACCCTATATTTACGTGTTTATTGCTGTACTTTATGGATCGGTCAATCTATCTTGACCCAGGTCAATAACTCAGAATCCCATGCAAACATGTGACATTCGTTCGCGTATATGAGAACGGGATAAGTATTCGCATAATATATATATAATGATGACAACCCCATGGCGTTCCTGTTCATAATATATTGCCATATATCTCCCAAAAATACACGTGCACATAGAGAGCGCTGTCTGTACCACTCATTTTATACTATATATAGACCTACATACTGTAGTTTTCGCGAGACAGAAATGTTGCAATGGCGAAATACACTACTAGTTTATACAAATTTATTTTAGCTCGATTGCGAAACAAGTTCTTTCAACTTATATTGATCACTCTCGAGACCTCATTCCTGATGGAATCCATCGCCACGAGGGAGAGAGAAGAGGCAATGTGGAATTTAAATGCCTTGCCTAAGGATACAATCGTAACGGCTCCAGCGGGGCTCGAACTCCGGACCTTTCGCACCTGAAGCGAACGCGCATCCACTGCGCTATCACGACTTCCAAATACACTACTATAATACATATCCAGTGGTGGGTCTAGGGTGGTATGTGGCTTACAAATCCAGTGACGGGCATAGGGTGGTATGTGGCTTACAAATCCAGTGACGGGTCTAGGATGGTATGTGGCTTACATATCCAGTGGCGGATCTAGGGTGGTATGTGGCATACAAATCCAGTGGCGGGTCTAGGGTGGTATGTGGCTTACATATCCAGTGGCGGTTCTAGGGTGGTATGTGGCTTACACATCCAGTGACGGTCTAGGGTGGTATGTGGCTTACAAATACAGTGGCGGGGCTAGGGTGGTATGTGGCTTACAAATCCAGTGACGGGTCTAGGATGGTATGTGGCTTACATATCCAGTGGCGGATCTAGGGTCGTATGTGGCATACAAATCCAGTGGCGGGTCTAGGGTGGTATGTGGCTTACATATCCAGTGACGGGTCTAGGGTGGTATGTGGCTTACAAATCCAGTGATGGGTCTAGGGTGGTATGTGGCTTACAAATCCAGTGACGGGTCTAGGGTGGTATGTGGCTTACAAATCCAGTGGCGGATCTAGGATGGTATGTGGTTTACAAATCCAGTGGCGAGTCTAGGGTGGTATGTGGCTTACATATCCAGTGGCGGATCTAGGGTGGTATGTGGTTTACAAATCCAGTGGCGAGTCTAGGGTGGTATGTGGCTTACATATCCAGTGACGGGTCTATGGTGGTATGTGGCTTACAAATCCAGCGGCGGGTCTAGGGTGGTATGTGGCTTACAAATCCAGTGGCGAGTCTAGGGTGGTATGTGGCTTACAAATCCAGTGACGGTTCTAGGTGGTATGTGGCTTACACATCCAGTGGCGGGCCTAGGGTGGTATGCGGCTTACACATCCAGTGGCGGCTCTAAGGTGGTATGTGGCTTACAAATCCAGTGGCGGGTCTATGGGCTTTATGTGACTTACCCCCGTTTCTGATGTCAATTTATTTGTATCTGAGCGTAAAATACATACAGCGAACCGCGCTCACAAATTGATGACATATGACTAGTTAGTTGGAGACTGGTGGCGATATTGCCCAGCAGTCGCCCATCTTTATTGCCGCAATTAAAAATATTAGCAGCTACAGAAAACTAATACGGGGAAAGCCTGGGCTAGCCGAATTGCTGTCCGATTAGCGCAGTGGTTAGCGCAGGTAGGTTTTCGCCGGGTACTCCGGTTTCCTCCCACAAGAATGACCACATTTACGCTTTCATCCACGCCAACGAGAGTGATTAATATAAGTTGTTAGAACTTGCTTCGCAATCGTTGTAAAGTAAATAAAGTTTACAGTCGGAGTACCCGGAGAAAACCCACCTGTCCGATTTGGCGACCACCGTACCATCTCACATACTTCCCGGTCCGAGGATCGAACCCGGCTTGCATTGGTGAGAAGCGAGTGCGCTAACCACTGCGCTAATCGGATAGTCTATAACTATATAGATAAGATAAGAACTTTTTTATTATAGTGACATGTGCGTACATATATAAAATACTACAATAAATATATAATATTACTATAGCACCCGGCCCAGTGGACCTATAAGTCACATTAAGCTTTAAATTATAATTATTAACAACCATTAACGGTATACAATATACCATTAGCTATGACAAATGATATCAATTCACAAGTTATATATATAATTAAGAAATAATATTTGTCTTTCAGTAATTCTTTAGCGACTAAAATTTGGTTTGGGGTCCTGAGGCGAACGAATCAACCACGCCGGCCGTATGTCTAGTTCATTTTCTTCCCGAAAATTATTTGTGACAGCATTGCGCTTGGTGCATTTTAAAGGTGTTTTGTTTGTCCCAATCACCTCCTCCCCCGAGCTCAACAATCTTCAACACTCAAACAAAATCAGACAAATTAAGATAATAGGCGATATATTGTGTCAGACCTGTGCAATAATATGGAATTATTGTATTCAGACGTGGCGTTATATCGCATCAGATCAGGGATATATAATGTGTCCGCCTCGGAAGGATGTTGTGTGCTTTGCTTAATGGATCAAATAGTTTCAACCGGAACTTTTTTTCCAGGAGGCCACAGCTGTCTTGTCGATCTTCCAACTCCCAGGGTACTCATAAAGTCACATGACCAATCAGAATCAATCTGTGCATAATGTCGCAAATTACCACGCTTAATTGTCGTAAACTACCGGAAATAGACCACTTGTTGTTAACACGTGTCGCAAAAATAATTAAATACATACCATAAGAGGTTTCTGGTTGGAAATCGAAATCGAGTAGATGATATTCAATACGGATTTTTATTGAGCGACCGAGTGTAAAATTTAATTAACAATGATTACACGATACACGGTGTTGATTAGACTGTCGCGTGTATCGCTGTTCAACACTTGACCATGCGGATAATCTAAGAAATCTCTTGTTTTCATATAATGTATGTCTATTTGCGACAATCCTCAAGTTCGTTTCAATTTTCCGTGAGGTAAGGTGACATTATGTTATGCAATATATACACACACAAAAAGAACGTGCGTGCTTGCCTTAGAGGTAAAATGCATATCTTCTTTTGTATAATATCTCTGTCCTTGTTTCTTCTTATTTAAGAAATAATAAGTATCAATCGTGGTATATCGCAGAATAACCCGAGTTTGAAGTTCGTATGCGTAGACATATATCACGAAGGCCGAAGGGATATTTATTATTTCGATTCTAACACGACTTACTTCTAATAATTTTAGACGAAAATCAAAGGAGTATTTTATTCAAACGCCGTGCTACTCCGCTGCATTTGGCTTTCGAAATGTCCTCCCGCGTAAGGGATGATGACGTTATTTTTTATGGAAAATATCAATCTATATAAATGAATAAAAGTTGTAACTGATCAATAATTTTATTTATTTTGTCAAATAAAACTGTACAGAATAGTAACTGAAATGTTACTTAACAGAAAAACAAGACGGACAAGAGATTATCTGATTCTAAAAATAGCTCACTTCCGCGAATTCCCGCGGTAGTATTTACAAACATCACGTGACTTTCATTCATACAACTTTACACGCATTGTATAACTGGAATAGCCAAAACATGGTGCGCGCGCAGCATAGTTCAAGCTAAGGTAGGTATATCGCAGAATAACCCGAGGTAGATTTTACTCTACAAGTGTGTATGTTATTAGCTGGGTCGTGTTAGAATTAAAAATATATAGCACTGTTCATGTCATTCACATCCACTCTGGCTGGTTATGTACATCACCAACAGTACTATCTTTCTTTGTTATACCTATTTAAATGTATTATATAGGTTTTGTTTATCTCTTTTCATCTTTTTTATTAAATTAATTATTGTGTAAATTATGTATAAAAAGTAAAGTGTTTGTTTAGTGTCCTATTTAAAGGGCCAGCCATTTCTGACTTATGAGACACCTCTTTTTATGAACATCAGTACTTCCCGAATCATATGCTTGTATGTCAGGCGCGTAGGCAATCGGTAACCATTATTTAACTAGCTGGCTGCTCACCAACTGGCCATATCAGAACGAAACCCTGACGAGATTCGAACCTTCGACCTCCCGCTCCGTAGGCGGACGCCTTAACCACTGGGCCACGGAGACGGTGTATATGTATAGTGTGTATATTATGACTAATATATATGTTTAAACCAAAATGTATATCCTTTTAAGAAAACAATATAGGCAAATTTGGTATCAAAATGTGCGAAATATTGGGTACATAGTGCAATGTGTGAAGGATTATTTTCTTCACTCATGATAGTAAAATCCATAATTCTAAAATTTGTAACGAAAAGTATGTATGAAAGTGCACATTGTTTATGGTGTCAGTATAACAGACGGATATGTAGTCCAATGGTAACACGCTCGACGTGTAAAATAGCGATCGCAGGTTCGATCCCCCGTCTGACCCTAATCAAATTAACAGTCTTTCAGATGGGACATTAAACCGATGTCTCGTGTCGGTGATTTACACCGTGCGTGTAAAGGAACCAGATGATGCTCTGGAATGGGTCTCTGTCTGTATCATTGCACTATCCTCCAACAATCTAAAATGATTAATCTCTTCAGGAGGCGTCGCTCATATGGGCAACCGGTAGCGACGATAAAAAAACACACATGTTTGTCCCAAATCTGTTTACTTGTTTTGGGGGTTTAAAGTCGCACCGACAGCTTGTGACTCTCTCTAGTCTCCGGCAGCACCGGATACACCTCCGAACACGCACCATTGCACGCGAGGACGGGCATACGGGTAGAACCATCGACTGTCCACACCCCAGCTGAATAGCTTCCTCGCGAAATAGGTCGACGCCCCCAGTGTGATTTGAACCTATTACGGTGAGATGCAAGTGATTTGAATGCATTGACAGCGACCACTCTGCCACGGAGAATCTAAGAACTTGTTTATACAAATTTATTTAGCTCGATTGCGAAACAAGTTCTTACAATCACTCTCGAGACCTCATTCCTGATGGAATGCATCGCCACGAGGGAGGGAGTAGAGGCAACGTGGAATTTAAATGCATTGCCTGAGGAGCCAATCGTAACGGCTCCAGCGGGTCTCGAACTCCGGACCGTTCGCACCTAGAGCGAACGCACATCCACTGCGCTATCACAACTTCCACAACCTAAGAACTAATCGTATCTAAGTTTGTCTTTAGTGGGCATGTTGTAATACCCGTCCCAGTATCATTGTCTAATTGCTAATTAGAACACGTAACAACCAGACAAAAACAGTTTGCCTAAAACCCTTTTATACTTAGAAAAGGTTTCTTGGAAATATAACTAATTTGTTTCTAGAGTATTCAGTTATAAATTACATTATCTGTGACATGTTTAGCTAGTTGTAAGTTAAGTTTAACGTAAAACTTCGTAGCCGATGGGTCGTGCAGCTCTGGTAAAACAGTAACGTGCTTAAAATGTTATCCCGAAATTACATAAAAGTGGGTACAGAAACAATGGAGTCAAGTCGACGCATTTTATTGGCAAAAACAAGTTATGTTTATCGCCACAAAACATGCACGAATATGTGTTTTGCGTTTATCTATCGTCGCTACCGGTTGTCATATGAGCGAAGAGTATGTGTTTTGCGTTTATCTATCGTCGCTACTGGTTGCCATATGAGCGAAGAATATGTGTTTTGCGTTTATCTATCGTCGCTACTGGTTGCCATATGAGCGAAGAATATGTATTTTGCGTTTATTTGTCGTCGCTACCGGTTGCCATATGAGCAAAAAATATGTGTTTTGCGTTTATCTATCGTCGCTACTGGTTGCCATATGAGCGAAGAATATGTGTTTTGCGTTTATCAATCGTCGCTACTGGTTGCCATATGAGCGAAGAATATGTATTTTGCGTTTATTTGTCGTCGCTACTGGTTGCCATATGAGCAAAAAATATGTGTTTTGCGTTTATCTATCGTCGCTACTGGTTGCCATATGAGCGAAGAATATGTGTTTTGCATTTATCAATCGTCGCTACTGGTTGCCATATGAGCGAAGAATATGTATTTTGCGTTTATTTGTCGTCGCTACCGGTTGCCATATGAGCGAAAAATATGTGTTTTGCGTTTATCTATCGTCGCTACCGGTTGCCATATGAGCGAAGAATATGTGTTTTGCGTTTATCTATCGTCGCTACCGGTTGCCATATGAGCGAAGAATATGTGTTTTGCGTTTATCTATCGTCGCTACCGGTTGCCATATGAGCGAAGAATATGTATTTTGCGTTTATCTATCGTCGCTACCGGTTGCCATATGAGCGAAGAATATGTATTTTGCGTTTAACTATCGTCGCTACCGGTTGCCATATGAGCGATCCCTAGATTCGAAGTACAGCGTGTCAACGACTGTCAAAATTGCTCTGAATGCATGTGTCCAGTTTTTATGCCAGCAATTTTAATAAAACTTCGTATGCTAAAAGTGACGTATGCATAATGGGGTTATTTCATTGGTCAGCATTATTATTTATTACGGAGAAACAGAGATACGAAGAGAGACAGACGGATCTGTAGCCCAGTGGTAACACACTGGACTGGTAATCCAGGGATCGCAGGTTCGATCCCCCGTCTGACCCTAATACAATTAACAGTCTTTCAGATGGGACTTTAAACCGAGGTCTCGTGTCGGTGCTTTACACCGTGCACGTAAAAGAACCAGAGGAGACTCTGGAATGGGTCTCTGTCTGTATCAACTATCCTCCAAAATCTAAAATGACTAATCTCTTCAGGAGGCGTCGCTCATATGGACAGCCGGTAGCGACGATAAATAAACGTAAAACACGAATTTCACCACGTTTCTGTTCAGCAGATAATGTTTCGTTTTGTTTATTGCATGATATTGTTCATGTAGTTCTGGGGTTTTGCTAAGAATAATTATTGATCTGCAGTTAATGCAAAGAACTGGTATTGGTTCATTAATGAAAGTTGGTTTTATTAAATATAAATGGAAAATAAACAGTGAATTTTAGATGCTCAAATGCCCAAAATAGGTAGTTTAATTGGGAACGAATGGACATTCCCTTTTTAAAATGGACAGTGTTAATTGGTCTGCAGTTAATGCTACGAGCTGATACAGTATTGGTTTATTAATGAAATTTGTTTTGGGATTTTGAGCATCTGGGACCAGAATTAGCTTTAGGCGGATTCTTAAAGGACGTTTGACCGTGGAATTTATTAGGGATTTATTAGGGTCTGTTGCCAATTGGGTATCTTCTTTAAATGAATGACCACATAAAAGTATACGCTTTCATCCGCGCCAACGAGAGTGATTAATATAAGTTGTTAGAACTTGCTTCGCAATCGTTGTAAAATAACAAATAAATAAACTTTAAACTTCTTTAAATGAAATGTTTGCAAGTTAGCTAGTCGTATTTTATGTAAATTTATTTGAGCTCGATTGCGAAACAAGTTCGTACAACTTATATTAATCACTCTCGAGACCTCATTCCTGATGGAATCCATCGTCACAAGGGAGAGAGAAGAGGCAACGTGGAATTTAAATGCCTTGCCTAAGGGCACAATCGTAACGGCTCCAGCGGTACTCGAACTGCAGGCCTTTCGCACCTGAAGCGAACGCGCAACCACTGCGCTATCATAACTTCCACAATAGTAGAACCCCTACTAATGTAGGGCAGGCATTCTAAGGAATGAAAATGTATACCGTCTCAAGTCACGTAATACGCTTGGTAAGGGATATACCGACGAGAAGCAATTTATTTATGATGACCAGGAATATGACATACAACAATTTAAACTTTATTTGTTTTACAACGATTAAATAAATAGAATGTTTTAAAAAAAAACAACGATTGCGAAACAAGCTTTTAACAACTTATATTAATTACTCTCGTCGGCGCGGATGAAAGCGTATATGTGGTCATTCGTGTGGGAGGTAACCGGTGTTGTACCCGCAGAAAACCCACCTGTCCGATCTGGCGACCACCGTACCATCTCACATACTTCACGGTCTGAGGATCGAACGCGGGTTGCATTGCCATTGGTGAGAAGCGAGCGCGCTAACCACTGCGCTAATCGCACCGTCATGACATACAATATACAATACTTAGACCATTAGACATTCATTGAAAGACCTCTTCGAATTACACACAGTACCGGAAGTGTCCTCTGGAGATGGAAACCAGAAAGTCGATCGGCAGATGTTGTACAGAATATTTGTTTTGCGGCCCTCTTTTGAAATGTTAATGGGGAATTAATATTTAGCCCATATGACACAATGGTATTCAATAGTTTTGATTATGTGGCCAAATATATGCTTTGAAAAACAATGTATGCCTGAGAGAACTATAATACACGGGACAATAGTTGCACGAACTGGTGACAACCAGTGGTTCACACGTTGGACTGCAAACTTTGATCGGAGGTTATAAAATGTTCTCAAGTTTCAAACTCAAGTGATATTCTGTGGAAGTCGTGATAGCGCAGTGGCAGCGCATTCGCTTCAGGTGCGAAATACTCGGAGTTCGAGCCCTGCTGGAGCCGTTACAATTGTGCCTTATACAAGGCATTTAAATTCCACGTTGCCTATTGGTCTCTCTCGCTCTCTCTCTCTCCCTCCCTCCCTCTCTCCCTCTCTCTCTCCTTCTCTCTCTCCATAAGGAATCCATTGTTGAGAGTGATTAATATAAGCCATAAGAACTTGTTTCGCAATCGAGGTAAACGTCTATAAATTATTGTAGATATAAATAATTACAGTGGTATTCTATTGTTTTTCTCTCGATTATTTATCGTCACTACCGGTTGTCATTACTAGCGACGCCTTCTGGAGAGATTAGTCACTTTAATTATTGAAGGATAGTGCAATGAGACCAATTCCAGAGTATCCTCTGGTTATTGTACGTGCACGGTGTAAAGCACCGACACGAGACATCGGTCTAAAGTCCCGTCTGAAAGACTGTTAATTGTATTAGCGTCAGACGGGGGATCGAACCTGCGAGACATGATGTGGTCATTTCAGATGTGACGTTAAACCGAGGTCTCGTGTCGGTGCTTTACACCGTGCATGTTAAAGAACCAGAGGAGACTCTGGAATGGGTCTCTGTCTGTATCATTGCACTATCCTCCAAAGTCTAAAATGACTAATTTCTTCCGGAGGTGTCGCTCATATGGGCAACCGATAACGACGATAAATAAACGTAAAACACACACTATCATATAATTGTATTCGTTACAAAACCCGTTTTACAGTAGATAATTTCAAACCACTGGAAGTCGTGATTGCACAGTGGATGCGCGTTCGCTTCAGGTGATACAGTTCCATAGTTCGAGCCCCACTGGAGTCGTTACGATTAGGTAAGGCATTTAAATTCCACGCTGCCTCTTCTCTCTCCCTCGTGGTGATGGATTCCATCAGGTTTCGCAATCGAGCCAAAATAAATGTGTCTAACTTAACCTTTTTAACGTTTTAATGAACATTATTGAAATATATATATATTATATATATGTAATAGTGTTTTAACTTGGAGCAAGAACCGAACGGAAAACAATAGCATCCAAATTAAGACAAGATTACATGCACAATCTACATCCGTTATGTCGAATTATGTCGGACCGAGCAAAATACTTCGACATAACCGAAGTTTGACTTAACGACATTCCATATGAACAGATCCAATTATATGTACAATGATAGTGTCTGAAACGGGACTTTGATCCGACTTCGAGATAACCGGATAATTCGACATAACCGACTTTGACATAACGGTTGCAGACTATATTCATATGTTCATAAAAACGTTAAAAAGGTTAATTTATATAAATTTATTTTGGCTCGACTGCGATGTTATTGTTTTTCGTTCGATTCTTTTCATAGCCCACATGGCACCGTAGCCAATTACAATAGTATTTAAATAATATGCGCGCATCGCTTTTAGCACAGGAGCTTGAAAGTGTATACATAAGCCACCAAAGGTCTCGTACCTCTATCCTAGGACACCCCTTCTATCTTTTTTTTAATAGAGGGGGATGTCCTAGGATAGAGGTACGAGACTTTTGGCATTTAAATTCCACGTTGCCTCTTCTCTCTCCCTCGTGGCGATGTATTCCATCAGGAATGAGGTCTCGACAGTGATTAATATAAGTTGAAATAACTTGTTTCGCAATCGAGCTAAAAATAAATTTACAACAATTGAAATAAGGAATTGGACAGAAAGCTATACAGCGTATGGTTGTCCTCTCCTTCCTAAATAATGTACACAAACATTCATGGCATGACTATTTACAAGTTCAATAATACTTTTTGGTATGTATATGAAGATGTAATGCTTACAAAGCTTGATTCGTGATATCTAACAGCACAGCATGTCTTATTCACATTGCAAGTACAAGTAAGTATAAAAATGGGATATTCTCACACAGTGCAATTCTCACCCAGGGATCGCAGGTTCGATCCCCCGTCTGACCCTAATCAAATTAACAGTCTTAACACGTTGGACTGGTGATTCAGGGATCGCAGGTTCATTGCCCCCGTCTGACCCTAATCAAATTAACAGTCTTTCAATTGGGACTTTAAACCGAGGTCTCATGTCAGTGATTTACACCGTGCAAGTAAAAGAACCAGATGAGACTCTGGAATGTGTCTCCAAAAATCTAAAAATGATTAATCTCTTCAGGAGGCATCGCTCATATGGACAACCGGTAGCGATGATATATAAACGTAAAACACACACGCCCTACTCACGGCATACAATCCGCCATTTCGCACATGCAAACGCGCTGCCACTGCGCTATCACGACTTCCACATTGGGTATGCAATACATTTTTGCTGATTAAACTGGGTGAGGGCCTCCAATATAAACAAAACACAGATTGAAAGTACAGTCAAACCTGTGTTAGTGGTCACCTCCATTAAGCAGCCAACCTGTATTAAGCAGCCAGTTTCCAGATTCCCAATTGGTTGTTTTATTATATATTTGACCGCTATTAAGCAGCCACCTGTGCTAAGCAGCCACTTTCTCTGACTCCCTTGACTGGCTGCTTAAGACAGGTTTGGTTGTATTCCTTATAGTTACTTAGTAACCTTATTTCAAGCCAAACAGTAAATTGAGATAAACTTCAACTATTTATCTCTATATTCCAAGATCTAGATGTGAATATTTAGACTACTCTGGTCCAAAGATATGGAATTGTCTACCATTGGAAAATAAGGCGTCCATATCTTTAAATATGTTCAAGACAAAATGTAAATAATGGATGCAACAACTTTTTAATCGGTATACTCTAGAAAGTTATATATAAATATATAATGATTGTCATTTAATATGCTTATGTCGTTTTGTATTTCGATAACATTACCTGATTTGTTTAAGTTACATTGTACAACATTAACATGTATATATTGCATGGCGTAACTGTACACTTTGGTTATAATTATTGTGTATGTGCATTAATGCAATAGTGTTAAGAAATTTAAGAGCACCCTAAGGAAGATTAGTTCAGAACTAATTAGATCACCCTCTATAAATAAAGACATATATCTAAAGAAAATGCAAATTGTTTGGGCCACAAGTTTTGACAACATTAGATAATGGCCCGCACCAGATAGTCAAGCTAACGTTTGATTAAGCTAAATGACAAGAGTTTCTTTCCAGAAAGGATTTTACAAAAATAGGATGACTATAAAACCGAACCAAAGGATGGAGAGAAAAAGACAAACCTATAACAATAAAAAGTCGATATACATTGATACAAATTACTCATAATTCCAACTGATTAGCTAACCCTAACCCTAACCCTGTACCACGCCCAGCCCAGCCCCGAACCCATGACCCAAACCAAACAGAAAAGAACACTTACCAGTTATTAGGACCATTACAGCCGCTATGTTGTGCATAAGTCTCATTTTCCTTCAGGTTTCCTCTTTCTAAAATATGAAATAAACTTCCTTCTATAAATATTAAATAAACTGCTTTTTAATACGTTAAGAACTAAATTTTATTTCAAATATAGCGAATGTCGAGGCACTTTTCCTAAATTCTAAATTTTCTTAATTGTCAAAATATTAAAATGTAAATGGTTTAATCAAAGGAAAATATTGGTGGGAAAATCACAACTGTTTGTAGAATGTCCGTTTTCTAAATAAGTTACTATCTGTTCAACTTTCTTATACAGTACCTTTTACTCGCGAAAACAAATGAAAGAATTCCTATCCGTGTATGGTATTTATAAACAGCAAAGCAGACGATATTTGATATAATATCTAGTGTCAAATATTCACGTCAGAAATTGACGATAACGGCTCAATTAACCGTCCAATATTCATAGTGGTGCTACCATTGAGAGTTTAATAAAATAAATCATATTAGCCAATACGCGATTGGTGAATTAACATGCACGCGCTACTCGGCTATTCCTTTATCCTCCCACGTTGTAACCAGTACGGACATTGGACGGTTTTACAAAGAAATGTACGTCACATAATATGGCTATTATTAATATTAATAAAATTAAATCATATTTCCTTGTTTACAATGAGACTATAGTTATCTTAATTGTTTGGTTTTTTCTCTGAACGATACACACTGATATAAAGGTGTGATTTCACTGAATAAACAGTTGGCAGTATCGGCAATCGCCGGCGCTATTTTCGTACCTCTCCTGTTTTCGAATTTGTTTGCAAATGACGTCATCGCTGTCAGTGGCAGATACTTGGATTATATGTAGACGCTAAAACTGCCAAACACGAAAATGAGCAAAAACAGATAAATATTCACCTTTTAGTTCGAAAATATGTAAATATTGATGTTTTCATTAATCTCATGCATAACACTGCCTTGCATAAAGATATATGCAAATAAATATGTTTATTTTTTGCAACAGGAGAACTCTAATGCTTGGCGTTACAATGTATCGTGTCAATCATGTGTAGACAGGCGCGTAGCTGCCATTAGGCCAAAAGGCCCGGGCCTGCACATCATTTTGACCACAAAAAAATTAATATATTTTACTATAATAGACCTAAGCTACCTAGATATTCCTGTCCTAGACCTATAATAATGTATAATAGATACTAATCGTTATACCTTCAGCCCATGGATAGAGTGCAGCATTGTTATTGCTTTTGATGTACATGTATAGCTAAGCAGAACAGTGTATTGTCATGTTTATTTGTTATAAAAACATGTCCGAATTTGTCTTTTAAATGCAGCAGAATGCGGGAAATTGCATCCTAAAAACCATAGAATTCCTGGGGTGCATGCCCCCGGACCCCCTAGCAACCTCGTTCGATACGCTCACTCGACATTTTTTACCCGGGCCTGCACATAAGTTGCCTCCTGGCTACGCCCCTGGTAGATACCGGAAACGCATTTCTGATACATGAACTTTGACTGGTGTGCCGAAACTTGTTGCCAGTTTTTGTTGCTTAAAAGATAATATTTGTCTTTCAATTCTTTTTTGGCGAATAAAACATGGTTTATAAAAATTCTGATGTGTAGGAATTAGCCACGCAGCACGTAAGCCTAATGGTTGATTCATGCACGTAGAATGACACACCGTATTGTATTCGACTATACATGACGTAAATACAAATATGATTTCGATTTTAACATAACCAAACTATCTAAAACGCCCAACAATCATTGTTGTTATTTTTCACAAAACTACAAAAAAAGCTAAAACATGACGTCACGGTTGACGTCATTCGCTAAACAATGTTTTACTGCACATTTAAATACGGTAAATTATAGCTCTACTACAAACAGGATCCATTATAAAAACGGATAGTCCACCCAATTCCGTTTTTAGGACACATATCGGCATATTTTTGCCACATAATACAGGGAACTGTTGCAGGTTGCATACTAAAGACTCTACAAAGTGAGGGGTAGTATTTAATATAGAACAACTAGTTGAGCTAAAGTAGCTCATTTATTTCGCAATTATGCCAAAGTGTGAAAATAAATGCACTATTTTCCACACTAAATATCACATAAAAACAGCTATCTATAGAAAGGGTGGAACGTTCCTCCCTTGGCAACGCAAGAAGATGCATTTTGAACAAATAAGCAATTGACATATATCTGTTTTTCTTAAAGGGAGGAATGTTCCCCCCTTGGTAAAACAGTGCAGAAATATTCATTTCTATCAATAGTTAAAAGATTGAAGAGTGGAACGTTCCACCCATGGCAACGCAGTGCAAGAAGTTGCATTTTGAACAAATAAGCAACTGGTACATCTCTGTATTTCTTAGTGGGTGGAACGTTCCACCCTTGGTCAAGCAGTGCAAGAAGTTGCATTTTGAACAAATAAGCAATTGGTACATCTCCATCTCTGTATTTCTTAATGGTTGGGATGTTAACTGTACCAAAGTTCTCCTACACAGGTAATGGTTTTGAGAGTATTCAACAGACTCGTCTTCGTAACCATTGCAGTTCTCCAAGAGAGCACATATTCGCGAAAAACATTGTGGAAGTCGTGATAGCGCAGTGGATTCGCGTTCGCTTCCGGTGCGAAGGGCCCGGAGTTTGGGCCCCGCTGGAGCCGTTACGATTGTGCCCATAGGCAAGGCATTTAATTTCCACGTTGCCTCTTCTCTCTCCCTCGTGGCTATGTATTCCATCAGGAATGAGGTCTCGAGAGTGATTAATATAAGTTGTAAGAACTTGTTTCGCAATCGAGCTAAAAATAAATTTGTATAAACTAACATTGTGCCAGAATCGTTATGCCAATGCGGCGAAAAACTACTGACCAGTATCTGCTATACTGTACATTGAGCTGTATTCCAAGATAAATCGTGTTTAATAGGCTAAAATGGTACGAACCAATTACGACTATAATTAATGTAAATATAAGGAATGAATCGCGGGTTAATAGTTTCCATCGGGGTATGAACTACATTGGCCGCGTTAAGTTAGCGTGGATGCCTTCGGCCTCCACACATTTTAGCCACGCCCAATATAGTTCATACCCCGATGGAACGTATTAATCCGCGATTCATTCCTTAATTGAGCTTTATTCCAAGACAAGTAATGTTTGATAGGCTAAACTGGTACGAACCAATTACGACTCCTAGGTTAATATATGGCGATGAAGCTCTGTATGATCGTACACCAACACTGCTGTATTCAAAGAAATACAAAACGTCATCAAACTCACCAAGCGTTTCTGCTGATCTAGCCTGGGAATTAATGTTTCAACACAGCGTGTGTGTGTGTTTTACGTTTATTTATCGTCGCTACCGGTTGCCCATATGAGCGACGCCTCCTGAAGAGATTAGTCATTTTAGATTTTGGAGGATAGTGCAATGATACAGACAGAGACCCATTCCAGAGTCTCCTCTGGTTCTTTTACGTGCATAGTGTAAAGCACCGACACGAGACCTCGGTTTAACGTCCCATCTGAAAGACTGTTAATTTTATTAGGGTCAGACGGGGGATCGAACCTGCGATCCATGGATTACCAGTCCAGCGTGCTACCACTGGACTACAGATCCAACCGAGTGAAGCGACTTGTGATTACTTAAGCAAAGGTATATATGAGGTATAATATGTCATAGTTTGTGTCGCTTGATAAATGGTTAATGTAAATATTGTATCCGGGCATATGTGTATCCGATTTACTGTATGTTGTTTATATTAGCCTGGGGATTTACTGTACATGTATGTTGTTTATATTAGCCTGGGGACTTACTGTACATGTATGTTGTTTATATTAGCCTGGGGAGCAGGCGTCGATATATTTTGCCTTGTCAGTCAAATTAATGTTAACACCGAGACTATTGACTTTCTGATAATATCAACGTGCCATTTTGCCAGAGGTTAAAATGTGAAAAATCGACAGACTGGCACCCAGGCTACTGCTGATCTGCAGAAATCCATTCTAGCACAAACGGAACCCAAATGGCGACTCCTCCAAACTTGATATCCAACCACCTTTCTCGTTTGACATGACTACTATCTAAGATTTCTATTTCCACACATATCTGATAAAAAAAATCACACATATACAACATGACTGATCTATTTGTCATGTGTATATCAAGCTCTTCCCTTTATCAAATTATTTATAATAATATTATATAACCATCCGCGCACTTACAAAAAATCAATAGTCATCAATCAAAACACATAAATACATCAACAATGGAAATATAACCGATCTTCACTTGGATAAAAGCACAAAATGGTATTTCTTATTGATTTCCTTGTCCAACTCGCATACCTAGTGACATCTGTCCACTTGTGTAAACCTGAGACTGTCCAACTCGTATACCTAGTGACATCTGTCCACGTGTGTAAACCTGAGACTGTCCAACTCGCATACCTAGTGGCATCTGTCCACTTGTGTAAACCTAAGACTGTCCAACTCGCATACCTAGTGACATCTGTCCACGTGTGTAAACCTGAGACTGTCCAACTCACATACCTAGTGACATCTGTCCACGTGTGTAAACCTGAGACTGTCCAACTCGCATACCTAATGGCATCTGTCCACTTGTTAAACCTGAGACTGTCCAACTCGCATGCCTAATGACATATGTCCACTTGTGTAAACCTGAAACTGTCCAACCCGCATACCTAGTGACATCTGTCCACGTGTGTAAACCTGAGACTGTCCAACTCACATACCTAGTGACATCTGTCCACTTGTGTAAACCTGAAACAGTCCAACCCGCATACCTAGTGACATCTGTCCACGTGTGTAAACCTGAGACTGTCCAACTCACATACCTAATGACATATGTCCACTTGTGTAAACCTGAGACTGTCCAACTCGCATACCTAATGACATCTGTCCACTTGTGTAAACCTGAGACTGTCCAACTCGCATACCTAATGGCATCTGTCCACGTGTGTAAACCTGAGACTGTCCAACTCGCATACCTAATGGCATCTGTCCACTTGTGTAAACCTGAGACTGTCCAACTCGCATACCTAATGACATATGTCCACTTGTGTAAACCTGAGACTGTCCAACTCGCATACCTAGTGACATCTGTCCACTTGTGTAAACCTGAGACTGTCCAACTCGCATACCTAGTGACATCTGTCCACTTGTGTAAACCTGAGACTGTCCAACTCGCATACCTAGTGACATCTGTCCACTTGTGTAAACCTGAGACTGTCCAACTCGCATACCTAGTGACATCTGTCCACTTGTGTAAACCTGAGACTGTCCAACTCGCATACCTAGTGACATCTGTCCACTTGTGTAAACCTGAGACTGTCCAACTCGCATACCTAGTGACATCTGTCCACTTGTGTAAACCTGAGACTGTCCAACTCGCATACCTAGTGACATCTGTCCACTTGTGTAAACCTGAGACTGTCCAACTCGCATACCTAGTGACATCTGTCCACTTGTGTAAACCTGAGACTGTCCAACTCGCATACCTAGTGACATCTGTCCACTTGTGTAAACCTGAGACTGTCCAACTCGCATACCTAGTGACATCTGTCCACTTGTGTAAACCTGAGACTGTCCAACTCGCATACCTAATGGCATCTGTCCACTTGTGTAAACCTGAGACTGTCCGGTTAGCGCAGTGGTAGGCGCGCTCGCTTCTCACCAATGCAACCCGGGTTCTATCTTAGGACCAGGTGGTATGTGAGATGGTAGGGCGGTCGCCAGATCGGGTTTTCTCCGGGTACTCCGGTTTCCTCCCTTATGAATGACCACATATACGCTTTCATCGGAGCCAACGAGAGTGATTAATATAAGTTGTTAAAACTTGCTTCGCAATCGTTGTAAAATAAATAAAACATAAAAAGATGTTTGGAGGATAGTTCAATGATACAAACATAGACGCATTCCAGTCTCCTCCACGAGACCTCGGTTTAAAATCCCATCTGAAAGACTTTTAATTTTATTAGGGTCAGACGGGGGCTCGAGCCTGCGATCCCTGGATTACCATTCCAGTGTGTAAACCTCTGGTCTACAGATCCGTCTGTCACCCAGGCGTTAATACCCCCCCCCTCTATATAAATATATATATAGGATGTTACATGAGTGGTAATTTCATACCATATTTTTTATGACACGAAGTTTGGAATTTTGCTATATATGGGTGATGCATAGCACGGCACGAGATAGATGGGTGATGCATAGCACGGCACGAGATAGACGGGTGATGCATAGTACGTCATGAGATAGATGGGTGATGCATAGCACGGCACGAGATAGATGGGTGATGCATAGCACGTCATGAGATAGATGGGTGATGCATAGCACGGCACGAGATAGATGGGTGATGCATAGCACGGCACGAGATAGACGGGTGATGCATAGCACGTCATGAGATAGATGGGTGATGCATAGCACGTCATGAGATAGATGGGTGATGCATAGCACGGCATGAGATAGATGGGTGATGCATAGCACGTCATGATATAGATGGGTGATGCATAGCACGGCATGAGATAGATGGGTGATGCATAGCACAGTATGAGATAGATGGGTGATGTATAGCACGGCACGAGATAGATGGGTGATGCATAGCACGTCATGAGATAGATGGGTGATGCATAGCACGGCATAAGATAGATGGGTGATGCATATTACGTCATGAGATAGATGGGTGATGCATAACACGGTACGAGATAGATGGGTGATGCATAGCACAGTACGAGATAGATGGGTGATGCATAGCACGGCACGAGATAGATGGTGATGCATAGCACGGCACGAGATAGATGGGTGATGCATAGCACGTCACTAGATAGATGGGTGATGTATAGCACGTCACGAGATAGATGGGTGATGTATAGCACGGCACTAGATAGATGGGTGATGCATAGCACGGCACTAGATAGATGGGTGATGTATAGCACATCATTAGATAGATGGGTGAGGCATAGCACGGCACTAGATAGATGGGTGATGTATAGCACGTCACTAGATAGATGGGTGATGTATAGCACGGCACGAGATAGATGGGTGATGTATAGCACGGCACTAGATAGATGGGTGATGTATAGCACGGCACTAGATAGATGGGTGATGTATAGCACGTCATGAGATAGATGGGTGATGTATAGCACGGCACTAGATAGATGGGTGATGTATAGCACGGCACAGATAGATGGGTGATGTATAGCACGTCACTAGATAGATGGGTGATGTATAGCACGTCACTAGATAGATGGGTGATGTATAGCACGGCACGAGATAGATGGGTGATGCATAGCACGGCACGAGATAGATGGGTGATGTATAGCACGGCATGAGATAGATGGGTGATGTATAGCACGGCACGAGATAGATGGGTGATGTATAGCACGGCACGAGATAGATGGGTGATGTATAGCACGGCACGAGATAGATGGGTGATGCATAGCACGGCACGAGATAGATGGGTGATGTATAGCACGGCACGAGATAGATGGGTGATGTATAGCACGGCACGAGATAGATGGGTGATGTATAGCACGGCACGAGATAGATGGGTGATGCATAGCACGGCACGAGATAGATGGGTGATGCATAGCACGGCACTAGATAGATGGGTGATGCATAGCACGGCACGAGATAGATGGGTGATGCATAGCACGGCACGAGATAGATGGGTGATGCATAGCACGGCACGAGATAGATGGGTGATGCATAGCACGGCACGAGATAGATGGGTGATGCATAGCACGGCATGAGATAGATGGGTGATGTATAGCACGGCACGAGATAGATGGGTGATGTATAGCACGGCACGAGATAGATGGGTGATGTATAGCACGGCACGAGATAGATGGGTGATGATAGCACGGCACGAGATAGATGGGTGATGTATAGCACGGCATGAGTAGATGGGTGATGATAGCACGGCACGAGATAGATGGGTGATGTATAGCACGGCATGAGATAGATGGGTGATGATAGCACGGAGAGAATGGTGATGTATAGCACGTCACGAGATAGATGGTGATGTATAGCACGTCACGAGATAGATGGGTGATGTATAGCACGTCACTAGATAGATGGGTGATGTATAGCACGGCACTAGATAGATGGGTGATGTATAGCACGGCACGAGATAGATGGGTGATGTATAGCACGGCACGAGATAGATGGGTGATGTATAGCACGGCACGAGATAGATGGGTGATGTATAGCACGGCACTAGATAGATGGGTGATGTATAGCACGTCACTAGATAGATGGGTGATGTATAGCACGGCACGAGATAGATGGGTGATGTATAGCACGGCACTAGATAGATGGGTGATGTATAGCACGGCACGAGATAGATGGGTGATGTATAGCACGGCACGAGATAGATGGGTGATGTATAGCACGTCACGAGATAGATGGGTGATGTATAGCACGGCACGAGATAGATGGGTGATGTATAGCACGGCACGAGATAGATGGGTGATGTATAGCACGGCACGAGATAGATGGGTGATGTATAGCACGGCACTAGATAGATGGGTGATGTATAGCACGGCACGAGATAGATGGGTGATGTATAGCACGTCACTAGATAGATGGGTGATGTATAGCACGTCACGAGATAGATGGGTGATGTATAGCACGGCACGAGATAGATGGGTGATGTATAGCACGGCACTAGATAGATGGGTGATGTATAGCACGGCACGAGATAGATGGGTGATGTATAGCACGGCACGAGATAGATGGGTGATGCATAGCACGGCACTAGATAGATGGGTGATGCATAGCACGGCATGAGATAGATGGGTGATGTATAGCACGGCACTAGATAGATGGATGATGCATAGCACGGCATGAGATAGATGGGTGATGTATAGCACGGCACGAGATAGATGGGTGATGTATAGCACGGCACTAGATAGATGGGTGATGTATAGCACGGCACGAGATGATGGGTGATGCATAGCAGGCACGAGATAGATGGGTGATGATAGCACGGCACGAGATAGATGGGTGATGTTAGCACGGCACAGATAGATGGGTGATGTAGCACGGCACGAGATAGATGGGTGATGTATAGCACGGCACGAGATAGATGGGTGATGTATAGCACGGCACTAGATAGATGGGTGATGTATAGCACGGCAGAGATAGATGGGTGATGCATAGCACGGCACGAGATAGATGGGTGATGCATAGCACGGCACTGAGATGATGGGTGATGTATAGCACGGCACGAGATAGATGGGTGATGTATAGCACGGCACGAGATAGATGGATGATGTATAGCACGGCACGAGATAGATGGGTGATGTATAGCACGGCACTAGATAGATGGGTGATGTATAGCACGGCACGAGATAGATGGGTGATGTATAGCACGGCACGAGATAGATGGGTGATGTATAGCACGGCACGAGATAGATGGGTGATGTATAGCACGGCACTAGATAGATGGGTGATGTATAGCACGGCACGAGATAGATGGGTGATGTATAGCACGTCACGAGATAGATGGGTGATGTATAGCACGTCACGAGATAGATGGGTGATGTATAGCACGGCACTAGATAGATGGGTGATGTATAGCACGGCACGAGATAGATGGGTGATGTATAGCACGGCACGAGATAGATGGGTGATGCATAGCACGGCACGAGATAGATGGGTGATGTATAGCACGGCACGAGATAGATGGGTGATGTATAGCACGGCACGAGATAGATGGGTGAT